>LNAC01000765.1:202760-215813 GCA_002007465.1 Ailurus styani
GGGGGGGAGGAGGTGTGGGCGGGGCTCTAAAAACGCAGGTGTCGAGACACACTGTACCCCTAAAGAATTGGGGTGAGGTCTGAGATTTGGCATTTGTGCTCAGCCTCCCTGGTGATTTTCTGCAGTGTTTAGTCACAGCCAGCTCATACCCCAACTCTCTGGGGACCCTTGGGGCATTGGGTGGGAGGAGCCCACTCAGGATTTTATGTTTTTCTGAATAAAGTATTCACCTTACGTAAAGTATTCACCTAAGTATTCACCTTAGCAGCCTGAAAATGGCTATTTGCAAAAACTCTTACCTCTGAAAGACTTTTAAATTACCACAGGAGAAAAAAGATGTGGACAATTAAAACTAAGCTGGAAGGAATTTAAATTTTAAATAAGTGGGAGTGGTTGCCAGGCCATCTGCCGGGCCTGAGTGATTGAAGTTTTAAAATATAAGTGAGGTCCAGAGCCGACAACCAAGAAAGAATTCTTAAGACCTGGTGCAAAAAAGGTGATTTTATTAAAGTCCGGGGACAGAACCTGTGGGCAGGAAGAGCTGCTGCCCTGTGATCCCGAGGAGTGGCTGATTGTATATATACTCAGGAGGTGAGGACAAAGGGGGTGTTCGAAAGGGCTGTCATGGTAAAGAAGACTGTCAGTATGATGGAGGCCTGGTTATTGTCAAGCCAAGGCTGTTTTTCTCTCTAATGAGGCACTAACATGAAGACAGTTGGGAGTTTCCTGGTGGAATGTCACACTCCTCCTATCACACATCCTTGTCAATGAGCTTTAGGTTTAGAAGAAATTCAACTTTTTTAACATTTTTTAACATTTCCTTCCGCCTCTGCCTCTCTCAATTTTATGGTGATGTAAGGGCTACAGGAACTGAGTTACCGGTCTCTGGAAGTTAGGCTATTGATAAGATAGCTTCTTCGTTGTAAATCACTAGGATATTTGTAAACCAAAGGAGACTCAGGTCTTGTAGGATTGTGATCTCTACAAGTTAACTATTTCTTTTTCTTTTAGGGCAGCCAGGAGTGCCTGAGGAATGTCACACATGTGGGAGGTGGGGTGGGGAGAGGGAGCGTAAGGTGCCAGCTTCTCTGCTTTGTCCTAGCCTTCTGTTCCCTCATTATGAGGACCCTTTGTGTTTGCAGGCAAAGCCACTAGCTGCTGCCTCATCACTCATAGGGACGAGGGATTTGAAATGTCATATATGTGTGTATTAAACTGTTCATTGCTGGCAATTACAAAATATACAGAGATGTAGAAAGTAGTGTTATGAACCCTCAACGGTGATCTCCGTTTGTCTGACACATGCACTATTCTGAAGCAAATCCCAGATGCAGCATTTCATCTCATTTATGAATGCTTCAGTACATATTCCAAGAGATAGAGTTCTTTTTAAGCACATAAATGCTGTTGGAGTTTTGCTCCTTTTTTCTGGGTCAGAAGTGGAAATGGTTTTGCACTTTCAAGATCTTTCACTATTTTCTATAAGCTATTTTCTTTCAGATCCTAAATATCTGGGAAGTATTAAGTAATTGAAACTCAAAATTTGAAGTACTGTATATTTTTTAAGCAAGGTCCAGCACTTTGCAGTGGTCTAAAGCATTTTGATTAAAGTACTAAAATGATCACTCCTGGGGACTGACTTGCGTGGAAGAGCCTTTTTTTTTTAAGATTTTATTTATTTGAGAAAGAGCGTGCATGTGGAGGAGGGAGGGAGAGAGAGAGAAGGAGTACATGAGTGCACATGAGCAGGAGGGAGGGGCAGAGGGTGAAGGAGAAGCCGACTCCCCACTGACTCCCCACTGAACAGCGAACCCAATGCAGGACTCAATCCCAGGACCCTGAGATCATGAACTGAGCTGAAGGCAGACACTTAACCGACTGAGCCACCCAGGCGCCCTGGAAGAGCGTTTTTAAAAGCTCTGCCTGAGGATGTGTGGCTTTCCAGACCCAATTCTCCTGGGGGCTATTGGAAGCTTTCTTCTAGGAATGTAGGACCCTGAGCAAAACCTCTCTTTGCAGACACAGGGATTTCCAAGACAGGTGCTGTAGTTGGAAAGATGCATTTTACTCTGAAGTGGATGCAGGTGTGTAAATTTGCAATGGGTCATAGCAGTGAGGAGCTACAGAAACACCTCCCTCCATTCAAGCACTTACTGCAGATCTGTTTTGAACATTTTTAATTCCTTTCCTCAGAACTGTTGTGTATCTGAGGTCCAATAAAAAAATAATCAGTTTACTAAACTTTCTGTGGATCTCAATATTACTTTCAAGTTAGTGCTTGGGGATTAACTATTGCCTCAAAACTGTTTCTCAGATGGGCAGTGTTTGACTTATGGTAGTGGGTCAGCAGTTTGCTGAGATGCGGGCCGTGGATTAGAAACTACTTCCTTCTTTGGGTGGGGCTGGCAGAGTTGTTCTGGGTAAATTTAGAAGTGAAAGAGGAAATTCCAATGGGAAAAGGCTGAAAAGGGTCAATATGATAAAAATTTAAAACTGAAGTTTCAAAGGAAACTGTGGCATAGAAAGAAAGCAAGTAGCCTGATCTGGAAAAAATGCTTGCAGCAACTTTCACATGGCTTTAATGTCTTTAAACAGTGCTATAGTGAACGCCTGATACTTTGATAAGGAAAATGCCAACATTCCAGAGGATGAAATAATAGGAAAACAAATCAAACTGTCAAGTCACACAAGGAAAAAGAAAAAAACTCAATGGGTTACTGTATAGGTATGTATTCAACATTAATAACAGTAACAGATAGCATATTGAAAGAACATTTAGAGAGGGGTGCCTGGGTGGCTCAGTGGGTTAAAGCCTCTGCCTTCGGCTCACATCATGATCTCAGTCAGGGTCCTGGGATTGAGCCCCAGTCGGGTTCTCTGTTCAGTGGGGAGTCTACTTCTTCTCTCTCTGCCTGCCTCTCTGCCTACTTGTGATCTCTCTCTGTCAAATAAATAAATAAAATCTTTAAAAAAAACCCATTTAGATATGGTTCCACTTACTAAATTGTAAAAATGAAAGTGATCTCTGGATGCTGTGATAAGGCTCCCATCTGTTGTCTGTGGGACCCTGTGGGAGAGCACCTCACCTGAATCTACCTGCAGCTTTTTTTAAACTGAGATATAATTGACATGCAGCGTTATATGTACAACGTAATGATTTGTTACATACATATACTGCAAAATGATCACCACAGTAAGTCTAGGAAATATCCATCACTTTACATAGTTACAGAAAATTTTTTTCCTGTGATGAGAACTTTTAAGTCTACTATCTTAGGGACCTTCAAGTATGCAATACATTATTGTTATTAACTATAGTCACCGTGCTATATATCACAGCCCCAGGATTTATTTATTTTGTAACTGGAAGTTTGTACCTTTTGACCACCTTTACTGCATCCCCCAGTTCCTGCTTCTGACAGCTACCCATCTTTTGTGCTCTACCTTTGCACTTGTTTTTTTGTTTGCACTTTTAGATTCCACACATAAGTGAAATTTTATGGTCTTTGTCTTTCTCTGGTTTATTTCGCTCAGCATAATGTCCTCAGGATCCATCCATGTTGTTGAAAATGACAGGATTTCCTTTTTTTTTTTTATGTCTGAATAACATTCCACCGTATATATGTACCACATCTTCATTCGTCAGTGGACACTTAGGTGGCTTCTATGTCTTGGCTGTTATAAACGATGCTGCAGTGAAGATGGATGGGCTGCATAAATATTTTTGAGGCAGTGATTTTGTTTCCTTTGTTACCTTCCACTCAGAAGAGGGATTCTTGGCTCATCCCTTGCAGCATTGAAGGCAGTGCTGAAAACATGTTGACTTTTCTGCCTGGGTAAGGTTAATATAGGCTTTTCTCTAGAAGAGAAAATTTATTAACTTAAATGGTTAACATGAAGGGTCCAAGTCCTTGTTGGAAGCATTTATGAGGCTGTGTACATGAGGATGAGACTGCCATCCAGCACGGAGGGTTCTTGGTAATGTAACCTGGGGAGGAAGCATCTAGGTCCACATTCATGGGGACTGAGCTTGAGACAGGCTAGGAGGACAGGTCTCTTCTGTGCACTCCTGGGGGCCAAAGACTAGTGTGTTTCTTTCCTAAGTTTCATAAGTTTCTGGGCTGTGCAGGTGTTTCAGTGATGGTGGAGAAGAAATGCGTGAGCTCGGTGAAAGAACTGCTCTCTGCTTTTGTCCCATTGAGACTAAGCCAGTTGATCGCTTCTCTAGCCTGGACAGATTTCCTGCAGTTCAGGAGAGGACTAGGAGGTAGCCAGCTGTAAGAATCAGGATTTTGGTTTCCAGAAAGCTAGATCTCCTCCTCTGAGTTCCCTCCCAGATTACAGAGTTGGCATCTGTGTGAAAAAGCCTCTTGCCTGTCCCAGGACCTCTTGGGATACCTGCTCCATGGGAACAGTGGGGTCACAGGGCACGGAGGAAGACAGCAGGCTGATGTGGATACTTTCAGCCTGAATGCCTTGAACAGCAATATCCTTGGTAGAAATTGGGGAGTTGGGTGTAGGTAAGGTGGTAGCCAAGGTCAGGGTCTTGACCTCAAGCTAAATGCCATTGAGGAGCTCAGAGGGTACCAGGTGGAGTCTGGCCCAGGGCCACTGCCAGTCTGAAGCCCCTAAAAGGGTGCTCCTGGAGTGGGATGAGGTTGGGCTGCTACTGGGCTGTTGCAGAACCACTGGAGAGCTTTTCAGAATCCTAGTTAGTGCCCAGCTGTAACCAGATAGCCAGATGGTCATGTGGGAGGACAGGGTCCTTGCTGGATCAGGGGAAGGACAAGGAAAGAAGAAAGGGCACAGTCAAGTGGTGTAGGATTCCTGGTGAAGGTTGACCCTGCAACTTCTGTGCCTTTTGGTCTTAGTCCTGTGGTTTTCTCTGCCCGTGGAGGAGAACTGAGGAAGCTAGCCTAGCACTTGTAGGTGAGGCTAGGGAGAAGTAGGCCTCATGAGTTTGCTCCTCATGAGATATGTTCCTGAGGTGCCCACAGGATCTGGCCCTACAGAGCATGTCACATGATAAGGGGGGGTGAGTCAGGAATTGAGAAGACTGAGAATGCCCAGCTGCGATGATGAGCACTGGTATTCCTCACCAAGTGCTTAACATAGTGCCCAGAGCTCATTGTGATGCTTGGCTCCTGGATGTGGCCCCTGCCCAGAGCACCAGAGACTGCCACAGCAGGGTATATTCTATGAGAAAGTGTACTCAGCTGGACATATTCATGTCTTCTTTTGGTGTCTCTTAAACATCCACTGGATTCTATGTGAAAGGTGAAGGACCACCACATTCACACAAGGAAACATCCAGTAATTAATTAATAGACCATGATGTCTCTCTGGATCCCAAACCATGGAGAAAGACAGCCACCCTACCAAGGAGAGTCTGCCCAATCTGAACGTGTGTCAGATGGCACTCTATCGGGTTCTGTGGTACTCGCCTATGTGCCTACATTTGTCTCAGCGGGGGGGCATTTTTAGCATTTCCATTTCCCCAAGAGACCCACATGGGGCAGTGGCAGTGGGAGCGGGTGAGAGCACAGTTACAGGCATGTCAGGCTGGGCCTGGGTGTTAGGGAGCTGAGGAGAGGCAGCTGCAGGCTGTAAGGAGGGCCCCTGACTTTACTCTGGAATACTGGGCCCATTCTGCCTTTTATTGATTGATTAGTTTAGGATAAGAGTAGTCTTTATACAAATCTCAGGAGGTGTACCAGTATATAAAATAGCTAAAAGGAGGGCTGCTTTCCTTTGGTTTCATAGAACATGGTTTGAAAGCCTTAGCTATAGGTAGCACTAGCCAGTGCAAATGTGAGAAGAGTAACATGATCAGAGTTGTACTTTGTACAGTTAAAAGAGGTGAAAAAGAGTGGCAGACATGAGCGCAGCTTTGGAGTGCTCCAGACTAGAGAGGGGCTGGTCTAACAGTGAGACAATAGCAGGAAATTGTAGAGGGGGTGAGGGTGTTCAGGAGGCTGCCAGCTCTTGTTTTGGGAAGACCCCATGGCACTGGAGAGCAGTGTCCTGGAGGGAGGAGCCCAGAGACGCAAGATTCCCAATCGGATTCCTTCTCAGACTTCACCTTATTGTGACTTTCAAGCAGACTTGATTTTGTTTCTCTGTCAATGCAGCACTTCTTTTGAGGTGATTGTGAAAGAGACTAGTGCTGCTTTTGAAAATGAATTTGAAGTTTTTGTGCATTAAAACAATTGAGTTTCTTCCTCACTCAAGCTTGCTTAGAAAATGATGTTTGGTTTTTAATTAGGAACTTTTTGCCTGGTAATCACAGTAGCCCTGTCCCCACCCTTGCATCTCCCTCCCCACCCCTTAATCTGGAGAAATAAGTTGGAGTCCATGCTAGTTGGTGATACAGAAAAGCACATTGTTTTATTTTTAATTTTTAATTTTTTTCTTTCCAAGTTTTTATTTAAATTCCAGTTACTGTACTGTGTAAATTTAGTTTCGGGTATACAGTTTAGTGATTCAGCACTTATATACATCATCTGGTGCTCATTGCAAGTGCCCTCCTTAATCCCCATCACCTATTTAACCCATCCACCCACCCACCTCCCCTCTAGCAGCCCTCAGTTTGTTTTTTCTTTTTTTCTTTTTTTTCTTTTTTTTTTTTTTAATTTTATTTTTATTATTTGCCCAAGGGGTACAGGTGTGTGAATCATCAGGCTTACATCTTTCACAGCATTCACCAAAGCACAAACCCTCCCCAATGTCCATAACCCATCCACCCTATCCCTACCCTCCCACCCCCCAGTAACCCTCAGTTTGTTTTGTGAGATTAGAAGTCTCTTATGGTTTGTCTCCTTCCCCATCCCATCTTGTTTCATTATTTTTCCCTCCCTACCCCCCACGACCCCCCACCCTGCCCCTCAAGTTCCTCATATCAGAGAGATCATATGATAATTGTCATCTCTGATTGACTTATTTCGCTCAGCATAATACCCTTTAGTTCCATTCACGTCGTTGCAAACGGCAATATTTTGTTTCTTTTGATAGCTGCATAGTATTCCATTGTATATATATACCACTTCTTTATCCATTCATCTTCTTTATCCATGTTGATGGACATCTAGTTTCTTTCCATAGTTTGGCTATTGTGGACATTGCTGCTATAAACATTCGGGTGCATGTGCCCCTAAGGATCACTACCTTTGTATCTTTAGGGTAAATACCCAATAGCGCGATTGCTGGGTCGTAGGGTAGCTCTATTTTCAACTTTTTGAGGAACCTCCATACTGTTTTCCAGAGTGGCTGCACCAGCTTGCATTCCCACCAACAGTGTAGGAGGGTTCCCCTTTCTCCGCATCCTCGCCAACATCTGTCATTTCCTGACTTGTTGATTTTAGCCATTCTGACTGGTGTGAGGTGGTATCTCACTGTGGTTTTGATTTGTATTTCTCTGATGCCGAGTGACGTTGAGCACTTTCTCATGTGTCTGTTGGCCATTTTCAGTTTGTTTTTTATAGTTAAGAGACTGTTTCTCTTGTCCCCCACCCCCATATGTGTTTGTTTCATTTCCTAAATTCCACATATGAATGAAATCATATGGTATTTGTCTTTCTCTAACTGACTTATTTCACTTAGCATAATACCGTCTAGTTCCATCCGCATATTGTTGCAAATGGCAAGATTTCATTCTTTTTCATGGCTGAATAATATTCATGTGTGTGTGTGTACACATGATTTATTTTACATGTGAACATATTGCACAAAAATATTGGACATTTCTATTTTTCTGGGAAGTACCTTTATTTGCATATAGAAGAGGAAGAAAATCAGTGTTTATCTTAGACACGTTAGCAGAATCATTTCATAGTTTCTTATTTAGTTATGCTGTGGAGTTTGATGAGCAAAATACTTTTCAATTTGTAAAATAAGAGTTTAGAAATACTGAGAAGACTCCTCTTGGTCATGTTGACTCAGGGTGGAATCAACATCTGTACAGCACACCCACTGTGGGTGCCACAGGCAGGAAGCTTGAATGGGCACTAGAATGATCAGTCCTGCCTTTTACTGTCTGGTTTCACCATGTTTTGTAATCTTGGTGTTGAGCTTCCCTGACAGTTTCTATTTTTTTTTTAAGATTTTATTTATTCATTTGTGACAGAGCACAAGCAGGGGGAGAGGCAGAGGGAGAAGGAGAAGCAGACTCCCCACTGAGCTGGGAGCCTGATGTGGGGCTCGATCCTGGGAACCAGAGGTCATGACCTGAACTGAAGGCAGATGCTTAACCATCTGAGCCACCCAGGTGCCCCTGACAGTTTCTATTTTAAACAAAGATTGTTCCTTTCAGTGCCTTGGATAGGACGCACCTTCACTTGGCTTGTGTCTGACACAGGGCCATGCTCCTTGCAGATGCCCCCAGCGGAACTGAGATCCTGGGCTGAGACTGTTCCGGTGTATTACAGCTCAGCCTTCCCTCCCTACCCCTGCTCCCCTTCTCTTCAGTTCAAGCTCATGGGCATGTGGTCCGCATGGCAGGGTCATGCCATGGACACAGCCTGAGTGAAAGAATAAGCTGTGTAAGTGGGGCACACAGCATAGTGTGCAGGGTTCCCTAATTCAGACTGCTGACCAGCTCTCGCCCACCAATGGTGAAAATGCTGAGTAGCTCTTCAGAGCATAGGTATCGCCTGAGCCAAGGGGATCCCTGTGAGTGATTCAGGGGTATTCGAACAGCCACTGGAAGAGCAACAAAGTACATTCAGTACGTTCTTTGAAGTCTTTATTTTAAAAATCGTTAAATTTACAAAACCAGTTAGTTGATGGTTTGTTAAAATGGCAGTTTTATAATTTGACAAGCTGTAGAGCTTGTAGACAAACTTGAGGTCTGGGGAACTACTGCCAATGGGGAAAAGCCTGGCTTGACATTGTTTGATGATGTAAACCAAGGAGAGTGCCTTATTTGCTGTCAGTTTACTACGAGGGGCTGTGGGGGCTCACATCCCAGAAGTGCCTATGCTGGATCTTTGAGAATGAGATTCAAGCGGTCCACTGGCCTTGGTTTTACTCCTAGCCATCTGCTTTTTCTGCACTGAGCATGTATTGTTTCATGATCAAAAAATACCAGCACATGGTGGATTTTAGCAGCCAGTTGGTGCAAGGGCATAGGGACCTTGTCGGGCAATTCTTGACTCATTCTTAGCTCTGTGTTAGTTTGCTTGGGCTGCCAGAACAAATGCCACAGGCCAGGTGGCTTAAGCAACAGAAATGTATTGTCTCACAGTTAATGAAGGCTGAAAGTTTGAGATCAAGATGTCAGCGGGGTTGGTTCCTTCCAAGGTCTCTCTCCTAGGCTTGCAGATGCCTGCCGTCTCTGCTGTGCCCCAACTGGTGTACATCTCTGTACATGTTCATGTGGTCTGAATTGAAGACAGAAATATGATGGAGTTGTTAAACTTATGTAAATCCCCACCTGGCAGCACTGGCAGGGTTGACCACCATGCCAAATAAGTCATTTCATTATGCTTTTGGGCATTGGCATTGTGGAAGCTGGTTAGAAAGTCTTGTCACTTCTTCAAGTGCGGTTGGAGGTTCTGCCCTATGGATCATGCGATGGCTAAGCAGATGAGGGGCCCTTGTCTTGGGGACACAACACAGGCTTTGTGGGGGCTGGCAGCAGCATGGGCAGTGAGCAGGGAAGGGGACCAGAGGCCATGAGGCAGATGTCACGCTGGGAGAAAACCCCAGTGGGTCTGAAGGGATGAGGCAGGAAGGGGTGAGTTCCTGTGGTCAGAGTGGTTGCAGTGAGTATGCACTTTGTTTCTGGAGCTTTATGATGCCCATGATGAGCACAGGGTTTGTTGGTGGCAGTTAGAGATGGAGAAAAGTAAATGGATTTAAAAGAAATCTAGGAGGTAGAATTGTGAGGTGTCAAAAAACAAGTCGGGACAGACTCTGGAGACTTGGACCCAGAACTGACTATTTCCCACTTTCCTTAATGTGGTTGAGGCAGAGGCCATGCAGAAATGCATTTATGGAAGAGGCACAGGATGGAGAGACATGGGAGTGTTTGTGGGGCCCTGGGATTGTGTGTGTGCGCGCGCGCGCGCGCATGCCCATGTGTCTGTATATGTGCGGATGTGTGCTCATGGCAACTACAGGGCAAAGTGTTGGGGAAATTTTTATGACTGGAAAAGATGAAATATGAAAATGTGACAGATGGGAAAGAACGCAGTGCCCTATAACAGGGCCTTGGCCAGTGGTCCACAGAAAGCTAAAAAGGTGCTGCAGAAAAACATTCAACAACTTGAACATTTTTATGGAAGTGGGAAGAAAAAAGCAGCTTACAAAACAGCTTATATCATATTATCTTCTTTCTGTGGGGGCTGGGGAGATCATGGGTTTTTTTTTCCTTTTCCATATTTTCTGATTTATGTACAATAAAATTAGCAATAAAATGCTAATTTTTTTGCTCTTGATTTTTAAAAATTGTAAGGTCAAATTTACCATTTTGACCATTTTTAAGTGTACACTTGAGTGGCATTGAGTGCATTCAAAGTATTGTGCAGCCATCACCATTGCCTTCTCCAGAATTTTTCCCATCTTCCCAGATGGGAACTTTCTACCTATTAAATGCTAACTCTCCATTTCCAACCCTTGACAACCACCATTCTACTTTCTCTCTGTGACTTTGACTACTCTAAGTACCTAACATAAGTGGAATCATACATTATTTGTCCTTTTGTGACTGGTTTATTTCACTCGGCATGATGCCCTCAAGGTTCATCCATGTTGTAGCCTGTGTGAAAATTTCCTTCCTTATTAATTATATCTCATTGTGTGTATGTACCACACAGATATTGCTATTTTTATATGAGAAGAGTGTCCTTAAATACTGATTTGGACTAAGTTAAGCATTAATGTTTTTCCTTGGATGTGACCCAAGTGTGTACTTGACCCTGTCTGTTAGCCTCCTGCACTGCCTCTCCCCCAACTGGGGGTGGCCTCTTTTGGGAAGAGGTGGCAGGGGGCTGGGAAGAAGGGTCCTGTGGTATTGGGCAGGAGGCCAAGGTGACTGGTCACGTGGGCAGTGTGGCTGTCCCGGGTGGTTGCCCTGATCTGTTTTCTCATTGACCAGTTGCATGGGTGGCGTGAGGGTATGGAAGGACTGCAGGAGCCCCCAGGCCTCTCCTGGCATAGCATGGTTTCCGGCCATGCAAAGGGCCAAAACCGGGACTCAGGGATGGATCCATAGGAGGCACGTCATTTGGCAGCCTGGTGCCTCAGAAGCCGTCACTGGGACGCCCCACACTGGCTCTGCAGGGCAGTGGCCAGGGCAATGACCAGCCCTCACTACTCAGTGCTTTGTTATCCTGGGCGTCTTCTTTCTTAAGTATGTGGAACAGGAAGTCCTGATGATAGAAGGAAGTTGATGATGGGAGTTTTTAAAAGGCCATTTTCCTTGTCTGCTAAAGGACCAGGTATTTTGAAAAATTACCTGCTACATTTTAAGTTTACAGTTAGAAACATACAGAGTAGAGGTCTGTTAAGAGGAGTTTTGAGGGCGCCTGGGTGGCTCAGTGGGATAAAGCCTCTGCTTTCGGCTCAGGTCATGATATCAGGGTCCTGGGATCGAGGCCCGCATCGGGCTCCCTGCTCAGCGGGGGGCCTGCTTCCCCCTCTCTCTCTCTGCCTGCCTCTCTGCCTCCTTGTGATCTCTCTCCCTCTGTGAAATAAATAAAATCTTTTAAAAAAAGAAAAAAAAAAAAGAGGAGTTTTGTGTAAATGCCAATTTGGCCCACTAGGTCCCGGTATTCAGTTCCTTTCTGTTCTGGCTAATTTCCTGTTAAGGACAAAATTGTTGCTGTCACCAGTGCGCTCACAGATTTACTTCTCCTTTCAGTCCTGTTGGTGTTGTCTTGGTGTAGTCTGAAGCCCTCTCTGATTAGATGCATCCACATTGAGCATTGTTCTGTCTCCCTGGTGAATGACCTTCTGTCATTGCACAGTCCACCTCGTGATCCCTGGTAGTCTTCTTGCTCTGAAGTTTACAGCTCACATGGCACTCCAGCTTCCTTTGGACTGGTGCTTGCGCCGCTTATTTTTTCCCCTTTTACTTTCAACATATGTCATTATATTTGAGGTGAGTTTCTTATATTTGAGCTGGCATATAGTTAAGAATTTTTTTCTTCAAAAAAAAAGATTTTTTTTCATCTTTTCTGACAATTTCTGGCTTTTAGGTGTGTTCAGACTTTTTTTTTTTAAGTTTCCTCTTCTTCTGGGATCTCAATTATTCTAATACTGTTTAACTTTATGGTATCACTTATCTCTTGAATTCTCCTCTTGTGATCCAGTAGTTGTTTCTCTCTCTTTTTCTTAGCTTCTTTATCTTCCATTATTTCGTATTCTATATCACATTCTCTCTTCTGCCTTATTTATCCTAGCAGTTAGAGCCTCCATTTTTTATTGCATCTCATTAATAGCCTTTCTGATTTTGACTTGATTAGATTTTAGTTCTTTTATTTCTACAGAAGGGATTCTCTAGTGTCTTCTATGCTTTTTTCAAGCCCAGCTGGTATCTTTATAAAGATTTTTTTTTTTTATTCATTTGACACAGAGAGAGAGATCACAAGTAGGCAGAGAGGCAGGCAGAGAGAGAGGAGAGAGGAGGAAGCAGGCTCCCTGCCGAGCAGAGAGCCCGATGTGGGCCTCGATCCCAGGACCCTGGGATCATGACCTGAGCCGAAGGCAGCGGCTTTAACCCACTGAGCCACCCAGGCGCCCCAGCTGGTATCTTTATAATCGTCATGCTGAAATCTAGTTCCAACATCTTATGTCATACTGATTAGGTCCCTGGCAGTTAGTACTACCTCTTGTTCTCTTTTTTGAGGTGAGTTTTTCCATCATGTCATTCTTGTATAAAGTGGTCGCTTTTCTATTTGTAGAGTTGCAGCTCTTTTTTTTTTAGTTCTCCAGCTGAGTTCACAGGTGCTCAGAATGATTTGATAGCTATCTAGCTGAATTCCTGGGGCCAAAGGAAACTAAGGTCTCCTACTCCTCTGCCATCTTGGGCTATCCTTTTTTTTTTTTTTTTTT
>LNAC01000765.1:215933-232223 GCA_002007465.1 Ailurus styani
TTTCTTTCTTTCTTTCTTTCTTTCTTTCTTTCTTTCTTTCTTTCTTTCTTTCTTTCGAGAGTGAGCAGGGGGAGGGGTAGAGAGAGAGCCTCTGCTGAGTGTGGAGCCCGATCCACTGAGGCACTTAGGTGCCCCTGTTTAGACTTTTATAATCATGTAATTCCTGATATGTTTGGATATCTCTCTCTCTCTCTCTCTCTCACACACACACACACACACACACACACACACACACACTTTTAAAAATAAATAAATAGTAGAAATTTATTTCTCAGAGTTCTGGAGGCTTAGAAGTCTGAGATTAGGGTGTCAGGGTCCCAGCATGGTCTTGTCTGGTGACGGTGTGTAAAATTCTGATTTTTAATAAGAAATATGTATTTGGTCTTTATCTGCTTCTGACCGAGAGCTCCTAAAACCCTTAAGTTTCTTAAGTAGTAAGGAAGATACTGATATTCATAGCAAACGCCTTTCAGCTACACCTGAGTTTATAGTAATGAGGTGACTTTTGGAAAGTCTCCTAAGAAGGGTTTCTGATTGTCAGGAGATACAGCATGTGATTAGAAGGTCGGAACTTTTCAATTGCACCTTCCTGACCTTGGAGGTTAAATCCTTTGCCAACGGCCAGTGATGTAATCAGTCATTCGTACTCATGTAAAGAAGCCCACAAGGACAGGGTTCAGAGAATTTCTGGATTGTTGAAATACATGGACATTTGGGAATAGTGTAGAGCACTCAGAGAGGGCATAGAAGTTCAGCACCCTTTCCCATAACTTGCCCTATGCCTGTCTTCCATCTGGCTTTTCCTGAGTTACATCATTTATAATAAACTGGTAATCTAAGTAGAACATTTTCCTGAGTTCTGTGGGGCCACTCTGGCAAATTAATTGAACCCAAGAAGAGGGTCATGGGAACCTTTGGTTTATGGCTGCTTTCTTAGAAGCACAGGTGAGAACCTAGACTTTTGATTGGTATCTGAAGTGGAGGAGGGGGCAGCCTTGTACCTACAAGGACAAGTCCTTAACTTGTGGGATTATGCTATCTGCAGGTAGATAGTGTTAGAATTATGCTGAATTGTACAACACCCAGTTGGTATTCAAGAATTACTTGGTGGTGTGGGGAAAAAAGCCACACATTGGAATTGGTTACAGAATTAGAGGATGCTTTTCTATGTTGCAACTTCTCATTATGTCCTTAAATAGCAGAAAGAGGATCCCTATTTTTTTCATTGCTCTGCTTCCTTTTCCTGCCTTCTATTAGGTTGTCTGAACATTTTTAGTATTCCATTATAATTTATTACATATGATCTTTTCATAAGTTATATTGCTTTTTTTTTTTTTTTTGGTTGCTTTGGGGATTATAAAGCACACGCTTAACTTCTTGGTTTACTTCAAATCAGTATTTCACTAGTTCAAGTGGAATGTAGAAATCTTACAGCATGTAGGTCCTTCTGCCTCCCCTCTAATGTCATAGTTCTCTTATGTATTACATTTATAGTTAACAAAACCCTATTAGACAGTGTTTGAACTTTTGCTTTCAACCCCTAAACATTGTTTAAAGAGCTGTGGAGGAAATAGTCTATTCTCTCTGCTCCCTGTTCAACCTTTGGATTGCTTTTGCTTTGT
Organism: Ailurus styani; assembly: GCA_002007465.1. Taxonomy (NCBI): domain Eukaryota; kingdom Metazoa; phylum Chordata; class Mammalia; order Carnivora; family Ailuridae; genus Ailurus; species Ailurus styani. The sequence continues at coordinate 217,556 of LNAC01000765.1, forward strand.
TCTGTGTCCCAAGTCCTTCTGATATTACTTCCCTTTTTCTAAAATAACTTTGATTAGCCTGTTGCCTATGAATCCTCTTTATTTTCCTTCATCTGAGAATATTCTTATTTCACCTTCATTCCTGAAGGATATTTCACTTGATGTAGGATTCTGTGTTGACACTTCTTTCAGACTTACAAAGTGTCATTCTACTTTCTCAGGTCTCCTTGGTTTCTGAGGAGAAATCTGCAGGCATTCAAATTGTTGTTCTGTAGGAATAAAGCATTTTTTCCAAGATATTTTTTCTTCTTTTTTTCACCAGTTAATTTTTAAAAAAAATTTGAGTATAGTTGACACACAATGTTACACTAATTTCAGGTGTACAACTTAGTGATTTGACAAGTTTTGACATTATTTTGTGTTCACTGCAAGTATAGCTACCATCTGTCTTGCTACATCTCTATTACAATATCATTGACTGTTCCTTATGCTGTGCCTTGGATTCCTGTGATTTTTTTTTTAAGATTTTATTTATTTATTTGACACAGAGAGAGAGTTCACAAGTAGGCAGGGAGGCAGGCAGAGGGAGAGGGGGAAGCAGGCTCCCTGCTGAGCAGGGAGCCTGATGTGGGCTTGGATCCAGGACCCTGGGATCATGACCTGAGCTGAAGGCAGAGGCTTTAACCCACTGAGCCACCCAGGCACCCTGGATTCCTGTGATTATTCATTCAAGATATTTTTTTTTCTTTGCTTTAGTTTATAACAGTTTGATTATGGTGTGTCTGGTATGGATTTCTTTCTTTTTTTTTTAAGATTTTTTTTTTTTTTCATTTGAGTGATAGAAAGTGAGAGAGAGAGAGCACACACAAACAGGGGGAAGGAGAAGCAGTCTCTCTGCTGAGCAGGGAGCACCATGCAGGGCTTGATTTCAGGACCTTGAGCCAAAGGCAGACACTTAACCAGGCGCCCTTGGTATGGATTTCTTTAGGTTTATCCTATTTGGGATCCATTAAGCTTCTTGAGTTCATACACGGGTGTTCTGCCAAATGTAGGAGGTTTTTGGCCATTGTTTTCACCCACTTTCTGCACCCCTTGCACTCTAATGACACAAATATTAGGCCATTTTTTGTGTACCAAAGGTCCCCTGAGTCTCCTCATTTTTTTCCAACCTTTTTTCTGTTGCTCAGATTAGATAATTTCGATTCTGTCTTCAAGTTTACCAAATCTTTTTTTGCCTTGAGCTTGTGTAGGGGGGTTTTAAAATTTTAGTATGGTGTTTTTGTTTTAAAATTTCTATAATTTTTTTTTAAAGATTTTATTTTTTTATTTGTCAGAGAGAGAGAACAAAGCAGGAGGAGTGGCAGGCAGAAGAAGAAGCAGACTTCTCTGTTGAGCAAGGAGCCTGATATGGGACTCAATCCCAGGACCCTGGGATCATGACCCAAGCGGAAGGCAGACACTTAACCACTGAGCCACCCAGGCATCTCAATTTCTATAATTTTCATTTGGCTTTTTAATATGGCATCTTTTTTTCCCCTGGCTTTTGATTTTTTCCTTTTAGTTTGGGGATGTTATCATTGTTTGTCAGAGCATTTTCATAGTCATTGCTTTAAACTCTGGTACATAATTGTAATATCCGTGTTCTTTCATTGTCAGTATCTGTTAATCATCTTTTCCTACAGGAGTTAAGACATTCCTGGTTCTTTGTGTGCTGAGTAGTTTGGGCTGAAACTGGACATTTTGGATATTATAAAATGGTACTCTGTGTCTTAAGACCCAGAATGCTGATTTTTTATTTTAGCAGGCAAACCACCTGGTTCAATTTAGGCTGTGGTTCTGACCTGCCTTCTCTGGGGTATGATTTGGTGTCAGTTGTGTTCTCAGAGCCTCCGCAGTGCCATTTGGGTCTGTCCCGTGAGTGCCGCCGGTGGCTGTGGTCTCAGGGGTTGGGGTGTGAGAGGATCAGATTCATACACATACAGCTTGAGGGTGGGCCCAAAGTTCATGAGCAACCTTATGGGCTTGCTCTTCTGAGATTCTTCCTCTCCACGCTGTCCCTGGGGCTTTCCGGTGCCCTGGGGTTCCCTTTTTGGTTCTCCAGCCAGTAGCTGGGGGTTTAGTAACTAGTTCCACCATGCACTTCTACACCCACACCTTGTCTGGCACCCAGTTTTGGGAGGAACAATTGGGTGCTTTTTCCATTTAGTGTTCTCACCAGCCTGCCTGCTGCTCTTTCCTTCTCACAACACATATGGCAGCCCCACATGCCCCGTCTGGGGTCAGAGCTGCCCCACATGTCCCATTTGGGGTCAGAGCTTCTTGGTGTGTTGCCTCTGGGGATGGAGCTACTGCTCTCTGTATCCCATCCAGGGTCAGGGCAGCATTCAGCAGGAATCATGCTGGTGTGTGCTGTTTCCTCTCCCCTGGAGCTGGCACAGATGTGTTTAGATGAAGTCCACCTCCATTTCTGTGCTTCCCTGCATTGGCCTTGTTTGTGCTTTCAGTCCTTTGCCAACAACCCCCTCCCTATTTCATGTTGGCCCTTGGCCCTTACCTTAGTAGTCCCTACAGGCTGTCCATAAAGGAAGGGCTCTGACCTAATCCACCTCCATCCTTAGTGTGTAACCTTGCTTAGAGGAACCTCCTGGAAAATGTCTGTATGCAGGGAAGCACTGTTGTCCCCTCAGAGGCTGTGCTGGCTTCCTTGGGTCAGACATAGTGTTGAAGAGGACATTCCCTCCTCTGGCCCCATGAGGGGGTTGTCAGAACCTCCCAGAGAGCCTGCTAGGGACAATGGCTCCATGGTGGGAAGGGAGACAGGAAGCAACAGTATGTGTTGTGGTCTATGTATCCTACAATTAACACTCCCGGAGGCCAGGAGAGGCTGCATCATGACTCCTTTGCCAGCAAGCCTAGGAGAGATTGGCCATGATCACCTCAGCCATCCCCATTGCCCTCAAGAGAGGGGTCAGGCGAGTGGGAGTCTGATTTCCCCATCTTAGAATGATTGTCAGCGTATCTTCACCCTTCTGCACAGCACAGGTGGCCTTGTGTTTTGTTTTAGGCCAAGATGGCGGCCCAGGTGACGCTGGAGGATGCACTGTCCAATGTGGACCTCCTGGAAGAGCTGCCTCTGCCTGACCAGCAGCCTTGCATCGAGCCCCCACCATCCTCACTGCTCTACCAGGTTTGTGCTGGGTGCTAGAGGGGTGCACTGCCTACATTGCTGACCCCCACATGATGGTTTTTCTCTTCCTTTCAGCCAAATTTCAACACTAACTTTGAAGACAGAAATGCATTTGTTACCGGTATTGCAAGATACATTGAACAGGCGACTGTCCATTCTAGCATGGTAATTCCTTCTTCATGTTTTTGTTTTCCTTGGGGGAATAGTACCTATGATGGCAAATGTACACTTTTTTGGTGTTACCCTGATATGATATGTAGTAAGGAAAAAGAGAAGAAAGTGGATGAAAATGCCTTCTGTTTTTAGAGAAGCCTTTTTCTTTATTTTATTTTATTTTATTTTATTTTATTTTATTTTATTTTATTTTTATTGTTATTCTTTGCCCAAGGGGTACAGGTCTGTGAATCATCAGGCTTACATCTTTCGCAGCATTCACCAAAGAACAAATCCTCCCTAATGTCCATAACCCAACCACCCTATCCCTACCCTCCCACCCCCCAGTAACCCTCAGTTTGTTTTGTGAGATTAGGAGTCTCTTATGGTTTGTCTCCTTCCCCATCCCATCTTGTTTCATTATTTTTCCCTCCCTACCCCCATGACCCCCCACCCTGCCCCTCAAGTTCCTCATATCAAAGAGATCATATGATAATTGTCTTTCTCTGATTGACTTATTTTACTCAGCATAATACCCTCCAGTTCCATCCATGTNTCTTTCCATAGTTTGGCTATTGTGGACATTAGAGAAGCCTTTTTCTTATTATAAAAATAACACATGTTCTTTCTGAAAATTGAGTATCTATGGCCCAGAGAAAACCTTTGTCAGCATTTGGAGGAGTCCATTCTCTCTCATTATTTATACTGTACTCACGCACGCAGTTACACACTCAAATGTGTTTCAGATTTCATGAATGAATTGCACTGTTAGTAGGTATTTTAATGATTTCACAAACTTTTCATGTCATTAAAATGTGCCAGATAAAGTAATTTTTAATAGCTGTCTAGTCCCATTTTGTAAACTTCCTCAGTTTAGTTATTTTTGTATGTTTACTTAGTTACCATTTTTTCTTTGTAATAAAAGATGCCATGATGACTATCATTCCAAACACATCATTATTCCCATTGGCTAGATTTGTACAAGTGAAGTTACTGGGTTAACAGTTGTAAACATTTTAAAGCTTAAATTAAAATGTAAACATTTAAAATTTTAAGAACATGATGAAATTTAGTTGACATGTTTAGAATATCTCTGTACTTTTTACCATTTTTTACCAAAGAAAACAATGTGAAAGGAGTAGACACTAAAGCAGTTTCAGAATGTTGGTAGTCTTTGCATGGATGCTCTCTCTGGATTTAAGTGCTGCAGAAATACTTCCAGCTTTTCCTCCCCTACGCTAGAGATGACAGAGTTGCCTCAGTTTTATGAGCCCCGAGGCTCTCTGTAGCCTGGCAGTAAGGCCCTGAATACCCTCTGCACATCTGGCCTATACTGGCCCCTGTTCCCAACTTCAGGTCTGCACTGCCAGCAGGTTGTTTAGGGGTGAGTGGAGTTGAGGAATAGAGGCTGTGGCAAGTGTCCTGGGCTGTGCTGGCTCCTCTCCAGCCAACGGAAGCCATGGGAATGTTTGGGGCGGGCATTATGGCCACAGTGCTGCACTGCAGCATCACCAGCTTCTTAGCAGCTGTCTTGTGGCATGCATGTCTTGGTACTTGTCTGTCCCTCAAAGTGAGAGTCAGGATAGTTTATGCCTCTGAGCTTTAGCAAAATGGTGTCTCCTTTTTTCTGATTGTTTTCCTGTTTGCCTTTGATTTGCCCTGTGTATCCTTGCAGAATGAAATGCTGGAGGAAGGCCAAGAGTATGCGGTCATGCTGTACACCTGGAGGAGCTGCTCTCGGGCCATCCCACAGGTGTCCCCATCCCAGCCATGCCTCACTCCTTCCCTGCCAGCCGTGCCCCCCACCCCCGCAAACAGACAATGCTCCTACCCTTCTGGTCCCCCCCATCTCAGCCAGACCACACCCCCATTCCACCAGCCCTGCCACTGTCCCCCATCCCACCCCACCCCACCCCACCTCACAGGCGGCTGGGACTGCCGGCTCTGCCCTAACAAACGCCCTGCCCTCTCACTTCTAGCTAAGTTGAAGCCTCTTTATTCCTAGGTGAAATGTAACGAGCAGCCTAATAGAGTGGAAATTTATGAGAAAACTGTAGAGGTCCTGGAGCCCGAGGTCACAAAACTGATGAATTTTATGTACTTCCAGGTAAAACAGTGAAATAATCCTAGGAGATTAATTCAGAGGAATAGGAATCTGGCCCACTCTGAAACCTTCTCCATGACTTACTAAGCAAAGTGCATGTGAATTAAAGCAACCATAACAGCTGCTGAGACAAAAAGTAACAAAGCCTTTGTCAGTCTAAAGCTTTACTGGCCCTTCCAGAATAAATACCTTTTTTTGTGTTTCACTTCTCTTGTCTCTTTGAGAGTGAATTTGTATTTCCTCCATGAGGACTGCTTTCTGTCAGTTCCAAATGTGTTTGTCATTCTGCCAATTCATACTTTTGATTCACCTTGTTTTTCAGGTCTTTTCTTTCTCAACCTCTCCTGGCTGTCCACTTAGTGGTCCTTGGCCTGCCTTGGCTCCTTTGGCCGATTGGTTAGGCAGAGTAGCAACAGGAAGGGGACTTGCTGGTTTTTTAAAGATATATTTTGGAAATATATGAAGATTTTTATTATAGATTCCTTTAGCAAAGGGAGAAGATAGAACTTACTGGAAGAAGAATTTTTGTTTTATCTTCAAGGTTGTCAAGAGGAAAAATTTCCCTAACCCCCCTTTTCACCTCTGAGTGCTAAAACGTCAGTTTGTAGACCTTTGGAGCATTTTCTTGGTAACTTTGCTTGAATAATAGACAAAATTCTTTTATTTTAGGGATGTAGTTGGTAAAGTGGAAAATTAATGATGATTGTCACAGAGCAAAGGCATGTGGAAATTACTTTATAGAAAAAAGTTTCTTTACCTGAGCTGTAAATGTCCACTCATTTGGGTGGGTATTTCGTCAAAGAGTAACAGTGAATCCAGACTATGTGCTTGAAGCTGGGCATGGAGTTGGCCCATCACTGACAGCGGCCTTTTTGCCTTCCACTCCTCTGCTCAGAGAAATGCCATTGAGCGATTCTGTGGGGAGGTGAGGCGCCTGTGCCACGCGGAGAGAAGGAAGGACTTCGTGTCTGAAGCCTACTTGATCACGCTGGGCAAGTTCATTAACATGTTTGCTGTGCTGGATGAGCTTAAGAACATGAAGTGCAGTGTGAAGAACGACCACTCGGCATACAAAAGGTGAGCTTTGACTTTGTTCCCCCAGGTCAATGCAGAAGGTGCTCCCGCAGGCAGGGTGGTTCCTGGTTAGCTGCATGCTCTGCACATAGTAGGTGTGCATCCCGTATGTGCTGAAATAGTGCAGCTGGTCAGTTATTTGGCAGCCTCAGGACTGTTTGAATACACACTCCTAGGTATGTGAAGGGTAGCTGGCAGATTATGTGTGTGATGATGCATCAAGGTGTGTCCTCACAGGTGTGCGTACATTGTGGTTTCATGAAGCTAGAGTGGGATCTGGTCATTCTCAAATGTTTGTTGAGGACCTGTGGGTGCTCAGCTCGTGTGGGAAGACAGAAGTACACAAGTCCCTGTTACAGAGGGTTAGGGTCACTGCAAGGCTTTTGGCTCAGTAGGCATCTTGGTGAGAGCACAGGCAGTTTCTACAGCCTGAGGATGCCACCTGTGTATGCCATTTCCTGGTTACACATTCCTGGAAGGTACACACCATCACAGCAGTGGGCAGAGCTGGCCTGTGGATCTTCATGGAGTCATACTGAGCTTCCAGGTCCCTGAGACTAGCTCTCTTCTAGAGCTAGAGAGACCTTCTGGAAAAGAGAATTGGAAAAGGTGGGTGTGGCATGGTAGTGTGCTTCTGGAAAATTGTGAGGAGCAGATGGTGGCAGGAAGATGCAGGGTGGTCAGTCAGAGCAAAGCAAACTCTCTTCTAATAGACTTGTTTTAGGAAATCTGTGCTTGGTACTGTTGAAGGTATGAGTAGCTGGAATGAGATGCTGATTTCTGTTTCTTCTGCTTGATAGGAATCTTGGCGATGAGATTTTACTCTGCATTGGAATAGGCTGTAGTTATGTTGTATCCGAAATCATACAACTGTTGCTGTGTCTTTAAAATAAAATCGACATGGGATATGGTGCCAAACTGAGATTTAAAGATGAGGTTTCAGTGGGAGCTGGGCTAGATCACCCAGGGTTTAAGCTTGATCCATATGAAGTTAAGTATAGGTATTCATCACCTTGAATTAGCTCTGCACAGAAGCCTTGATCTTCAGAACTAGAGAAATCCTTGGGGTTGACCTGTTAACCTCTCTTGAATAGGAAATCCTGGAGTTGACCTTATCTGATGTGTTTGTGGGTGGAGCTAGGGGCTTCTGAGGGTAGAGTGTAGAACCCAGCCCAGGAGAGCAGGTTCTCCTGGCTGCACAAGTCACTTGCCACATGATTTTGAGCAGCTGTTTCAACCTTTCTGACTTAGGAAAGTAGAGGAGGTAGACAGCATCAGTGGTTTTTAATTTCAAAAAAGCTTTCTTTTTTCTTTTTTTTTTTTTCCTTAGTAGCAGCAGACTTATTCTGAAAGCCCATTCTATAAAATAGTTTAAAGATGGGACTGGTCTCTGGAAAGGTATCTGTGTGGGGGCCAGAACCCCCTCCAGGAGCCACCTGGGCTCTTCCTGAGCACCGAGAGGGCCTGGGGCACCCCTCCTGCCTTCTAGTGGCTTCTTCCTGTGACCTCTGTTTGGGACCCCCTATCACGTTATCCTCACTTTTCTAAGCCCTCACATACTTGCACTTGCACTTTTTATTTGCACCCAGCAGTAGCTAATCTTCTGCATATAAGTGCCAGGATAACCCATATGGTTATGGTGAGGCTTGAGGAAAATAGAAAACGGTATTTTTGATCCCTTCATTCGTCTTAGCAGCTACTCAAGTCAGTAAAGTGAATATTTTATTTTATTTTATTTTATTTTTTAAAGATTTTATTTATTTATTTGACAGAGAGAGAGAGAGATCACAAGTAGGCAGAGAGGCAGGCAGAGAGAGAAGGAAGCAGGCTCCCTGAAGAGCAGAGAGCCCGATGCGGGCCTCGATCCCAGGACCCTGAGATCATGACCTGAGCCGAAGGCAGAGGCTTTAACCCACTGAGCCACCAGGCGCCCAGTAAAGAGAACATTTTAAAAAAGAATATTATCATTATCAGGGTTCATGTTAGGTTTAACTCTGTAAGTTTTCAAAAACCTACAGAAATAACAGTGGCTTAAACAAGGTTGCAGATCATTTCTCTCTTACCTGAAAGTCCTGCTGTCTTTCCGCTCTGCTGTCTTCATGTGTTGTCTCATGGTCCAGGATGGTGGCTTGAGCTCCAGCTATCATTTCCACATTCCCGTCAACAGGGAGGAAGGGGGGTAGAAAGAGTCGTACTATCTTTTATAAGTAAAATTCTAAGTGCCTTGCAGTGTTTTTCATTATATCTCATGGCTCAGCCGTCGGTCACGTGGACATGAAGCACATTGCTGTAGCATGGAAATTGGGCAAAGAGTAAATGACTACTGGCGTAGGTTATCAGTCTTTACCATGAGAATTCTTCTTCATTAAAACCCCCAAGTTTTTAGGTTGCAGACATGTTCTTATGTGGCCAGTTTCCACTAAACTTTTTAGGGGGCTCCCCTAGATGTGCAGAATGCTCATTCCCACCTTTGCATTGCTTTGCAAGACCCAAAGAGAGACTCATGTGTACCCTGCAGTCTTATTGGACCTGAGCGTGTAGGTAATTCTGTGTGTGCTATTCCCTCTCTCCTCACATCTGCCCTCTCAGTAGGGCAGATGGACAGTTGTTATTATAGATGTGATAAGTGAGGTTCAGGAGAGTTCAGAAGGTTAATCCAAGGTTGAGCAGCATGTTGGTGGAGGAAACCGGGATTCTGTCTCTGACCTTTGGCACCAAAACTGTGTGTGGTCCCTGAATTGTGAGAGGCTTGGTGGCTTAGAGGATTCTTGGCAGAGAACCTGGACAGTGCTGACCATTTTTGTTACCATATTGTGGGAGTCACTGAAGGGGAGGCAGTCTTTCTCAGAGCTGGGAACAGATAGCCATGAGGAGAGGCTAGCGTGTAGGGACCCTTCAGGAAGGCCTGTGGTCGGCACTGCCATATCTCTGAGGAAGTCCTTCAACTGTGGACAGTGAAGTGGTAAGCTGTCCAGGCTGGCAAAAGTGTGACCTGGAGTCCAGGGTAGACAAACTTGAAGAGGTTGAAATTATAACTAGCTTCTAAGACCCACATTTTTACAGATTAACTGTCACCAGATAATCTGGATTTTCTGTGCCTTTTTTTTAATCATTAAGCACATTGGTTGTTTAACTCTTTTTTTTTTTGCTTTCGAAGGGCTGCTCAGTTTTTACGGAAAATGGCGGACCCACAGTCCATCCAGGAATCACAAAATCTCTCCATGTTCCTGGCCAACCACAACAAAATCACACAAGTAAGGCTCGCACTCTTTGCTGCTTTTGCTGATGGGATGCGTTGTTGGGGTCTGGGGTCCCAGGAGCAGGCCCTGGCATGGATCTCTCACTCTGTGTTTCAGTCTTTGCAGCAGCAGCTTGAAGTGATTTCTGGCTATGAAGAGCTCCTCGCTGATATTGTGAATCTGTGCGTGGATTACTATGAGAATAGGATGTACCTGACACCCAGTGAGAAACACATGCTACTCAAAGTACGTGTGTGGGCATGGCTGCTTACATAACCGTGGAGAGAAGAGGCTGTACTTTGACTATGATCCTTTTGCCAACCTTTACTTATTCTCATGCTTGCAGTGTGTGTGTGTGTGTGTGTACGTGTACACACGGTATCCTCTCTGGTGCCCACAGCGTGCACTACAGGCTCTCAGCACATTCCTATGACTGTGTCTCAGGCTTGACCCCAGTGCCAGTTGGGATCTTATGCCAGCTCCTGGAAAATGTGCTCATGGGTGAAGAGGTCTGGGGTCAAGGGCTTCTCTCAGCACTAGCTTCTTATGGCAGAGGTTACATCAGGTTCTACTTATTGAAGGTATGATTCCTAGGAATTAAGAATACTGTGTCTGGATGATAATAGTAGACTTTTTTTTGGTAAGAACATGCCCATTCACCATATTGGGCAGGTTTTCTTTTTTTTTTTCTTTTTTTTTTTTTATAAAAATTTTACCTATTTATTTGAGTGAGAGAGAGGGGGAGAGACAGAGAGATCACATGCAGGGGGAAGGATAGAGGGAGAAGCAGACTTCTCGCTGAGCAGGGAGTTTGATGCAAGGCTCTATCCCAGGACCCCAGGATCATGACCTGAGCTGAAGGCAGATGCTTGACCGACTGAGCCACCCAGGTGCCCTGGGGAGATTTTCAGTGACATTTGTTACTTGGAAGAGGAAAAGGCAATTCTGCCATCACATTTGCTCTGTTTTCCACCTTTGGAGAGGATGGCCCTGAAGGACCTTATGCTAGGTGTCCTATCAGCTCAAAACCTTCCCTGTAATAGTGGGCCCAGCCCAAGATCTCTTCTCGCAGGAGAGCACGCTGCTTGAGGACGCTGTCTAGTGGAGCACTCCGTGACGGTGGAAATTGTCTGTCTTCGCCATCTGAGCAGGAACCTCTGGCCGTGAATATTTATGGAAATCCACATTTAGTATCGCATTTGCTTGATGAGAGGTGGAGGTGGTGTTTGTGCCTGGGGAGGACATTAAAATAGCCATAAGAAATGACGCACATAGAAGAATAGCTTCATATGAAGGGATAGCTATTTATTTATTTATTTATTTATAAATAAAGGATTTTATTTATTTATATGACAGGGAGGGATTACAAGTAGGCAGAGAGAGAGAAGGAAGCAGGCTCCCTGCTGAGCAGAGAGCCCGATACGGGCCTCGATTCCAGGACCTTGAGATCATGACCTGAGCCGAAGGCAGGGGCTTTAACCCATTGAGCCACCCAGGCACCCAGGGATAGCTATTTATTTATAAGGAACTTGTAAAAGTGCTTTTTGAAAGACGAGTGAACCCATTTAAATTTATGAACTGTAGCATTAGAAGTGCCTAGGGGTAATTAAACTTGCAGGGCTGAGTTTTTTGTGCCATTTTGTGATTTTCAGGTCATGGGGTTCGGTCTATACTTGATGGATGGGAGTGTCAGCAACATCTATAAACTCGATGCCAAGAAAAGAATAAACTTATCCAAAATTGATAAGTACTTCAAGGTGAGTTATATTTTTTTGGATAAGCCTTTTTATCAAGGGTATACAGTTTGAATTTTGGAAGGTCAACCTCTGTGACCCATATCTGGAAATGTGGGCATAGGCAGTGGGGATGGGGAGCATCACTGGCTTCTGTCTGCAAAGGGGGCTACCCTCCCTCCTGTTCTGCATCAGTTTTGCCTGGGTTTGAACCTTGTGTAAAGGGAATCATGGCTGTGTGTACTCTTGTATCTGGCTGCTTTCACTCATTCATTAGAGTCATCCCTGTGAGATCCCACAGCTACAGATCATAGTCCTTTGTTTTTCATCATGGTGTCCATTTTATGATTACACCTCAACTTATTTATCCATTCTGTTGTGATGAACATGAGGTCATTTCTGAGTTTTGGCTGGTACAAACAATGCCACTTTGATTTAGTGCACATTTGTGCATGTTTCTGTTGAACATCTGTATATCCAGGGCTAGGATTAGGGGCCATAGGCATATACATTTTCAGTGTTAGATACAGCCTACGATTTCCCACATGGCTGTGCTGATTTGCATTCCTACCAGCTGTGAGTGAGCCTCTTGTTGCTCCACATCCTCACCAACACTTGGCACTGTCACTTTTTTGGGAAAGAGCATCCCAATGTGGTACGTCATTGTGATATTTTTGGCTGGTATTTCTTTTTGTTTTAGTTTATATTTCCCTGGTGACATTTTACTCTATTAGTCTTTTGTGTGTTCTTTTGTGAAGTGTCATTTCAAGTTTCTTTCCTCCCCCCATTATTTATAATTCTTTATGTATTCTGGGTACATGTTCTTTGTTGGATCCATGTGTTCTAAAATACATGAATTCTGGGTGCCTGGGTAGCTCAGTGGGTTAAAGCCTCTGCCTTCGGCTCAGGTCATGATCTCATGGCCCTGGGATCGAGGCCTGCATCGGGTTCCCTGCTCAGCGGGGAGCCTGCTTCCTCCTCTCCCTCTGCTTGCCTCTCTTCTTGCTTGTGATCTGATCTCTCTCTCGGTGTCAAATAAAAAAAAAAAATCTAAAATATATGCATTCTGCCCTATGTGGCTCTCCTTTTCACTTTCTTAAAGGTGTCATTAGGTGAACAAAAGGTCTTAATTTTATTGTAGTCTAGTATATCAATCTTTAATATCCACTTTTTTAAAAGGTTGGTTTATTTATTTTAGAGAGTGAGCATGTGAGAGCAGGAGGAGGGGCAGAGAGAGAGAGACAAGCAGACTCCCTGCTGACTGGGGAGCCAAAGGTGGGACTTGATCCCAGGACCCTAAGTTTGGTTTCCTAAGTGGAAACCAAGAGCCAGATGCTTAACTGACTGAGCCACCCAGACACCCCTTTAATATCCAGTTTTAGAAATCTTTGTATAGGGCAGGCTTATGAGAATTTCCTTCTTGTTATCGTCTAGAAATAGCACCATTTCTTTTTCTGTCTAGATCTATACTCCTCCTCAACCTGGACTCTATGTATGATATGAGGAAGGGAGATTGACATTCTTTGATTTTTTTTCTTTTCCCCATTATCCAGGCATCCAGGTGACTTAGTCCATTTATTGCAAAGGCATTTATTGCAAAGGCCATCTTTTTTCCCACCCCTGTGCAGTGTTGCCTGGGTCATAAGGCAGGTGTCTGTACATCTGGGACTCTGTATTAGGTTCTCTGTCCAGCTCCACTCCTTCCCATTCGTGCTCCAGGGTCACACTGTCTTAGTTGCTGTAGCTTTCCAACAGAACAGATCTGCTTATCAGGAAGATTTTGAGTTACATTCTTCAAGATTGTCTTGGGTGTCATCCCTTTACCATTCAAATAAATTGGCTTGCTTATTTCCATATACACACTACCCATAAACCATTTTTCTTCTTGGAATATTGTTTGGGGTTCCATAGATCAATTCTATAGATCAATGTAGGGCGTAGAAATACCAAGTCTTCCAATCCACGAACCTGATACAGTTCTTCATTCACTTAGAACTTCAAAACTTTCTCTAAAATTTTTGGTAGTATTTTTGTTTAGAGGTCTTGGCCATATTTTGTTAGATTTAGTTTTTTTTTTTATTCTATTACAAATTGTTTCTCTCTCTCTTTTTTTTAAAGATTATTTATTTATTTGCAAAAGAGAGAAGGAACAGGGGGAAGGGGTAGAGGGAGAAGCAGACTCCCCATTGAGCAGGGAGCCTGACTTGGGGCTCGATCCCAGGACTTTGGGATCATAACCTGAGCCGAAGCATCTGCTTAACTGACTAGCCACCAGGTGCCCCAAATTGTTTCTCTTTAGATTTTCATTTTCTGTTTGTTACTAGTATATAAAAAATACAAATTGATTTTTTCTATGACCATGGATCTAGCAACAAGGTAGGTTAATTTTAATATTTGAATTGGTTTTATGAATATTAGTTCTACAATTGTATTTTGTTCTTTTTAAAGTGAATATGTAAGTTCCTTATAATTATTTTTCTAGTAAATGATTTACAGAGTTAGTAGTCAGCCCATAGTAATTACCAGCATTACTCATTCTTGTGATTGTATTTGGTGACTAAACATACATAATGAACTTACTTTTTTTGTTCTTTGAATATAGCAGCTCCAGGTGGTTCCACTGTTCGGGGACATGCAAATAGAACTGGCGAGATACATCAAGACCAGCGCCCACTATGAGGAAAATAAATCTCGGTAGGAGGAGAGTGAGCTGTCCGGTTGGAACATTCTGCAGTGTTCTCATTGTGGTTTTATAACACTTATTTATCTAGAGAGAACACCTTAGACATTTTTAACCATCTGGAACCAAATGCCCCATATGGTAGGCCTTGTCACTTGTGACTGCTTACATTTAAATTCATTAAAAAAAAATTATTTTCTTGGTTAGAACATCCACATTTCAAATGTTTGGTAGTGGCTACTGTGTTGGACAGCACAGATAGAGAGCTTTTCCACCATCTCAGAGAGTTCTGTTGGACAGAACGGGTTGAGAATATACAAGCTTAAACAAGTAGTGTGCTGGTAAATTCTTAACTAGCCCTCCTGGGCAGCGGCACATATGGATTTATATCACAGAGATTATAAAACTATCACCTCAGGGCCAAATCCAGTCCAGGGTTGTTTCTGTAGGATCTCAGTTGCTTTGAATGGTGTTTACATTTTTAAAGGTTTTTTTTTTAAAAAAAAAAAAAAAAAAAAA
>LNAC01000765.1:235073-256519 GCA_002007465.1 Ailurus styani
TTTTATTTTTATTATTTGCCCAAGGGGTACAGGTCTGTGAATCATCAGGCTTACATCCTTCACAGCATTCACCAAAGCACAAACCCTCCCCAATGTCCATAACCCATCCACCCTATCCCTACCCTCCCACCCCCTAGTAACCCTCAGTTTGTTTTATGAGATTAGAAGTCTCTTATGGTTTGTCTCCTTCCCCATCCCATCTTGTTTCATTATTTTTCCCTCCCTCCCCCCCACAACCACCCACCCTGCCCCTCAAGTTCCTCATATCAGAGAGATCATATGATAATTGTCTTTCTCTGATTGACTTATTTCGAAGATGAGAGTTTTAATAAGAAAAAAGAGATCTATCTTTGAATGCTCTGCTCTGTTTACTTTTAAACAGGTTTATGGAGATTTCATCCACATACCATACAATTCATCCATTTAAAATGTATAATTCAAAGGTTTTTGTTTGTTCACTGAATTGTTTAATTACCACCACAGTCCATGGTTATTAGAACATTTTCATTACCCCCAAAACCAACCCTGTACCCATGTGCTTCTGATCTCTATATAGATCAGAGGTTCCAAACACTCTCTTCTTTGGGTTTCCCATAAGTTTCCCATTAAAGAGATAAGGGCTCCTTTTAAACATGACTGTAATACCATTATCACACCTAAAAAAAAAATTCAAATATCCCTTAATATCAGAGTCATTGTTAAGTTTCCTCTTTTGACTCACAGATGGTTTTATTTTTACTTGATTTATTTTTACTTGATTTTTATTTTACTTGATTTGCCTCAGGATCCAGGAGTATTATACACTGTAGTTGGTTGGCATATCTCTTTGAAGATGTGTCCCTTCTCCATCTCTCTTGCTCCCTGTGGGGTCCTTTGGTGTGACTTCTGTCCTCTGTGCTTCTTCTAAATTGGTGATTAGATCTGGAGGCCTGATCCGACTCTGCTTCCATCCTCTCAGTGCAGCTGGCCCTTCCTTGGCATTGCTGCAGACTACTAGAGCATCTGGCTGTCTCTCTCTGGAGTGTGGACAGCCATTGTCCACTGCCAAATGTATGAATTCATTAGGGCTGCGACATGATGGTCTTCTAGTCCTTTGACTCCTCAACTCCTCCTCTAACAGCTGAGCCTTGCTCTGCAGTATGATTCCTTCAGGAGAGAGAGTCAGAGCTGCATTCCATTGCTATGTGTATCAGTTTTTCAAATTATTGATTCTCTAGCATCATCTGAGGTAAACTTTTTGGAGTACTGTTTTAAAGTTCGTCTATTTTAGTTTCCATCTCCCCCCCCCCTTCATGCTGAGAATCCTGGCTCCTAATGACTACAGCATATTTTGACTTGATGTCTTAGTATATATACACTTAGCAGTCTTAAAATAGCAATACCAACACTGATAACAATATAATTATTAGAAACAATATAATTATATATTGTAATATATAACATTATAGTATTATGATGACAACATAATTACTAAAAATCGTTTTTAGATTTATATTGTAAGTTAATTTTGCCCTTAGATTTTCTCCCTCTAGGGATAGAGATCAAATCATTGGTTCGTTCTTTCTTTCTTTCTCTCTCTCTTTCTCTCTTTCTCTCTCTCTCTCTTTCTTTCTTTGGGGATAGAGATCAAATCATTGGTTTGTTTGTTTCTTTCTTTCTTTAAATCATTGTTTTTCAAAGTCTCTTGAAGTGGTTTATTTTGTGTTGGTCTCAGCCTACTGATAGTGATGCCTGAAGGACTCATCTATCTCTGGCAGCCCCCATAGACATTTCCCTAAGCAGAGCCAATAATGTGGCTGGACAGGCCCTTGTGGTTCTTATTACACTTGCAAGATGTACCTCAGCAACAGCCATCAGGGAATTTCGGGAAAAAGGATTTTTACTTACAAATTCTGGAAGGCACATGCCTAGAGCCACAAATTGAAGTGACGGTAGAGAAGGCGTGTTGATCTGGAACTCTTCCTTTATTGGGGCCCAAGGCACAGTACCTAGGACTTTTTGGGCTTACTCTTCATTGGCTAATTTCAAACATAAGAGCAGGAATTAGGGCACTAAAGTGGGGTCACTCAAGTGATGAGTTATCTAGGTCACCCAGAGCTTTCTAAGGGGAGCTTCATAGATGGGGCTGCCTGGCTCTTTATCTATTTGTATAGTTGGTACTGTGTTTATTCTAGATGGATGTCCTTGAAATGGATGCCTCAGCAATCAAAAGCTTAATGCCAGGTACTTACACTGTAATCCAAAAAGCTTATTGTCAGGT
Source organism: Ailurus styani (assembly GCA_002007465.1). Taxonomy (NCBI): domain Eukaryota; kingdom Metazoa; phylum Chordata; class Mammalia; order Carnivora; family Ailuridae; genus Ailurus; species Ailurus styani. The sequence continues at coordinate 237,334 of LNAC01000765.1, forward strand.
ACCTGTACTATGTTGTTCCTCAGTGGGGGCATGAACCCAATTTAGTACACATTTTAATTCATGCTTTCATTTTGCTTTTGAGTTTTAGGGATTGCTTGTGTCCCATAATTTAATTTTTTATCATAATTATATTAAATATTTATGTGGTTCCAAAGTCAGATATACAAAAGGAGGTATATTCAAAGAAGTCTGCCTTCCTCTCCACCCTACACCCTCCTGCCCTCTAGGTAGCCATTCTTAAACATGTTTTCATTTTTTGATATAAGCAAATGCACATGATGTGGCATGTTTTCCTTTATTAGCTAAGTAGAAGCGTAATTATGCACCTGGTTCTCTTAACACCATGTCCTAGAGATCCCTCCAGCACAGTCTGCAGAGGCATTTTCTTCTTGGAGAGCTGCAGAATGTCCATTGTCAGGGCTCTGCTGTTGCCAGCCTTTTGCTGGGGTAAAGGCTCCTATGCCCCCATCATTTCATAATTTTGCAAAGGCATCTTTCCCGTAGATTCCTAGTGGATTTGCTAGGTCATGGGGTAAATGCCTAACTGGTTTTTCTAGATATAGGGTGACTTCTTAATGCTCCTGTGGTGCTCTAGGTTGTCACAGGGTCGGGCCGCCAGGAGACTCAGAAGACAGACACTGAGTACCGGAAGCTGTTTGACCTGGCACTTCAGGGCCTGCAGCTGCTGTCGCAGTGGAGTGCTCATGTGATGGAAGTGGTAGGCACTCTATACTTGTTTTTATTTGGAAATGTGGAGATCTGAAAGAACATCTGCCCCTGGTTTGTTAGAAGTGCTTTTCTTCCCCAAATCATCCGAGAAGTTGACTGATATTTTTTCTGCATTAACTTTTGTCTTTGGATCAAGAACAAATTGGCTTTTTATCTTTGATCCTAGGAATAAAAATCTCTATCACTATAAGTGTTTCTTAGATGGCTCAAATGTACTACATTTCATTTATGTGTGTTGCAAATAAAGGGCCTCATCTTTTAAAACATACAGATAGAATTTGTACCATTATGATGATTTTTAATTCTCATTTTTAAAAAATGTTTTCTCTCTAGAGTGCCAGCCATTGGTTTCTTTTGTTTAGTATTTGTAAAATAGTTTCTTGGAGATTTGGATACCTGTAAGTCATAGAAGATTTTTGCTTTTATTGTTTATTTTCACCAGATAAAAATTTTTAAGTTGGATGAGTATGTGATCGTTTGAAAGGTTGATTTTTTTTTTTTTTTTAGTGAAATAAATACCCAGTCTTCAGATATTCAACACAAAATATCCAGGAAATTTTACCTTACATATTTCTTAAACCTGAAATCACGGGGCCAGAATGTCTTGCAGTTTTGTGGAGATGGACTTTGTGTGTGAGTGTATGTGTGTGTCATGTATTTGTGAGCATGCATGTATGTGTGTGATTTTCAGATGCAGCTAATATTAGAAGGCTGACCTTTGGTCGCTTCTGTGATGGCCATGTCAGTATGACCAGAATGTAAGCATTTTGCATTCAAGTGTGCATGTCTCCCCCTTTCTGACCACAACAGTATTCATGGAAACTTGTGCACCCAACGGACAAGTACTCCAACAAGGACTGTCCTGACAATGCTGAGGAGTATGAGCGTGCCACCCGCTACAACTATACCAGCGAGGAGAAGTTTGCCCTGGTGGAGGTATGGTTTGCTTTCTTTTCCTCCTTTTGCTTTGGACTCAGACTGTCTTCCCATTCAAAGTGAAGGCAAAAACTTGAGTAAAATTCAATGCACAGTTTCATGTTGTTGCTTCTGTATAGGGCAGCCCTCTGCATCTTTCTTGATTGTCAGCAGAACAATGAAATAGAACGTGGGTTCCTGTTCTCTGCACTGATGGCTTCCCAGGCTAGATCAGGGATTCACTCATGAGTGTCTGGCATATCTTCTTGACTGGTGGAGAAGAGGAGCAAGATGCAGCTCTGGTGCCCCGAGAGAGGCAATTTCCAGCTGTTGACACCAGCTCTTTGCTCTCACATATGTTGGCTCTAGCTCCCTCAGCTCTGCACTGTCTTCATGAGCCTTTTTTATGAATAGAAGTTCTTAATTTCCAGCCATTGAGTTTCTTTTCTTTTGTAGTTGGACTTTTTTTGTCTTGTTTAAGAAAGCTTTGCGTACCCTAAGGTTATAAGATGTTCTTCTCCATTGCCTTCTGGATGTTTTATTATTCTGGCTTTCACATTTAGATCTGAAGTTCACTCGAAGTTAGTTTTTCTTTTCTTTTCTTTTTTTTTTTTTAAGTTTATTTATGCATTTAAGTAATCTCTACACCCAACGTGGGTCTTGAACTCACAACCCCAAGATCAAGAGTCATGCCCGCTTCTAATTGAGCCATCCATGTGTCCCCCGAAGTTAGTTTTTAAAACACTTCTGCCTCCACTGCTCTACCTCACCTTTGTTGTGAATTAAGTGACCATTCATGTATGGGTGTGTTTTTCTCACTGTTCTGATCTATTGGTCAGTTGGGCTATCCTTGTTCTCATGCCCCTCTGTCTTAATTACCATAGCTGATTCTGTATCTTGTAAAGCAAGCTTTTCTGTCTTCAAGAGTTCTTTTAGTTCTCTTGGCATTCTTGCCATTTGTATTTTCATATAAATTTTAGAATCATTTTTTCACAACTCACAGTGAAACCTGTTGAAATTTTTTATGGGGATATTAGTAAACGTATAGGTCATTTTAGGGAGAATTGATAAATTTAGAATATTAAGCCTTTTATGAACATGATATATACCTCCATTTATTTAGATTCTCTTTAATTTCTCTTTTATAATCTGTAAAACTCTTACACATCTTTCGTTAGCTTTATTTCTAGGTATTTGGTATTAGATGATGTGTTTTAAGTTTTTTCTAAATGTTTGTCATTGGTATTTAGAATGAAAATTATTTTTTGTATTTTTCTCTTATATCTACCAACCTGTCTAAACTCATTTGTTAATCGTAACAAATTATCCATTGGATTTTCTACCAATATAATCATCATATGAAAATGATGGCAGTTTTATTGTCCCAACTTTCCATTTTTATTTATTTTTTTTAATCACAAGGTGTAGGACCCCTACTTGTTAAATAGGAGGCACCAGGCATCCTTTGTCTTGTTCCTCATCTCAAAGGGAAAGCTTTCAGTGTTTCACCATATAATGTGTTTGCTGTAGATTTCTTTCTTTCTTTCTTTTTCTTTCTTTCTTTCTTTCTTTCTTTCTTTCTTTCTTTGAGAGAGAGACAGAGAACAAGCAGGGGGAGGGGCAGAGAAAAGATAGGGCTAAGCAGGGAGAGCCTGATTCAGGGTTCAATCCCAGGACTCCAGGAGCATGACCTGAGCTGAAGGCACATGTGTCACCAACTGAACCACCCAGGCACCCCTGCTGTAGGTTTCTTATAGCCAACTTTCATCAGGTAAAGGAACTTGCCTTCCACTCCTTGTTTGCTAAGAGATTTTATTATGAGTTGATATTAATTCTATTAAACACTTTGTATCCACTGAAGTACTTCTGTGACTTTTCTCTTTTATTCCATTAATGTGGTGAACTTACACTGATTGTGGGTTTTCTTTTTCCCCCCATTTTTTTTTTTTTTGATCAGGTTTGATGTTAAGGTAGCCTTGCATTCCTGGTATAAACTCAACTCAATCATGACAGGTTATCCTCTTTCTATATTGTTGGATATAGTTTGCTAGTATTTTGCTTAGGATTTTTATATCAAATTTGATGAGCGAGTGTCTTTTACTATCACTTTTTAAAATAAACCTTTTATTTTAAAATATTTTTAGATTTGCAGAAAAATTGCAAAGATGATACAGTGAGTTCCTATATAGCCTTGCTCATTTTTCTTTATTGTTAACATTTCACATTAGTATTGTTATAATTAATAATCAGTATTGTCCATTATTATTAACCAAGGTCCATACTTTATTCACATTTCCTCAGTCTTTCCATAATGTCTTAGTTCTGATCTAAGATCCCACATTACATTCAGTCATCATATCTCCTTAGGCTCCTCTGGGTTGTGAGTTTTTCAGACTTGCCTTGCTTTGGATGACCTTGACAGTTTTCAGGAGCACTGGTCAGGTATTTTGTCCAACGTTTCTCAGTTGGTATTTGTGTGACTTTTTTCATAATTAGACTGGAGTTACAGGTTTGGGGAAGTTGGACCACAGAGGTGAAGGATCATTTCCGTCATATCACATCAAGGATACATACTGTCAACAAATGCATCATGGTTGTTATCGACCTTGCTCACCTGGCCAAGGAAGTACTGTCAGGTTTCTCTATTAGGAAGTTACCCTACATCTTCCCCCTCACCCCTTTGCATAGTGTACTTTAGAGAAGGAAGTCACTGCACATAGCCCACACCTGTGTAGTGAGTAACATTACTGTTTTTTTTTTACTTCTATTTACTATTTATTTATTTCTGTTTAAGTATAATTAACGTACAATGTCTTATTAGTTATAAACCTTCCATTCTAGTTTTCTGGATGCCGGCTTCATAAAACAATTCATAGGGGGCTCCCTTCTTTTTGTATTGTCTGGAGGGATTTTGTGTAAGGTTCATGTTACTTCTTTCAGTGTTTGCAAGCATTTACTGGTAAAGCTTTCCCTTTATTTTATTTATTTATTTTTTATTGTATTTATTTATTTGACACAGAGAGATTACAAGTAGGCAGAGAGGCAGGCAGAGAGAGAGGAGGAGGCAGGCTCCCTGCTGAGCGGAGAGCCTGATGCGGGGCTTGATCCCAGGACCCTGAGATCATGACCTGAGCTGAAGGCAGAGGCTTTAACCCACTGAGCCACCCAGGCACCCCAGCTTTCCCTTTATGAGATAGTTTTTGAAACATTCAGTTTCTTTACCATGTACATTTTCTATTTCTATTTGTATCAGTTGTATTTGTATTAAGTTGTATTTTCAGGGATAGTAAGTTATATTTTCAGGGAATTTTCAAAGAATCTTTAAAAATTTTCTAATATTTGTCACAAAGTTTTTCATAATAAATTCTTATCTTATTTTGGTAACAGTTTTTTTTTTTCCTACACAGTATACAATTCACCTGTTTGAAGTATAAAAATTCAGTGCTTTTTTTTAAACATATATTCACAGAGTTGTACAATCACAATCAAACTTGGGACATTTTTGTTATGTCACAAAGAAACTTCACACCCATTAGCAGTCACCCCCAGTTCTCCCCTCCCTTCAGCCCTAGGCAGCCACCAGTCTGCTTTGTGACTCTGTAGATTTGCTTATTCTGAACCCCTCATATAAACGAAATTATACAATATGTGGCTGATTGTGATTGGCTTCTTTCACTTTCAAGGTTCACACATGTATCAGTATTTTATTCTTTCCATTGCTGAATCCCTTTCCATTGAATGGATGTATCATATTTTATTTATTTTTTAGCTGATTTATTAGTTTGATTGTTTCTACTTTTTTCACTATTAAGAATAATGCTGCTATTGGGGCGTCTCGGTGGCTCAGTAGGTTAAGCCACTGCCTTCGGCTCAGGTCATGATCTCAGGGTCCTGGGATCAAGCCCTGCATCGGGCTCTCTGCTCAGCAGGCAGCCTGCTTCCCTCTCTCCCTCTGCCTGCCTCTCTGTCTGCCTCTCTGCCTACTTGCGATTTCTCTCTCTGTCAAATAAATAAATAAAATCTTTAAAAAAAAAAAGAATAATGCTGCTGTTAACTTTTGTGTACTGGTTTTTTATGGATGTGTGTTTTCATTTCTTTTCAGGATACATCTAGCAGTAGAAGTGCTGGGTCATATGGTAACTCTAACATTTTGAGAAACTACCAGATGGGTTTTCCCAAATGGCAGCACTGTTTTATATTCCTTCAAACAGTGTGTGAGGCTTCTACTTTCTCTGAATCCTTAGCAACACTTGTTATTGTCTGTCTGATTTTAGCCATCCTACTGCATGTGAAATGTATCTCATTATGACTTTGATTTGCATTTTCCTAAAAACTTATGATGCTGAGCATATTTTCATGTGCTTATTGGCAATTTTTATATCTTCTTTGGAGAAATGTTTATTCAGATCCTTTGTCCATTTTTTAATTGGATTATTTATCTTCTTACTGCGTTCTTTATATATTCTAGATAAGAGTTCCTTATCAGATATGTGATTTATATTCTTCCATTCTGTGGTTGTCTTTTTACTTTCTTTTTTTTTTTTTTTCTTTTTTAATTTTATTTTTATTCTTTGCCCAAGGGGTACAGGTCTGTGAATCATCAGGCTTACATCTTTCACAGCATTCACCAAAGCACAAACCCTCCCCAATACCCATCCACCCTATCCCTACCCTCCCACCCCCCAGTAACCCTCAGTTTGTTTTGTGAGATTAGGAGTCTCTTATGGTTTGTCTCCTTCCCCATCCCATCTTGTTTCATTATATCTTTTTACTTTCTTAATGGGGTCCTTTGAAGCATAAAGTCTTTAATTTTTATAAAGTTTAGCTTACTTATTTTTTTCTTTTGCTGCTTGTGCTTTTGGTATTATATCTAAGAAACCATTTCCCAACCCAAGTCATGAAGATTTACTCTTACGTTTTCTTCTAAGAACTTTATAGTTTTGTCTCTTCAATTTAAATGTGTGATGCATTCTGACTTAATTTTTTAGTATGGTGTGAGGTAAGGGCTATGTTAGAGATTTTCAAAACTGCTCTCAGGCTTGATTTGCTAGAGGGACCCACAGGACTGAGTAGCTATTCTACTCAGGTTATAATTTATTACAGTGAAAGGAGACAGATTTAAATCAGCAAAAGGCACATGGGCGAAGTCCAGGAGAAACCAGGTGCAAACTTCTGGGTATTCCCTACTAGTGTACTTGTGCAGGGTGTTTAATTTTTTCGGCAGAGATGAGTGACAATATGTGGAAAGCGTTGCCAACTAGGGAAACTTACCCAGGTTTTTTATTGGGGTTCAGTAATGTTGGCATGCAACACACCTTCGTGATTGACCTTGGCTTCTCAGACTCCAGACTCCCAGGGCAAACATAGGTGTTCACCATAAGTCACATTATTGTCATAAACACAGGTACTGCAGTGGTCCAGAGCCTTGGGTGTACAGAGACACTCTTTCAGGCAGAATATTCCCAGGGCTGAGAGCTCAGTTCTTCAGAGTTGGCCAAGGGCCAGCCAGTCCTGAAAACAGGCCTTCCCTGGATATATGGAGGGTTTGATCAACCCGGGCCTCACCAGTTAACCCTGTCCTGCACAGGAGACCAACTTTGTTGTTTGCATGTGGATACTGTTTGTTGGAAAGATCATATTTCCCTGTTGAATTGTTTCCACACAGTTGTTGAAAATCAATTGACTGTAAATGTGAAGATTTATTTCTGACTCTGTTTATATTCCATTGATCTGTATGTTTATCCTATGCTGATACAGTCACATAATCTCTTACTATCTATAAACTGTGTGATAATGCTCCCCTTTTCATTCTTAATGCTCGTAGTTTGTGCCTTTGTCTTGATTAGTCCTGCAGGAAGGTTGTCAGTTTATTATTTATTTACTTATTTTTTTTAAACAGCTTTATTCTTGTTGATCACCTTCTATGATATGATTGTTTTCTGTTTTGTTATTTTTTACTTGTCAGTATTTATTTCCCTCAAGTTTGGGGAAGGTGTATTTTTCTATTCTTTTTATAGATTTATGATGAATGTTAGATTATTATTGTCAGACTTTTTGTTTCCTATAGAGCTCAAAATTTACTTTTTAGCATAAAATTTAGTTTGTAGCACCTTCTACATCCCATAAATTTGAATATATAGTATATATAGGATATATAGTATATATATCATTCAAGTTGATTTTACTTTGAATTCAGTTCAATTTGAATTTGAATTGGGGTATTTGCTTTTTTTTTCATAGAAATTTCCCCTTTTTTTTCCTCATTAGAGAACCATCTAACAGATCCCTAAAGGAAACAAATAGAACACATGAGTGTGCCTTGAGGACATTATAGTGTCTGTGATGTTAGCACAGAGATGAACTTTAAGCATTTTAGTGTATTTTCTTCCAGGCCTTTTTATGCTTATTAATTCAGCATGCTGTTACTGTTTAATAGACGGGATTTGGGCTACCAACACTTAAAACTTTTTTCTTTTCCAGCTAATAACATATTTGCTTTCATGAATCTTTTTTATTCTTTTTTCCTTTAAAGTCCTTCACAGGGATATGTCTTTATGCATTTGGGAGTGTTCTGAGTGAGTTACCAAATGCCCCTGTTAGCTCCATGCCAAGCCAAGCAGATCCATCCCTGTCCTTAAGGCACTCACAGTCTAATGGAGTCAGACCCAGGCACATGGACAGCTGCTGACATAGTTACAGAGCAGCAGCTTCAGAGCAGAAACATGGGAGGCCAGGGAGAGGTGCTGTGTACAAGAGAGAGGCGGCTTCCAGGTGCAGCTTGGCGTCATCTAAGATGGTGACATCTTTTGTCACCATCCACCACACTGAAAGTCGTGTGTCCCCCTGCAGGTAATTGCCATGATCAAAGGTCTGCAGGTGCTGATGGGCAGGATGGAGAGTGTGTTCAACCATGCCATCCGGCACACCGTCTATGCTGCACTGCAGGACTTTTCCCAGGTTACCCTCCGGGAACCACTCAGGCAGGCCATCAAGAAGAAGAAGAACGTCATCCAGAGGTCAGCCTCAGTGTAATAACTCCCTGTGAGCTCAGAGTCCGAAGTTGTAGAATCAGCTTAGGATGAAACAACTATATAGTTAGATTTTCATAAATATGCTCAGTGCATTTATCTTCAACCTCCAGATGCCCTTCTGTTGAATTTCCTCTAAATGTGATGCAAGTAGGTCCAATTATTCACCTGAGCAACGTATAATAAATCGACTATAGGATGTCTGAGCAGTGGGGACGCAGGGACAAGGGTGTATTTATCTTGGGGCAGGAGAGTGTTTCAAAATCTGTTCAAGGATTCTGATCACCAGGCTTATGGGGACAGGAAGACCAGCATCAAATTTCCTATCTCAAAGTGTGTTGTCTTTAGTATTTTTGCTTCTATTCCTTTTGGTCTGTCCTACAACTTGTCAGAGACTAACACAGATACTGCAGAGATCCTGTAGCGATCTTGAGCTAGTTTTCTCTTAATATATAGCCTTTTACGAAATAAGTCAATCAGAGAAAGACAATTACCATATGATCTCACTGATATGAGGAATTTGAGAAACAAGACAGAAAATCATAGGGGAAGGGAGGAATATTTGTGGTCTGTCCCCTGCCGCCTTTTGCATGACTCAGTGTTTAGGAAATAAAACATCACTTCCAGGTTTAATTGATGCAAACTGCAGCTAAGTCAGATCTTCTGGGGCTAGTAATGTCCCCCAGAAAATGATCTATTCAAAATTGCGCTTTGAATTGCTCCATTACTACGTCCCCCACCACCCCCAAAGGAAATCACATGTGAGAATTGGCTGTCCTGAGAGCTATGTGTTAGGTGAGGCGATGCTGTGATTTTAAAAGTCCTAAAGGTGTCAACGCTCTGTGCCTCACTGATGACTTGATGGAACTGGACTGTTTAGTGTCCTGCAGGCCATCAGGAAGACCGTGTGCGACTGGGAGACTGGGCATGAGCCCTTCAATGACCCAGCCCTGCGGGGCGAGAAGGACCCCAAGAGCGGCTTTGACATCAAAGTACCCCGGCGCGCCGTAGGACCCTCCAGCACTCAGGTTCTCATCCTCCCTGCTTCCCGCTCCCTGCTCCACCTGTTCCCCTGAGTGGGCTAATCTTGAGCTGAGAGTTGATAAACAAGGCCAGGAGTAAAATGACATATCCGTTGTCTGCTTAAGATGATCAAATACTGCCTGTGCCTTTTCTGCTCCTCTGTTCCCTGCCTAAGTGAATCTGGAGCATTAGCCAAGACATTCTTGTGATTCTCGGATTTGATCATTTGCATGCAGAATTTAATTTGACTGCATCGACTGTCATTGCCAAAATGTGGGTGAAAGTCTGTGTGTCCATATTTACGCTGTGTTTCCTGGTGGGTGTTTAAATGTATGGTTATACTTTTTATGTTGGGACTAAAAATGATCGTTGCTGAAGATAAAACTTTTAGAAATTTAAAAATGTACCTTTTTTGTGTCCCTCGTCTTAAGCCACCACTGCTATTTTTTCTCCTGGCATGCTCAGTCCCCTGCCCTCCAAAAGCAACTTTCTTCTGACTCTCATACCTGATTTAATATGTCCTTCTGCTTTCTTTCCCATTTTGGGACTTAGTACTTCTTACTCAGTGTTCTTCTCTTGGGGGCTTTTATAATCTCTTCTGCCAGTCTTTCAGAGAATTACCAGCAAAGCACTGGTTGTTGGCTCTATATGAAACCTCTCAAATATCTGGGAGGAAGGCATTTGGCCCACTTAAGGAGGATGCTTGTTCTGGGTCTGTCCAATGTGCATGCACCCTCCCCATCCTCCGTTCCCATGTGTCTCCCCATCCCATGATGTGTGTGTCCTGTGACTAACGGCTCTCTCCCACCTCTCCCCCCCATCTGTCCGTGTCTAGCTCTACCTGGTGCGCACCATGGCGGAGTCCTTGAGCTCTGCCGAGCTGCTGAGGCAGCTCAAGTCTTTGGGCATGGAAAGACTCTTGCATGTGGTAAACGCGTTTCTGAGGCAGTCCTACACCTATCCGCCTCTTTTAACTTTTGGTGGTAAGACATCATTTGTTTTTCTTGTTGATGTTTATGGCACGGAGGTGAACTGCTCTGCTATAAATTCTTTCTCCCAAGCAGCACCAACTTGGCTACTTAGATGGGTGCCCAGACCCACTTTGAGGAGCTGGTATAGTGGTAGGCTTACCGCTCCAGCCTGGCTCTGGTCAGGGTATAGTGGAGTAGTCTTCCTCTTGTGGTTTATCTAAGTTTGGTGTAACTAATATACCATGTATATTTTCTCCCCCACAAATGTTTCCTTGGATAATGCAGCTTTACATGGTGAGAACCATGCTAGAGTCCCTCATTGCAGACAAAAGTGGTTCCAAGAAAACCTTGAGAAGTAGCCTTGAGGGGCCCACCATATTGGACATAGAAAAATTTCATCGAGAGTCATTCTTCTACACTCACTTGATAAATTTCAGTGGTAAGAGATACTGCTGACCAGCATCTGGCCCAGCATGTTCTAACACTGCTAACACCGTCTAGAATGCTTCTGCTGACCTACCCCTGCTGTGGTCCCCTCACACACCCAGACGGTGACCTGTGTTGTAACCTTCATGATATTCCTTCACCTGTCGCTTTAAATGCATGGCCAGCCAGTGGTCCCCTCTAAGTGGTGTGGTCCTTAGGGCCACATGAGGGCCATGGGCCTGTGACTGGCTCTGTGACTTGAATGTGGTCTTTGTAACCCATATGAGGTCAGAAACACAGACGAATGTAATCTGTCACCTGGCTTGAGAACAAGATAGTGATAAATATCAGAAACAGCCCCCATGAGTAGTGACGTGTGGAAGGTGGCAGTCACCTTGACCAGGACGCTGGGTGGATACCCTTTGTCATTGGGGAGTCCATGTTTACTCTCTTGCTGCAGCAGCTTGCTCAGAGCAGGAAGCCTCTATCTTGGCTGTGAGTGCTGCAGGTTTGGAGTAAAGAGCAAGGCTTTTGTTTTTCACTTGTCAAATGATGGACACATTTTTTTTTCATTTGTTTCTATTTTACAGTGCTGTGTCTTTACCCTAAGCAAAATAAAATAACGTGATTTTTATTTCTCCTTTTAAAAAGGACATTCCCACCACTCCCACCCCATCCCCCAGTCCCTCAAAGAAGCTAACAGGGTTGATAAGGTCCCATTGATGGGTGGTGGTGTCCGTGCTGGACCAGCATGGGGCCGGATGCTGACTCTGCTCTTTTTGTGAGCGAGAATGTGCATGGTCTAGGGTGGCTTTGCTTGCAGCCACATCATGGTTGTCTCATCTCTAGTGTGAGGTGCCATGTCACCCCTCCCTGCTCACATCTACTCCCGCATGGCTCAGGGCTGAGATTGAAGGAGCCGGCACCTTGCACACGCCCCTCCCTGTCCTAGATCGTCCTGCTGACTTCTTTCTGCTTGCAGAAGATTAACATGATATCCTTTGAATCCTTCAAGAAACACTCCAGCAGTGCTGTGACCTTTCACAGTTGTGGTTCCGAGAGTTCTTTCTGGAACTGACAATGGGCAGGAGGATCCAGTTCCCCATCGAGATGTCCATGCCCTGGATCCTGACAGACCACATCCTGGAGACCAAGGAAGCATCAATGATGGAGTGAGTAACCTCTAGGCCTGTCTTAGCTCTTGGTGATGACCAGGGTCCTTGGTGGCATTTGGGAGCCGGGAGATGGAGGAGGGGGCTGGACAGTTTTCAGCACTTATTTGAAGTTGTCACACTTGGGGTAAGATTTCAGAGATTAATACAGGTAATGGAATTCTTGGCTTTAGACTAAAATCAAGAACTCAGGCAGCAGAAGTCACTAAGTCCCACCATGTCACGTGCTAGTGAGGCCCTGTTAGCAAGAGGAGAGGTAGCCTGGCCTCTCATGTGGCACAGCCTCATGTGAGGCAGATGAATTTGGGAGAGGAAGTATTAATTGAATAGCTTTCATTTGAGGTCAGGGCTCAAGGCCAGGGGAGGGGGTTGGAGACTTTCAAAATAGGAGGTCCATGAAGGTAAAGTAATAGGAAAGGGAGATGTCTTGTGAACAGTTTGGGAACTGACCTGGCAGGTTCTTTGTCACACAGAGCAAATGTATAGCACCTTGTCTTTTCCTGTGCACGTCAGTTCTTATGTGGTGGTCAGGAGGATGGCCTTCTACTTTATTTGGAGTGGCCGTAACATCTGTTCTGCAGCACCAGAGAGGGGAGGAGGAGCATGGCGATCTAATGCAGAGGCCTTGGTATGCCTCTGTGTTGTGTCGTTGGAGTTGAGCTTGGCCCCATTCTTTACACATCCTTCCTACTATGAGGTGGAAGTGGGCTTGTGCCCTCAGAGGGACCTTACTACTGGAGATTGCTAGCTGCTGCCTTTTGTCCAGATATGGGGCTAGGTAGGGGAGAGGGGCTTTGGGCCATGCTGGACATGGTGGTGGTCAGCTGTGGACCCAGGATCTTCATATATTTTTCTTACTAAGTCTGACAGTTTATTCTTAGAAATAAGAAAATAACTTGTTTTTGTGGTTATTAAAAATACTGTATTCTGTGGTGAAGAATTTTGAAACATAAGTAAATGAGAAGATGCCATTACAGGAGGCCCTTGTGGACCTGCCAGGGGTCTGGGCATGGCCTAAGTAAGTGCATCCCATCTGTGGGATCGTCTGCCTTGGTCCATTAGGGCCCTTGGCAGGTGTCTGAGGTAAGAGATTGTTTTTCCTCATGTGAGAGGTCAAGAATGAATGTTAAATTTCACCTCGAGTGCAGGATGTGAGAGCCGAGAGGCCCTATGTGGAAGCTGGGCTGACTGTTTGCCCCCTCTGCAGGTACGTCCTCTACTCCCTGGACCTGTACAATGACAGTGCACACTATGCCCTCACCAGGTTCAACAAGCAGTTTCTCTACGATGAAATTGAGGCAGAGGTGAGGGCCCGGGCACTTTTAACAAACTTTAATTTCCTTTTTCTCTGAGTATTAGAGGAAGCAAATTTTCTTCATAATACAAGGAGATTTAAACAGTAGAATGAACTTTTGAAATAAACATTTTGGAGTAAACCCTTCTATCTGTACTTTGTACTTTTCTCTCTGCATCTACACATGTGATGATTGGGGTCTTATAATACTTGACTGCATGTCATAAGCACCTTTGTATCCTCACCTGTCTTTTGTTATGAACACAGTTTAAACCAACCCATTTTATTTCTTTCATTTTAGCTTTTTATTTTTGCGTATTATTAGTAACGCTTTGAAGAACTTCCATGCACCTAATTTTTTAGCTGTGTTCGATTATTTTTTGAGGACAAATTCCTACAAGTGGAATTATTATGCAGTTAAGGAGCTAAATCTTATTTTGTACCTGAAGATTTAAGAGCATTTAACCCCAACAAATTGCGTTGTGCATCTCGATGTCCTTCTCTGCCTCCTCACAGAGACACTAGAAAGTGGTTCTTCAGGGAGATGTCATAGGCTTCTGGGCCATGTGGGTAGGCATGTAGGAGAGTCCTGCAGGTCCTGGGGGTGGTTTCCCTTTGAGCACATGGTGTCCTTATCAGACTTCTGGGTGGGGAGGCTGACCCTGTTTGCAAGGAAAGATAAAGTTTTGGGGGTAGAGTCACCAGGCTGTATCCATCCTATGTCTCCTCCCCGGCCTCAGTGCCCCGAGCAGTTGGCCATGTTCCAGGGGAGGCCACATGTGGCTCCTGGTATACACAGCCTGGTGGCAGGAGCAGAACCCAGATGCAGTGCACATTAATCACTGTGAGCATATGATGAAGAGACTTTTTCATGTTCCTTTGCCTTTAAGAGACAGGGAGCTTTTTTTCTCCATTAGTCAGAGAGGTTCTGATACAATTTTTGGTGGCTGTGTAATGGTCACTCCTGGCCACACCGTGATATATTTAATCTGTTGTTTTTGGACAACGAGGCTGTTTCTTGTTTTTCTTTTCTAATAAGAGAACATTTGTTAGTTGCCTTACCAAAAAAATTTCTTTAACTTTATATTCCCAGAACTTACTGTTGTTTTTTGTTGTTGTTGTTGTTGTTGTCTTAATCTTTAGAAAATAAAAATCTAATATATGTTTTCTTTTTCTTCAGGTGAATCTGTGCTTTGACCAATTTGTTTATAAGCTGGCAGACCAGATATTTGCATATTATAAGGTTATGGCAGGAAGGTGAGTATATGGTTTATAATTAGGACATGAAATCTTCATTGGGGAGGGTTTGTGCTATGGTGAGTGCTGTGAAGTGTGTAAGCCTGATGAGTCACAGACCTGTACCCCTGGGGCAAATAATACATTTATGTAATAAAAATTTAAAAAATAAAATAAAAAATGGATATGAAATCTTGGGTAACTTGATCTGACATTTCCATTAAAATTCACAGAATATGAGAAATGTCTTCTCTTCTTCCATACTAGTTTGCTTCTTGATAAACGTTTACGATCAGAATGCAAGAATCAGGGGGCAACAATCCATCTCCCACCATCTAACCGCTATGAGACACTGCTTAAGCAGAGGCATGTGCAGGTGAGTCAGACCCCCTGGGGCATGGTGAGGTGGGGAGCTGTCATTGGAATGGTGAGGTTTTCTTTGAGCTCATTGGGTTTTACTAGATGTCAGTGTGTTCTGTGACTGTGACCACGTTCTTATAAAGTGTTGAGATTTTAAAGACAGTTTCTTTTGGATACCCTGAAACCCAAGAGAAGGCTTGCAGCATTATGCACCCTGCTCTGCTCTGGCTCCCAGGGGAAGGCATGGCCCCAGAGGGCTTGGGTCCTCTCCAAGACCCCAAAAGTTAGAACTTTTTAAAAGAGTGAAAGTGAGAAACACTTGTCAGCTGAGTGTTGGAGAGGAGCTTTTTCTTGGCTAGCATAAAGAATAAAAAATACAGTGCTTATTTTTTGTTCCCTTACGTGTGTGTGTGTGTGTGTGTGTGTGTGTATGTCATAAATTAGGAAAATACAGAAAACTGTAGGAAAAAATCCATTTAATTCTGCAGATAATCACCATTCACATTTTGAGACATTTCCACCAGGATTTTGTCCATATTTTTGTTACTGAAATGATATTGAGGCACAGATGCATAGTTAGGACTCTGAAATAGAGAGGAATAATTTTCTACCACTCATTGTTGTAACATTGAGGAGGTTCGGCAAGCTCAGGCTACTGCATGGTGGCAGATGGTCCTGAACAGCAGCATGAGAGTGTCCTCACTGACAAACCCAGATTCTCCAGGGTGTTTGGTGAAACTTGGGATTTCTGTCCATGACATAAGTGTAAGTTCAATGCAAAGGATGGTAACACAAAAGTCCTTTATGGTTTTGACTTGTAGAATTTCAGCTCCAGGAAAGTAGGGTGTTTGATCATGACACCTATATATACCATTTGATCTAAAATGTTTACATTTTGTATATTATTTGCTTGCCGTATCTTTTGGAAATGGATTCTGGGAGAATATATATGGTTGTTGTGTTTTGTTTTGTTTTTTTAGATTTTATTTATTTATTTGAGAGAGCATGAGCCAGGAGAGGGGCAGAGAAGCAGACTCACCTTGAGCAGGGAGCCCAACATGGGACTCAATCCCAGAACTCTGGGATCATGACCTGAGCTGAAGGCAGACACTTAACCAAGTGAGCCATCCAGCCGCCCTTGTTTGTTTTTTATTGTTCGTTCTTTTTCCCTTTTTCCATCTTCCAGCTCCTAGGGAGATCCATAGACCTTAATCGCCTGATTACTCAGCGTGTCTCAGCAGCCATGTATAAGTCTCTGGAACTGGCTATTGGACGATTTGAAAGTGAAGACCTGACATCAATAGTTGTAAGTGCTCTCCCTTTTGTCAGGTTCAACAGATTTGTGAAAACTGGTTACAAGGATTGGAGCTAATTTTAATTTTGTCCTTACTGATTAATTGAACCAATACTAGGTTCAGTTTTTGCATAGGAATTGAAAGGTATGCACTGATCAAGCATGGCCTATCTGTTCGCTTTTTTAGTGTCTGCTCTTAGTAGTCACAATTCTAAATTGACTTCAAAGAACAAATTATCCTAACCTTGAATAAGTTACACCTAAGTATGGCAAGAGAATAAAAGAAGGAAAATTTTAAAAATCAAGAAGTGAACACAGAAAAAGTATTTGAAAGAAAATGGTACAGAATGTAGACAATGAAGATCTAACATACATATAGGGAGCATACATATCATAGAGAAAAACCAAAGCAACAGGATGGAATAAATATTAAAAGGTGTATTTCAAGAAGATATTGATAGAATTTAAGACATGTGCTATTATCAACAATAGCCAAACTATGGTGAGAGTCCAAATATACATTTGCTGATGAATGAATAAAGAAAACGTCATCTGGGGAAGCAGCAAGATGGTGGAGGAGTAGGGGACCGATTATCATCAGGTCCCAGAAATTCACCCAGATAGCTATCAAACTATTCTGAAAACCTACAAATTCTACAGGAGATTGAAGAGAAGAAGAGCAGCGATTCTAGGAGCAGAAAATTGACCACGTTCCGGAAGGTAGGACGTGTGGAGAAGTGAATCAGAAACGACGGGAAGATAGACTCGGGGGAAGGGCCTGGCTCCCGGCAAGTGAGCGAGCAGCAGAGCGCAGACTCGGAACTGTTAGAAGTCGGCTCCACTGAGGGACATCGCCCCAGAGGCCAAGCGGGGGGTGAAGCCCTTGTGGGGACAGTGAGGTCTCAGGACCCATGGGGACACAAAAAGACCAGGGGTGTCTGAATGCAACTGAGCTCCCAGGTATCAGAGAGAAGCCGGCAGGAGAGACGGAGCTGACCTGAGAAGGTGTCTCTCAGATCGGGGTTACCGTGGGCTGGGATCCAAAACACAGTCGGGCAACTGCTCTGTGAGCGGGGACCCCACGGGCAGCAGACCCAGAGAAACCCCCTCCTTCCTCCTCTGGGAGTGGCGGCGTGGTAGCGACTGCAAGAATCTGCTGGGTTTGGAGATTCTAAACGGGGCCGGGCCAGAGAGAGACGCTCAGTCACAGGCTGGGTGAGCTCAGAGCGCGGCCGGAGACCAGGAGACGGGAGGGACTGCTTTTCTCTGAGGCATACTGAGGAGTAAGGCCCCAAGCTCTTGGCTCCTCCGGGTCGGAGACTGGAAGCCGTCATTTTCAGTCCTGTCCTTCAAAGCCCTACGGAAAGCATTCAGGGAACAAAAGTTCCTGAGAGTGAACCCAAGCTGATTACATAGCCTGGCTCCTGATGAGAGCTGTGTGATTCTGCCTTGGGCAGAGACACTTGGGAATCACAGCAACAGGCCCCTCCCCCAGAAGACCAGAAAAAAAAACCCAGCCAAAGTCAACTTTGAGATTGCTGAGAATTGTGGAACTCTGGAGCAAGGGGAAAGCAACGCAGAGAATTAATGGCTTTTCCCCATGATTCTTTAATCGTTCAAAGTTAAATTCTTTGAATTATTTTTTCTTTGAATTTTTTTCTTCCTTTTTTCTTTTAAATTTTTTCCTTTTTCCTTTTTAAAGGTTTTTAACTATTATATCTTATCAACACTTTTTAATCATTAAATTTTCATTGTTATAATCATATTTTATCCCTTCATTGTATTTAACCTTATTTTTTGTGTACATATAGGGTCTGTTCAATTCACCAGTCTAATAGATAGAGCTAGAGATAGATATAGAGATAGAGTCATAGACAGACATAGATATAGAAACAGAAATAGATAATATAGATATAGGATTTTGTTTTATTTTTGTTTTCTTTTGTTTTTGTATGATTTGTTTTTTTGTTTTTTAGCTTTTTCCCTCTTTCTTTTTCCCCCAGTTCCTGGTCTCTTCAGAGTAGGTTAGTGTATATTTCTCTGGGGTCACTGCTACCCTTTAGTATTTTATTCTCTCATCCATTTATTCTTAACTGCATAAAATGACAAGGCGGAAAAAATCAACACAAAAGAAAGAACAAGAGGCAGTAATGAAGGCTAGGGACCTAATCAATGCGGACATTAGTAATATGACAGAACTAGAGTTCAGAATGACGATTCTTAAGGTGCTGGCTGGGCTCGAAAAAACCATGGAAGATAATAGAGAAACCCTCTCTACAGAAATAAAAATCCTTTCTGGAGAAATAAAAGAACTAAAATCTAACCAAGCTGAAATCAAAAAAGCTATTAATGAGGTGCAATTGAAAATGGAGGCTCTTCTAGGATAAATGAAGGAGAAGGCAGAATTAGTGATTTAGAAGACAAAATGTCAGAGAAAAGGAAGAGGATGAAAAGAGAGACAACTACTGGACCGTGAGGGGAGAATTCGAGAGATAAGTGATACCATAAGACGAAACAATATTAAAATAATTGGGATCCCACAAGAGGAAGAGAGAGAGAAAGGGCCAGAAGGTATATTAGAGCAAATCTTAATACAGAATTTCCCTAATCTGGCAAAGGGAACAAGCATCAAAATCCAGGAGGCACAGAGAACCCCCCTCAAAATCAATAAAAATAGGTCCACACCCCGTCATCTAACAGTAAAACTTACAAGTCTTAGTGACAAGGAGAAAATCCTG
>LNAC01000765.1:257311-295904 GCA_002007465.1 Ailurus styani
GATCAACAAGGAAATAAAGGCTTTAAATGACACCCTGGACCAGTTGGACATCACAGATATATTCAGAACATTCCATCCCAAAACAACAGAATACACATTCTTCTCCAGTGCACATGGAACATTCTCCAGAATAGACCATATTCTGGGTCACAAATCAGGTCTCAACAGGTACCAAAAGATTAGGATCATTCCCTGCATATTTTCAGACCATAATGCTCTGTAACTAGAACTCAACCGCAAGAGGAAAGTTGGAAAGAACTCAAATACATGGAGGCTAAAGAACACCCTACTCAAGAATGAATGGGTCAACCAGGAAATTAAAGAAGAATTTAAAAAATTCATGGAAACAAATGAAAATGAAAACACAACTGTTCAAAATCTTTGGGACACAGCAAAAGCAGTCCTGAGAGGAAAGTATATAGCAATACAAGCCTTTCTCAAGAAACAAGAAAGGTCTCAAGTACACAACCTAACTCTACACCTACAAAAGCTAGAGAAAGAACAGCAAAGAAAGCCTACACCCAACAGGAGAAGAGAAATCATAAAGATCAGAGCAGAAATCAATGAAATAGAAACCAAAAGAACAGTGGAACAAATCAACGAAACTAGGAGCTGGTTCTTTGAAAGAATTAATAAGACTGCTAAACCGCTGGCCAGAGTTATCCAAAAGAAGTGAGAAAGGACTCAAATTAATAAAATCACGAATGAAAGAGGAGAGATCACAACCAACACCAAAGAAATACAAACAATTCTAAGAACATATTATGAGCAACTCTACACCAGCAAATTTGACAATCTGGAAGAAATGGATGCATTCTTAGAGAAATATGAACTACCAAAACTGAACCTGGAAGAAACTGAAAATCTGAATAGACCCATCACCAGTAAGGAGATTGAAGCAGTTATCAAAAATCTCCCAAAAACAAGAGCCCAGGGCCAGACAGCTTCCCAGGGGAATTCTACCAAAACATTTAAAGAAGAATTAANAACACTGAAAGAAGAATTAATACCTACTCTCCTGAAACTGTTCCAAAAAATAGAAATGGAAGGAAAACTTCCAAACTCCTTTTATGAGGCCAGCATTACCTTGATCCCCAAACCAGGCAAAGACCCCATCAAGAAGGAGAATTACAGACCAATATCTTTGATGAATACGGATGCAAAAATCCTCAACAAAATACTAGCCAATAGGATCCAGCAGCACATAAAAAGGATTATTCACCACGACCAAGTGGGATTTATTCCTGGGATGCAAGGTTGGTTTAACATTCGCAAATCGATCAGTGTGATACAAGATATGAATAAAAGAAAGAACAAGAACCATATGATCCTCTCAATAGATGCTGAAAAAGCATTTGACAAAGTACAGCACCCTTTCTTAATCAAAACTCTTCATAATGTAGGCATAGCGGGTGCATACTTCAATATCATCAAAGCCATCTACAAAAAACCCACAGCGAATATCATTCTCAATGGAGAAAAACTGAGAGCTTTTCCCCTAAAGTCAGGAACACGGCAAGGCTGTCCACTATCACCACTGCTATTCAACATAGTACTAGAAGTCCTAGCCTCAGCAATCAGACAACAAAAAGAAATAAAAGGCATCCAAATCGGCAAGGAAGAGGTCAAACTCTCACTCTTTGCAGATGATATGATACTTTATGTGGAAAACCCAAAGGACTCCACTCCAAAACTGCTAGCACTCATACAGGAATTCAGTCAAGTGTCAGGATATAAAATCAATGCACAGAAATCAGTTGCATTTCTATATACCAACAACAAAACAGAAGAAAGAAATGAAAGCATCAATCCCATTTACGATTGCACTCAAAACCATAAGATACTTAGGAATAAACCTAACCAAAGAGGCAAAGAATCTGTATTCAGAAAACTATAAAGTACTCATGAAAGAAATTGAGGAAGACACAAAGAAGTGGAAAAACATTCCATGCTCATGGATGGGTAGAACAAATATTGTTAAAATGTCTATGTTACCTAGAGCAATCGACACATTTAATGCAATCCCCATCAAAATACCAGCAATTTATTTCAAAGAAGTGGAGCAGATAATCCTACAATTTATATGGAACCAGAAAAGACCCCGAATAGCCAAAGGAATGTTCGAAAAAAAAAGAAGCAAAGTTCTCGGCATGAAATTCCAGACTTCAAGCTCTTTTACAAAGCTGTCATCTTCAAGACAGTATGGTACTGGCACCAAAACAGACACATAGATCAGTGGAACAGAATAGAGAACCCAAAAATGGACCCTCAACTCTATGGTCAACTAATCTTCGACAAAGCAGGAAAGAATGTCCAGTGGGAAAAAGACAGTCTCTTCAACAAATGGTGTTGGGAAAACTGGTCAGCCACATGCAGAANGATCATTTCCTTACACCACACACAAAAATAGACTCAAAATGGATAAAAGACCTCAATGTGAGAAAGGAATCCATCAACGTCCTTGAGGAGAACACAAGCAGCAACGTCTTGAACCTGAACCGCAGCATCTTCTTCCTAGGGACATCACCAAAGTCGAGAGAAGCAAGGGCAAACATGAACTATTGGCACTTCCTCAAGATTTAAAGCTTTTGCACAGCAAAGGAAACAGTCAACAAAACCAAGACAACTGACAGAATAGGAGAAGATATTTGCAAAGGACATATCAGATTAAGGGCTTTTATCCAAAATGTATAAAGAAGTTCTCAAACTCAACACCCATGAAACAAATAACCCAGTCAAGAAATGGATAGAAGACATGAACAGACATTTCTCCAAGGAAGACATCCAAATGGCCAACAGAGACATGAAAAAGTGCTCAACATCTCTCGGTATCAGGGAAATACAAATCCAAACCACAGTGAGATACCACCTCACACCAGTCAGAATGGCTAAAAGCAGCAAGTCAGGAAACGACAGTTGTTGGAAAGGATGCGGAGAAAGGGGAACCCTCCTACACTGTTGGTGGGAATGCTAGCTGGTGCAGGCCACTCTGGAAAACAGTATGGAGGTTCCTCAAAAAGTTGAAAATAGAACTACCCTATGACCCAGCAATCGCACTACTGTGTATTTACCCTAAAGTTACAAAGGGAGTGATCCTCAGGGGCACATGCACCCGAATGTTTATAGCAGCAATGTCCAGAATAGCCAAACTATGGAAAGAACCTATATGTCCAACAACAGATGAATGGATAAAGACGAGGTGGTATATATATACACAATGGAATACTATGCAGCTATCAAAAGAAACGAAATCTTGCCGTTTGCAGTGACTTGGATTGAACTAGAGGGTATTATGCTGACCAAAATAAGTCAGTCAGAGAAAGACAATTATCATGATCTCTCTGATATGAGGAACTTGAGGGGCAGGGTGGGGGGTTGTGGGGTGTAGGGAGGGAAAAATAATGAAACAAGATGGGATGGAGAAGGACACAAACCATAAGAGACTCCTAATCTCACAAAACAAACTGAGGGTTACTGGGGGGTGGGAGGTTAGGGATAGGGTGGTTAGATTATGGACTTTGGGGAGGGTTTGTGCTTTGGTGAATGCTGTGAAAGGTGTAAGCCTGATGATTCACAGACCTGTACCCCTGTGGCAAATAATAAAAAAGAAAAGAAAAGAAAAGGTGGTCTGTATACAGAATGGAATATTACTCAGCCATCTAAGGAATAGGAAATCATGTCATTTGCAGTGATGTAGATGGAGCTACAGTATATTATGCTATATACTGAAATGAGTCAGTGAGATAAGTCAGTCAGAGAAAGACAAATGCCATTTGATCTCACTTATATGTAGAATTTAACGCAAAAAACAGATGAACATATGGGAATGGCGGAAAGGAAAAAAGAGAGGGAAACGAATCATAAGAGCCTCAACAGTAGAGAACAAACTGAGGATTAGTGGAGTTTGTTCTCCAGACAACTGAGCGGAGTGAGCAGAGAAAGCAAATTTGTCCTCAGAGCTTTTCCTCTAGCAATTCTGCCAGAAGCCAAGGAAAGGAAGTATGAATTAAGGATTTCATGCAAATCCAAATAGATCTTCCAAGAATGAAGTCTGCAGACAAATGGTAGTGAAGATGTAAAAACTCAAGGAAGATTGTTCATTTCTAGAGATATAGCTCTGGGTATTCCAAGAGAGGTCTCTGAGTGGTGCACACGAACAACTCAGGTTCAAGCATCTCCGTATATGATGAGCCCTGCTCCTCATATTCTTCCACAGAATTAAAATATTGACATGGATATCTTACATTCTTTGTCTTCATACTTGAGTTTTTAAATCTGGTGTGTAACTCACATGCACAGTGCACCTCAGTTTGGACCAACCACATTCTCATTGCCATATGTGGCCAGTGGCTGCTGCAGTGGATAGCACAGACCTCGTCATGTTTATGAGCAAACTCTGAAAGCTTGGAAGGCCATCTGTGAATGTGCTTGCTGACTCTGCTACACAGCTGTGCTTTTGAATAATTCCAGGCACATTAGGCTGACTCAGGCTAATGCCTGAGGTCTCAGTGCTCCAGCAAGGGTGGGGTGGACACATCCCAATGGTGTGTGCCATGTGGGTGGTTGAGGTCCAGTAGGGGGCAATGAGGAGGTGACGTCAGTGGAGAAAGAATGATGGCCCTGTGGGTATGACCACAGTAGGAGGCATGTTTCAAAGGCAGTGGAGAGGACATAATGAATTTAGGTGTAAGAAGAAAGCTCCTGTAGCCTACTAAACCCCCACCATGTGTATTCTTGGCCTAGCTCACCAGCCTTACCTCCGTGTTTCCTGCTGTCTTCTGCCCATTCTGTCCTGCCCCCAGCCATGGCATTGCCCATGTGGGGAATCAAGGCCACTGTGCTCGGCCCATTTCTGTCCTCACACCCTGTCTTTGTGGTCCTCTAGGAGTTGGATGGCCTTTTGGAAATCAACCGCATGACCCACAAGCTGCTAAGCAGGTACCTGACACTGGACAGCTTTGACGCCATGTTCCGGGAGGCCAACCACAATGTGTCTGCACCTTATGGGAGAATCACCCTCCATGTCTTCTGGGAGCTCAACTATGACTTCCTGCCCAACTACTGCTACAATGGCTCCACCAACCGGTGAGCATGCCACCTCATGGATAGTTCTGGATGTCCTTGCCACAGGGTTCCTAAATGGGATGATCTCGGGGCCTCCACATTGTCCACTAGGTTGTTGTCCCCTCCCTTGTTTCCTGTCATTCCTCGTGTCCAGATATTCAGGCCCTTCCAGTCTCCTCTTTTTGCAAGGGTAGTCCTAGGCCAGCCCATGGGCATGTCTTAGAGCTTTCCATGTGGAGGCTGCATAGCAGGCTGGGGTTCCCGTCTGGGGCACTTGATTGTATAGCTCAGGGCTTGATCTCATAGTGTATATGGACAGCAGCTACAGGGTCTGTACCACCCACACGGTTGGAAGTCTGCCTGATGTTGGGATGTAGTCACTGACTCTATTTTTCATCTGTTCTGGGACGTTGGGGTATATAAAGATCTGTCAGTTAGCCACCCTGTCACCTACCTACCCTTTGCTGCTATGTTGAACAACTCAGAGTGGCCAGTTAGGTGAGTGGCATGGTTGACAGCAGCAGTTTCATATGGTTCAGCCTCATGATATGGCCCAAATCCTGGGACAGCCCTGTCTTGGCCTCTGTGCACTGGGTAGCTGCCTATTTGAGGTTAGTTTCAGGTGCCCTTAGCTCAGCTCCTGCTCCCTGTGAGCACATGCCAGGGACATGTAGGTGTACGTGTGTGTGTGCCTGTGTGTATTAATGACCACTTTTTAAAAATCATTGTCTTTGGGTTTGCTGCTGGATCTGAGCATCCCATCATGTATTGGCTGAATTGTTGCTGACTTTCAGGCCCAGAGTTCTATGTCTTGAGGGGGTGCTGAGCTTAGAACTGAGGGCAGAAGGGAGGCCCTCCTGTAGTCTGACTGCCTCCTCTTGCCATTTTCTGTTCAGGACCCCAAGGTTAGATTTCCTTGTGGGGAGGCAGGCCTGTTCCCAGGTGCGTAGGGCTGTGCCATGAGACTCGCCCCAGCGGGCTGACACCCATCCCTAGCAATGGTGGAGACGTGGCCGTGGCTTCCAGAGCCATGGGTGGAGGAGCCCCAGTCAACCTCCTCCGGTGAAGGGCCTTCTGGGCATGGCTGGGCACAGTCCACCAGAACCAGACTTTATAGACTAACTCATCCCTATGTAACTTCTTTTAAGATGTCCAGTGTCCTGAAGTAGAGACCTTTCTTTTTTTTTTTTTTTAAAGATTTTTATTTATTTATTTGACAGAGAGATAGTGAGAGAGGGAACACAAACAGGGGGAGTGGAAGAGGGAGAAGAAGGGTTCCTCTGGCAGGGAGCCCAATGCGGGACTCCCAGAACCCTGGGATCACGACCTGAGCCAAAGGCAGAAGCTTAACGACTAAGCCACACAGGTGCCCCCTGAAGTAGATATCTTTCAAGTTGTTGCAGAGTCTGTATTGACTGAAAAAATATTTTTTTACATAAATAATTCATCATAATTATTGAAAAACTAGAAACCATATATGCAAATAAGAGGGGGAACATAATTAAGTCCCTAGACATGTTCCTCATCAAAAAAATGTGTCTTGGGCGCCTGGGTGGCTCAGTGGGTTAAAGCCTCTGCCTTCGGCTCAGGTCATGATCCCAGGGTCCTGGGATCGAGGCCCGCATTGGGCTCTCTGCTCTGCAGGGAGCCTGCTTCCTCCTCTCTCTCTGCCTGCCTCTCTGCCTCCTTGTGATCTCTCTCTCTGTCAAATAAATAAATAAAATCTTAAAAAAAAAAAAATGTGTCTTTCTTCTACAGTTTTTGCCATACAGTCAGATATACATACGTATTTTTTTATTTTGCCAAAATGGGTGTTGATTAGGAATACTGTTATATACATATTCTTATTCCATGTGATAATGACAAGAAGGGTCATTCTGTGTTAGGGTATAAATATGCTTTTCTGCTTCTGAAAATCTGTTTAAGTCATGGCTGATGCTTGCCGGACCAAAGAGTTGTTTTGGTTGGCCCATTTGGAACCTTTGTAATTAATTTCTGTTACCTTTCCTTAAATCGTTTTTGCCTTGTCTGGTGTCTCCGAAGGTGACATACAATAGAACTCCACTATCAGTGGGCTAAAAAAGGTGTTACAGTGAGGTCAGAATCGGGCAACACAGGTTGTTGCGACGTTTTTTGGTACTATTTTAGATTGTAATTTTTTAAATTATGTAGCATTTTGTCACCCTTTAAGGGATTTCCCAGACATCTTGCAAAAGGAGTAATTAAAGGTGTTCCTTGAGCCTCCTTTATGCCTGTGTGTGGAGAGGAACTATGGCGTTCACATAGCACCCGCCGGCCCTGGTCTCCATGGTGATGATTCGGTGGGCCAACCCCTCAGAAGTGATGTGAGCTATAGAGGAGGGTCAGCATTACCTGATGATGAAATGTCAGTATTTGCCATAAACTCTTGTGTTGAATTGCTGTGTTTTCTGAAAGACTTCAGACATCCAAACAAACGTTGGGTGAGGAGTATGGAGTTAGGAAAATGGACCAGATTCTGAGTCCATGCCGGCCAACGTAGGCCTGTGTGGGTGCCCTTTTTGGGGCTGATGACAGAGAACATCTCACCATCCAAGGCTGCCTGGCCTGCAGTCAGCAGGAGTCTTATTGTCAAAGACAAAATTGGCAGGGTTCAGGTCAGGGAGTTGGTGCTGTGTAACCCAGTGACCTAATGAAGGTAGAAAACCTCCAGGCATGTGTCCGTTATAGGACCCTGGTGGAACTGTCTATATGAGGAACATTGAGGCATCCAATATATAACTGAGGTGAGCTGCCAAGTGGTACCTTAGCCCCAATTTCCTGAGAACACAAAACACAGTGTCAAATGCAAATGACAGCAAACAGAAGGGACAGCACTGGGTGCCTTCATCTCTTGTGGCTTGTTTCTCCCATTGGTGCATGAGGTGCTGTGAACATCCCTGTTTGCACAGTGAGCACAAAGCCTACAGAGGCTGTGAGTGGGTCCCACCTGTGTTGCAGGAGGCTGCTCTGCCCACCATGGCTCCTGAAGAACTGAACTGGAACTGAGAAGGCAGACAAAACGTGCCACCCAGAAATTTAACTCCATACTTCAGGGTTTTCTAAGAGCTGCTTGAGAGAAACCAGAATTTCATTTGTTGCTTGGCATATCTACTGATTTTGCTCCTTCTTTTTGATTAGGGATTTTGCCTGGTGGCTCTGGGAAGTGGTTTAGGGTGGCCTGTGACTTAAATTTAACCTATACAGTTAATAATTACGTGAAAATGCTATAGCTCTGGAAATAGTCCAACAATTGGGATCAGAGGTAAGCCTCAGAGGGAGGAAGGCCACAGAGGAAGCACTGTGTCCTCAGTGCAGCGTGTCATGAGGCAAAGGGCATTACTTCATTCCATTACTGGTGATGTTAACTTTTGCCCCAGTGTTAGGATGGTGGCTACCAGGTTTCTCTACTGGCATGTTATCATCTGTCATCATTATGGTGGTTGAACAAATGATGATTCTCAAACTTCATCATTCCATGTATATATATTAGTTGGTCTTCTGCTGTATGTGTTAACATTAATTTATTTGTTGATTATAAGTAAGGACTCAGGGATTATAACTCAGCATTAAACTCTGTTACTGTCATAATTTGGGTTTTGTGGCTCAAGTTGGCCCCATTTTGGCCAGCGGGAGCCCCTTCTGCCTGGTTTCTGTGTCCTATTGACTGTCCCCATCATTTTGAAGCACTTCCTTCCTCTCAGGAAGTTCCAGGTTCATCTTGTACTTCTCAGGCTCTATCCGTGCCACTTGTCATTTCTACAGAATTCCTTTTAGTGGAGAATATTTTAGAACTAGGCTTAATATTTAAAAAGTAAGCCTGGTGTTAGGTATGCTCATTGTTACTGGGATGTCATTGTTTCTAGACCCTTTTGATGTTCAGAGCTAGGAAGTACCTGTGTACTGTATTAGGTTTCTCTAACAAATTATCACAAACCACGGGGCTTCAAACAACAAAAATTTCTTTTCCTACAGTTCTGGAGGCTAAATGTCCAAAATCAGGGTGTCAGCATGGCTGTGCTGCTTCCTCTGAGACTCTGGGTAGAATCTTCCCTTGCCTCTTCCCAGCTTCAGGTGGTGGCCAGTAAATCCTTGGCCTTCCTTAGTGTGCAGCTGTATCATTCCAGTCTCTGCCTCTTTAGACATGTGGTGTTTTCCCTGTGTATGTGTGTCTCTCCTCTTAGAAGGAAATGAATGATATTGATTCATTAAGGGCCCGCTCTACTTCAGTATGACCTCATCTTAACTAATTATATCCACAATGGCCCTGTTTCTGAATAAGATCACATTCTGAGGTACTGGTAATTAAGACTTCAAATTATCTTTCTGGGGACACAAACCCATAAAGCATGTGTATGCACGGCTTCTCTGTAGCTGTCTACATACTATATCTGCAAATTCACACTGGTACCTTCAGTTCCAGTTTAGCACTGGGGGGGCCTCATTCTTGTTTTCTCCCTCCCTTTCAATTTTTGTAACTCCCTTCTACACTGAGAATCCTATTTCATTATTCTTGATATATTTACTCACTTGCTCAGTTCTAGGAAATGCAGAAAATAATTTCAAAATTACTAATCCTTCCTACCATGAAACACAAGCCTACTAACTGGAAATCAATATTTGTTTCCAGTAGTTTTGTCTTTACATTGAGAATATGTGTGTGTGTGTGTGTGTGTGTGTGTGTGTGTGTGTGTGGTGTTTAAAGGTTGTTTGGGATAATGGAGTAACAGGGTTTGGATTTACTCTTTTGCCTTAAACAAGTGAAAAATTAGACAAAATTTATGAAACCACTGTTCTCAAACTTTGCATTCCCCTAAGGGAAAGGAAACAAAAAGAGGTGAGCCCTTTGACTTCCCTGCTTTCTGCCTGGAAGCACTTTCTGGGCCTCAGTGTGAAGGGGGATATCCCAAGTACAGTTTGGAAGTCTTGTTTGGTAGAGAAGACAGATTCAAATCTGAGGAAGCTGAGGCAGCTGGGATTTGCAGGGCAGATCTGCAGTATGGGAGAGGAGAGAGCTACATTGTGAAATAGCTCCTGAGACCAACTTAGGGGTCCTTCAGTCTTTGGTTTTTGTTAAACTGTGTGTGCATTGGGTGGAACTCCACAAGGATAGTCAAAGAACAACTTTTTGGGAGCTGTGAGCCAAATAATTCCCAGAGCTGACACAGAGCTAGAAGCCATTTGACTCCCTGCCAGCAAGAATGGGGAAACCTCCCTGAATACCCACACATTCGACAGAATTGCCAGAGGACCTGTCTTAGTACTATTCCTCAGGTGCTGAGTACTGCGCCACCCTAATTATGAAAGGCTCCAGCTGACTTGAAAGCAGTTTAACAGCCTGCCCAAAATAACTCAGCACTTTAAAGGATAGCAACAAAATCCAGACACTTGATGCTGCAGGCCACTGGCCTCCCCTCAGATCTTCAAGTTCATTTCGTGCACTGGTGGTATTTTGCCAATTAGATCCTTTTTTATTTATTAAAGTGTAATATGTGTCAATCAAGTTCTTTGAATGTAATAATTAGCAAATCCATGTATTTTTCTTAATGATGCTTTTTATTAAAGTTTTATATTTTAGGGGTGCCAGGGTAGCTTAGTCAGTTAAGCATCTATATGCCCTCAGCTTAGGTCATTATCCTGGGGTTCTGGGATCAAGTCCCACATTGGGCTCCTTGCTCAGTGGGCAGCATGCTTCTCCTTCTGCCCCTCCTTCCTGCTGTGTTCTCTCTTTGTCTGTCAAATGAATAAGGAAAATCTTTTTTAAAAAAGTTTCATATGTTTAGATGAACCCCTCTGATTTGAAAGTCAGCCAAATTTGACGTGTTTGCTTTAAAATCCAAGGATTTGATTTTCAGTGTCTCCTAATCCATTATCAAGCAATAGTCTCATGTCTCTGTGAGTGTGGTTATAAGCACTTAGGTTGCTCATTCTTCCCACTAGCTTGTAACTAGTGATTTGAGTAACTGGACATGACTGATTGTATCCATCTTCCCACTCCTGTGCCTGAGGTCACTGCTGTGGCCAGATGCCCAGCAAGGCCTGAGTACTTGGTCATTACCCCTTGTCAAAGGACTGTTTTGGGCATGAAATGGACCTGGTGCCAATAAGCCAGATGGTCTCCAGAGTTTGGAGATTGCTTACATGGTGGAAGGACCCGGATGTTCTTATTCTGTTAATGAATTCTGGATTCATGTATTCTACTTGGGAGTGTTTCTATCTCATAGTATTTGATTTCTTAGAATTTTCCGATATGATGATTAGATTAGTTAACTGGGAGAAGATGTACGTGATGGGTAATGGAAAAGTTCTGAATTTTAAGGAACTACCATTAAATTTCTTTTTTCTTTTTATCTTTTTTATTTAGATTTGTTCGGACAGTATTACCATTTTCTCAAGAATTTCAAAGAGATAAACAGCCTAATGCACAACCCCAGTATTTGCATGGATCAAAAGTAGGTTCTTTTGTGTTTGTGTTATGATTTTTTAAGTTCACAGTGAAGCATATTTTCAAGTTTAGTTTAAATCAGGTGAATTGCAATGAATTAAATATATCATGCCATGTATGAAATGTCTTCTTCCATTAGAACCTTCCTGAAAAGGAATGTAGTGTTGAGACAGCCCCCTGGCCATGTGTTGGGTGTCAGGCTAGGCCTGGCCTCACTCCTGGCCCTAAAATAAGTGAGACTGTCAGCAGAGTTAAAGGTTTAAAAATATCAAACAAGGAAAGAGTGTGGAATAGGCTCAGAGGCTCATCTATGATAGAGGGGCCAGAATATCTTGTCCAGGTGTGATGCCACGAAAGGAGGGGTGAGGTGGAAAGGAGTATGCAGAAGAGGATTGAGATCTAGAAACCACAGGCAAGCAGGCGAAAGTCACAAAACACCTGCTGTCTGTCTAGTAAGGTGAGATAAGTGTCTAGGCTGAGGGTGGCTGGATTTGCAACAAGAGTATTATTAAAGGATAGTACTGTTAATATTTAAAGCACTCTTATAGCTCTATAATAAATAAACACTCTGTAGTAAAAAGGAGACATGTAAAGAGTAAGTATTGCCCAAAAATGTAGTAAAAAGTAGAAATAGATATCTAGCCTCGCCAGTAACTGAAGAAAAATAAATGAGTGCACATGGGACTGTCTGATTCTAGGGGCCCATCTGAAATGTTTATCAATATTTACGTGTTCTCAGGGTGCTAAATGAGAAAAATACGCAGCCAAGAATACTATATCCAGCTAGGCTGTCATTGAAAATAGAAGGAAAGATAAATAGAAAAAAGAACAGTAGAACAGATCAACAAAACTAGGAGCTGGTTCTTTGAAAGAATTAATGAGAGTGATAAACCCCTGGCCAGACTTACCAAAAAGAAAAGAGAAAGGACCCAAATAAATAAAATCATGAGTAAAAGAGGAGATACCACAACCAACACCAAAGAATACAAACAATTTTGAGAACATATTATAAACAACTGTATGCCAAGAAATTAGACAATCTGGAAGAAATGGATGCATTCCGAGAGTTATATAAACTACCAAAACTGACCCAGAAGAAATAGAAAACCTGAACAGACCCATAACCAGCAAGGAAATTGAAACAGTAATCCAAGATCTCCCAACAAACAGGAGCCCAGGGTCAGTTGGCTTCCCAGGGGAATTCTACCAAACATTTAAAGAAGAATTAATACCTATTCTCCTGAAACTGTTCCAAAAAATAGAAATGGAAGGAAAACTTCCAAATTCCTTTTATGAGGCCAGCATTACCTTGATCCCAAAACCAGACAAAGAACCCACCAAAAAAGGAGAATTACAGACCAATATCCCTGATGAACGTGGATGCAAAAATTCTCACTAATATACTGGCCAATAGAATCCAATAGTACAAGAAAAGGATTATTCACCTTGACCAAGTAGGATTTATTCCTGGGCTTCAAGGTTGTTTCAATATCCTCAAATCAGTCAGTGTGATACACTACATTAGTAAAAGAAAGGACAAGAACCATAAGATACTCTCAGTAGATGCTGCAAAAGCATTTGACAAAGTATAGCATCCTTTCTTGATTAGAACTTTTCACATTGCAGGGATAGAGGAGTATCATAAAGCCATCTATGAAAAACCCACAGTGAATATCACTCTCAGTGGGAAAAACTGAGAGCTTTTCCTCTAAGCTCAGAAATACGGCAGGGCTGTCCACCATCACTACTGCTGTTCAACATAGTACTAGAAGTCCTAGCTTCACCATTCAGGCAACAAAAAGAAATAATAGTCATCCAAATTGGCAAAGAAGAAGTCAAACTCTCACTGTTTGCAGATGATATGATGCTTTATGTGGAAAACCCAAAGGACTCCACCCCAAAACTGTTAGAACTCATATAGGAATTCAGTATAAAGTGTCAGGATATAAAATCAATGCATGGAAATCAGTTGCATTTCTATAGACCAACAAGACAGAAGAAAAAGAAATTAAGGAGTCGATCCCATTTACAATTGCACCCAAAACCACAAGATACCTAGGAATAATCTAACCAACGAGGCAAAAGATCTGTACTCAAAAAACAGTCATGAAAGTTATTGAAGAAGACACAAAGAAATGGAAAAACGTTCCATGCTTATGGATTGGAAGAGCAAATACTATGGAAATGTCTATGTTACCTAGAGTAATCTACAAATTCAGTGCAATCCCTATCAAGATACCATCAACTTTTTTCAAAAAAAATAACAAATAACCCTAAAATTTATATGGAACCAGAAAAGACCTCAAATAGCTAGAGGAATGTTGAAAAAGAAAACCAAAGTCAGTGCCATCACAAATCCAGACTTCAAGCTCTATTACAAAACTATAGTCATAAACTCAGTATGGTACTGGCACAAAAACAAACACATACATCAGTGGAACAGAATAGAGAGCCCAGAAATGGACCCTCAACTCTATGGTCAACTACACTTTGAGAAAGCAGGAAAGAATATCCAATGGAAAAAAGACAGTCTTTTCAACAAATGATGTTGGGAAAATTGGACAGCCACATGCAGAATGAAACTAGACCATTTCCTTACTCCATACACAAAAATAACCTCAAAATGGGTGAAAGACCTAAATGTGAGATAGGAATCCATCACAATCTTAGAGGAGAACACAGGCAGCAACCTCTTTAACCTCAGCCTCAGCAACTTCTTCCTAGAAACATCGCCAAAGGCAAGGGAAGCAAGGGCAAACATGAGCTGTTGGGACTTCATCAAGATAAAAAGCTTTTCTGCACAACAAAGGAAACAGTTAACAAAACCAAAAGACAACTGACAGAATGGGAGAAGATGTTTGCAAATGACATATCAGATAAAGGGCTTGTATCCAAAATCTATAAAGAACTTCTCAAACTCAACACCCATAAAACAAATAATCCAGTCAAGAAATGGGCAGAAGACATGAACAGACATTTCTCCAAAGAAGACATCCAAATGGCCAACAGACACATGAAAAAGTGCTCAACATCACTCGGCATCAGGGAAATACAAATCAAAACTTCAGTGAGATGCCACCTCACACCAGGCAGAATGGTTAAAATTAATAAGTCAGGAAACGACAGATGTTGGCAAGGATACAGAGAAAGGGGAACCCT
This sequence comes from Ailurus styani, assembly GCA_002007465.1. Lineage (NCBI taxonomy): Eukaryota > Metazoa > Chordata > Mammalia > Carnivora > Ailuridae > Ailurus > Ailurus styani. The sequence continues at coordinate 271,998 of LNAC01000765.1, forward strand.
CCTACACTGGTTGGTGGGAATGCAAGCTGGTGCAAACACTCTCAAAAAGTGTGGAGGTTCCTCAAAAAGTTGAAAATAGAGCTACCCTATGACCCAGCAATCACACTACTGGGTATTTACCCCAAAGATACAAATGTAGTAATTTGAAGTAGCACCTGTACTCCAATGTTAATAGCAGGAATGTCCACAATAGCGAAACTAAGGAAACTATGGAAAGAGCCCAGATGTCCATCAGCAGATGAATGGATAAAGAAGATGATACACACACACACACACACACACACACACAATGGAATATTATGAGTCATCAAAAAATTAAGTCTTCCAGTTTGCAATGATGTGGATGGAACGTGAGGGTATTATGCTAAGCAAAATAAGTGAATCAGAGAAAAACGATTATCATATGATCTCATTGATACATAGTGGGTGAGAAACAGGGGTAGAGGATCGTATGGGAAGAGAGGAAAAAAATGAAACAAGAAGAAACCTGAGAGCTCTAGAAACAAACCATAAGAGATTCTTAATCTCAGGAAACAAACTAAGGGTTGCTGGAGCGGAGCTGGGTGGGAGGGATGGGATGTCTGGGTGGTGGACATTGGGGAGGGTATGTGTTATGGTGAGTGCTGTGAATTGTATAAGAGTGATGAATCACAGACCTGTACCCCTGAAACACATAATATGTTATATATGAATAATAATTTTAAAAAAGGAAAGAAAAAAGAGAAAATATTTGAATGTTCTCACTTGTAGGAAGCTGGACAGCTAGGGAATAAATCAGACAAGTATAAAGTAAGGTCTGTTATAGGGGTGATCATACAACATTGTGATAAAAAATATGGAAGCACCCTAACTAACCATCAAGAATATTTGACTATCTTATTGTTCAGTGGAATACAGTCATTATAGTTACTTAAATCTTGTGACAGCTTGTGGGACCTGTATTTTATTAAGTTAAAAAAATCAAACTCCATATAGAATGACCCTAATTATAAAATGGTATATGCAGAGCAAAGATTATTGGAATGCTAAACAGTGGCTGTCTCTGGGAGGGCCGAGGCTAAAAAAGGTTTTCCTTTTCTGAACTCTGTGTTTGCACTGTTCTCACTAGGGTTTTAAGCTGCTCCCTCTGATGTTGGTGTCCGTCTCAGTCTTCACATGGCCCATCCTGTGGGCTGTGTAGGGAAGTAGGGTCTCACCCCCTTCCCCAGGTATGGACACTAGGGCCTGTAGCCTCTGAGCCTTTAGCACTGAGCAGCTGCTGCTCATTCTGCTCTTAGGGGCTGACGTTTGTGCAGTATCTTCTCTGTATTTTCTGCATGTTATTCTCACAGGTGCAGAAATGAGCTTATTAACATAATTATATAAAAGGACCACCTTCAGGTCCCTTGTGGTGGCTCTCAAGAAGGTTGCAGAATGTCAGTCTTCCCTTATGACTGACTGGTCCTTGAAGAGACAGGTCCTTGGCTCACTCTCCTTCTCTCCTCCAACTTCTCCAGGCTTGTGATTTCATCTCCCTTTAGCCTCCCACTTATGTCTTAATCACATCACAACACTTTACAAAGTAATGTGTCATTTAATGTTTTCAACCTGTCAGCCAAGAAAAAAATGATAGATGTCTTAGTGGGACAAGCCAGAGGGTTAAGTAGAGGATACATTTGGGAGGAAGGGGTAACCAGTGTTGGCAGAAATAGAAGCTCCCTGTGTTTTGCAAGAATATGTGGAATTTCAAGCTGAAATTCATGCTGTGTTTTCTGCATTTGGGTGGTATCATGTGCTCTGCATATCCCTGGGAACGGGGATGGGCATGTATATCCCCGGGAATGGGGATGGGCATGTATGTCCCTGTGAGGTGTGCTCCTAGGATGTTGTGACAGCTTTGGCTGGTTTTTGGAGAGGTCTTGCTCTAACAAGGTCTGGATGCTGGGGAGGAACCAATCCTGCAGGGGACCCTGAGGGCCAAGGCTCTGTCATGAGATAGGGGCGTCAGGAAGCAGGTGGAGAATGATGGCTGGTGGAGAGATGTTACCCTAGTCCAAGCAGAAGATGGTGCCTTGGACTAAGTGATGACAGAGGTGAAGAGAAGTAGATGGGTTCAGGGGATATTTTGGAAGTGGACTTGACGGGACTTGGTGATCCGAAGATGAAGGGTGAGAGAAAAGGAAGACCTGAAGATGTTTCCTAGGTTTCTGGCAGTTGGTGAGTGGACATGTCAGTTCTTGAAGTCAGGGAGGGCTAGATTTAGGGAGGTTAAAGGGAAGGATTTAGGAAAGGGTTAAAGGGTAGAGGCCTTTATCCCTAGGCCTGTGTCCACTCCTCTTCCCAGGTCTGTTTGTGCCACATGTCACAGATCTTGCTGTGAGTGGAGGAGAATGCTGCCCTGCTGAGTGTTCTGGCCACAGGCCAGGCTGGCTTCAAACGTCATTCAGCGGAGGCGAGGGTTAGGGGAGTTGAGAGGGTGTGGGGGGTGGGTTGGAGGATCACACTGCCCCATTGGTTAGGGTCAGGATTTTCGCTGCTGTATTTTAAGCCTCGTGATGATGACCAGGAGTGAAGAAGACAGGCATCATCGTTCTCCACTTGCACTGTTGTATAAGTACTGCGTGCTAACCAATTGTGCCACTGGAGCTCCCAGGCATCATTGTTCTGTCAGTGTTCTGGGACTGAGTGTCATTTTTAAAATTATTAAGTAATGTATTTTTTCCCTACAGATAAATAGTTGGAGTCCTATTCTCAGGGGTCACTCAGCAAGTGTTTCCTGTGCATGCACTGTGACCTGGGCTGTGCAGGGCCTTGGTGAGGGAGCAGGGTTCTTGGTGCAGCAGGATGTGAGTGTAGGCCTTGCTCCTTAGAGGCCTGAAGGTGTTGGCTGGGCACTGGGGTGCAGACAGGCATGAAGAGCCAGAATTGCCTGGTCTGGACAAGGGAAGGGCACCCCAGCAGGTTTGGGAGCATCACAGTGAGGCACGGAGGCTGAAGCTGTTGAGACACAGGCAGGGAGCCTCAGGCCCCTGCCCTCTTCCCTCCTCCCACTTGGCCAAAGATTTCTCACCTTCAGAGGAGCCCCCAGTGGCACTTGCTTCAGAGAAGGAAGGTGGGAGATGAAAGCACCTGGCTCAGTGCTGCCACTGGGATGCCCCTCAGCTCAGACTGGTGATGCTTGTGATGGGACATGAGGCCCAGGCAGTTAATAGATTCTGCCTCATCCTTGCATCCAGGCAACACCCACACTCTGTGTACCCCAAGAGAAACCTATTCTCATGCTCTGTGAGCTGCTGGTTGAGTGAAGCTGGCCACAGGTGTAGACCAACTTGCCTAATAATACCAGCTTGCCTTTTAATCTTAGGGCAGTTGAGGCCAGGACACAGGTCAGGAGCCAGGGAATTGCCACCACCATATGGCCCACACCGGGACACCTTTTAATATTTGTAACCCATTCTTTCCTAATTCTGTCTTCTTTAGAGTGTAAACCTTTCATTTCTGTCTTCTTGCTTATCTTCGTCTCACTACAGATGGCAGCTTGAACTTGACCATGCTAAGAAAATGGGCACACACTGCAATTCCGGCTAGTACGGGTGCAGGCTGCCCACCTCCTCCACCCCTCCAAAAAGGCATGAAATGGACAATATCTTTTTGAGGGGTGGGGGAGGGGCAGAGGGGGAGAGAGAGAATCTCAAGCAGACTCTGCACTGAGCATAAAGCCCAATGTGGGACTCAGTTTCTCGACCCTGAGATCATGACCTGATCTGAAATCAAGAGTTGGACACTTAACTGCCTGAGCCACCCAGGTGCCCCAAGGTAGAGAATTTTTAAAAGAATTAGAATAAATAGGGGCACCTGGGTGGCTCAGTCGGTAAGGCCTCTGACTTAGGTTCAGGTTATGATCTCAGGGTCCTGGGATCTAGCCACTTTGTTGCAAATGGCAAGATTTCATTCTTTCTCTTTTTATTTAAATTCTGGTTCATTAACATACAGTGTAATATTAGTTTCATGTATACAATATAGTGATTCAACACTTCCATACTTCACTGTGTGCTCATCACAACAAGGGCCCTGCTTAATCCCTATCACCTATTTAACCCATCCTCCCCCACCCACTTCCCCTCCAGTAACCCTCAGTTTGTTCTCTCTAGTTAAAGAGTCTGTTTTCTGGTTTGTCTCTCTCTTTTTTTTCCTCTTATGTGCATCTGTTTTATTTCTTAAATTATACATATGAGTGAAACCCAGTGGTATTTGTCTCTGACTGATATTTTTGCTTAGCATAATATTCTCTAATTCCATTCAAGTTGTTGCAAATGGCAAGATTTCATTCTTTTTTATGGCTGAGTGATATTCCATTGCACGTGTGTGTGTGTGTGTGTGTGTGTGTGTGTGTGTGTATACACACACACCCCACATCTTTTTTTTTTTTTTAAGATTCTATGTATTTGTTTGACAGAGAGATCACAAGTAGGCAGAAAGGTAAGCAGAGGGAGAGGAGGAAGCAGGCTTCCTGCAGAGCAGGGAGCCCAATGTGGGCCTCAATCCCAGGACCCTGAGATCATGACCTGAACCAAAGGCAGAGGCTTAACCCACTGAGCCATCCAGGCACCCTTATACACCACATCTTTATCCATTCATTAGTTGATGGACATTTGGGCCCTGTCCCTAGTTTGGCTATTGTTGATAATGCTGCTGTAAATATCAGGGTACACGTATCCCTTTGACATAGAATTTTTGTATCCTTTGGATAAATAGTTAGTAATGCAATTGCTAGGTCTATTTTTAACTTTTGAGCAGCCTCCATACTGTTTTCCACAGTGGCTGTTCCAGTTTGCATTCCCACCAACAGTGTAAGAAGATCCTCCTTTCTGCACATCCTCACCAACATCTGTTGTTTCCTTTGTTGTTAATGTTAGCCATTCTGACTGGTGTGAGGTGGTGGGTCATCGAAGTTTTGATTTGTATGTCCCTGATGGCTAGTGATGTTGAGCATCTTTTCATGTGTCTGTAGCCATCTGTACGTCTTCTTTGGAGAAATGTCTGTTCATGTCTTCTGTCCATTTTTTAACTGGATTATTTGTTTTTTGGGTGTTGAGTTTTATAAGTTCTTTATATATTTTGGATATTAACCCTCTATCAGATACATCATTTGCAGATATCTTCTCCAATTCCAAAGGTGCCTTTTAGTTTTCTTGATTGTTTCCTTCACTGTGCAGAAGCTTTTTGTCTTGATGAAGTCCCAATTGTTTATTTTTGCATTTGTTTCCCTTGCCTCGGGAGACATATCTAGTAAGAAGTTGCTACACAGCTGAGGTCAAAGAGGTTTCTGCCTGTGTTTTCTAGAATTTTGATGATTTCCTATCTTACAGTTAGGTCTTTCATCCATTTTGAGTTTATTTTGGTGTATGGTGTAAGACAGTGGTCTAGTTTTATTCTTTTGCATGTGCTGCCAAGTTTCCCCAACACCATTTGTTGAAGAGACTGTCTTTTTTCCACTTGATACTCTTTCCTGCTTTGTCGAAGATTAGTTGACCATGTAGTTGTGGGTCCATTTCTGGGTTTTCTGTTCTGTTCCATTGATCTATGTGTTTTGTTTTTGTGGTACCATAATGTTTGAATTAAAGTCCAGAATTGTGATGACTCTAGCTTGCTTTTCTTTTTCAAGATTGCTTTGGCTCTTTGGGGTCTTTTTTGGTTCCATGCGTCCATTTTCATGATACCTATTTCTCTATCCCCTCATTTCCATCTGCAGGTATTTTTAGGTCTAAAATGAGTCTCTTATAAAAAAAATAGTATATGTCTTTCAATTGAAACATTTAGTCCATTTATATTCAGAGTAATTATTGATAGATCTGTATTTACTACCTTGTTTTTATTTGTTTTGTCATTGTTTTTGGAACTTTTTTCCTCTCTAGTCTTTTTGCTCTTTGTCTTTCCTTCCCACTCACAGAGTGTCTCAATATTTCTTGCAGGGCTGAATTAGTGGTCACAAACTCCTTAAGTTTTTGTTTCCTGGGAAACTCTTTCATCTCCTTCTATTCTGAATCCTAGCCTTACTGGATAGAATATTCTTGGCTGCAGATTTTTTCCCACTCAGTACATTGAATTTATCATGCCAGTCCCTGCTAGCTTGCCATGTTTCTACAAAGAGATTTGCTGCTAACCTTATGAGTCTTCCTTGTTAAGTTAGGGACTTCCTCTGTCTTGCTGTTTTTAGGATTTTTTCTTTATCACTATGTTTTGCAAATTTAACTATAATATGACTTGGTGTTGGCCTGCTTTTATTGATTTTTGATGCAGCTCCTCTGGTTTTTAAATCCAAAAGTTATGGAGATTAGTCGCCCCCCCCCGCCGCCCCCAGTGTGAGCTCCCTGATGTAAGTTCCTGTTTCTCTGCCCTCTTTGGACATGCAGCTCCCTTCTCTTGCGGGCAGCCTCCCTCTGCCTTTCTAACCTTCCTAATATTTCATATGTAGCTTCTTCTCTATATTTCATTATGGAGTTTGTTCTTCCAGGATTCAGATTGCTCTTTGTCTTACTGATTTGGAGGTGGATGATATCTTGGAGATGGGATAGTGGGGTGAGATCAGGGTCCTGCTCCTCCAGCATCTTCCCAAGTTCCTGAGGCCATTAGATATCACTAATGTTTCTCATGGTTTTCTTTTGAAACATTAGAATTTATTACCAAGCAAAAACCTCACACCGAATCCTAGCATTTAAATGCACATTGTGGTGCTTTAAGGAGCAGTTGGGAAGAGGAAGTGTATCTAAGTTGATGATCAAAATATGCCCCTTTCAAGTGGGATTGTGGTTGTAGGCAGGGGTTGTAGGCTTGGGCACAGGATGGGCACTTGGCAGAGCTGCCAGGCTGGTCATTGTTATGTTAGGTAATTGTTTAGTCCCATACTTTCTGTTTTGGGGTTCTAGGACCACCCATCCATTTTGACTGTCCGGAAGTACTCACAGTCTCAGTCAATTATACTCACAGCTGTAGTTCCTTATTGCAAAGGGATGCAAAGCAGGACCAGTAAGGGAAAAAGACACATCAGGTAGTGATCAAACCAGACACAGATTACCAAAGTTGTCTCCCATGGGAATTTCACAGAACATGCAGTTTTTCTGCCCAGAGAATAGAAGCCCATGCAACTGCTCAGATCCAAGGCTTTCACCAGGGCTGGGTACATAGGTACATGCCTCCTGTCTTGACTGTTCACAGTTACTAAAACCCCAGAACCCCCAGAAGGAGGGGGAGCCCCCATAAATTGCTATTTGTACATCCAGCCTAGACAAGTTGTATAGTATGGTTAAATGTCCCAGTAGTAGAAAACAACCTTATCAGTTGGTAACATTCCAAGGGCTGAATTCCCAGGATTTGCAAGCAGGCCTCCTGAAGATACTCAAGAGCTGAGCATCCAGCCCTGCTGTGCTGATTCTTCAGAATCAGCTTTCTGATGCGGTTTTCGGTGTATGTAGAGGAACTATTTAAGACAATGATAAAGGGAGCAGGGGGCGGGTTCAGGGAACTTAAATGGAGGTGAGGTTGATACACTTCAGTCAAAGTGGTAAAATGTTGATAACAGTGGATTGTGATAACTCACATAATGTAAGACCTAGAACAACCACTAACACATCTTTGTGAAAAGATAACTCTTGAAACTACTATAGATCATTCACAGTGAATTCTAGAAAATGTTTAAGTGACCCAAAAGAAGGAAGAATGAAACAGACCCTACTTAGCTATCAATAATTACATTGTGTGTAATTACTGAATATAAATGAACTAAATGTAAGTGGTCTAAATACAGTTAAAATATTGAAGTTTGGCAGAATGAATTTAAAAAACTTGATTGAACAAGAAATGCAGTTCAAATTATATTGGTGGGTTGAAAGTAAAATGATGGATAGATACATCATGCAAACATTAATCAGAAGAAAGGAGTGACTATATTAATATAACAAAGTAGATTTTGAAACAAAGACAATCAGAGACCAAGAGGGACATTATATAAAAGGGTCAACCCACCAAGAAAATATAGCAATCCTAAATGTTTGTGTACCAAATAACAGAACTTCAAAATACTTGAAGCAAATAATGACGTAAGTAAAAGGAGCAATGAACAAGTCCACAATTATAGTTGGGGAATTCAACATTCTTCTTAGTCATCAATAAAGTCAGTAGAAAGAAAATCAGCAACAATAAAGAACTAGACACCATCCACCAAAAGGATATTGTTGACATATCTAGAACACTCCACCCAAAAACATCAGAATATACATTGTTTTCAAGTGCCTGTGGAGCATTCCCCCAAGTAGACCATATTCTGTGCCATAAAATAAACCTCAAGAAAATTAAAAGTTGTAGTCATACAGAGTGTGTTCTCTGACCATAGTGGACTCAAACTAGAAGTCAGTAATAAAAAGATGACAAGAAAATCTCCAAAGACTTGAAAATTAATACATTTCTGTATGATCCATGGGTCAAGAGAAAGTCTCAAGGGAAATTTTTAAATAGACACCTAATGAAATGAAATGCAAATCTATCAGAATTTGTGGGATGCAGCTAAAGGAGTGCCGACAGGAAAACACACAGCACTGAGTGCTTGTTAGGGGCCCTCCTGCTGAGTGTGCACCATGTCCTTAAACAAGCTTGGAGGCCTCCTCCTACAGGAAACCACCCTGATAGCTTTCATCACCTGCTCGCTCTGTGGGGGCCCCTGTCTCCAGCTCCCTGTGTATCCCTGAGAAGACAGTTTCCATTGCTCTGTCGTTCTCTTTCCCCCGGAGACTGGAAGCAGCTCCGAGGAGACAGCTGTGAGGATGTGGTTGTCTCTCATTGGGACCTCAAAATGGCTTCTATGGAACTGGCAGTTTGATAAATCTTTGAAATTGTTTTTCTGTTTTCTGTTTTAACAAGCTTGCTTGTCCTGTCTTTATGTTGAAGACATAAATACCAGTAAGGGGAAGTCTAACAAATTCCCTGGTATTCTCTGCCTTAAGGGTACATATAGTGAATGCATCTTGGATACAGCAGTTCTTCATCTCATGTGCACAGTAAGCACGTGGAGAACTCTGGAGATTTCATGAAGCATTTACATTCTTTATCCACCAGGCTTTGAACTTGGCATACTCTAGCATTTATGGGAGCTACCGGAACTTCGTGGGGCCTCCTCACTTCCAGGTCATCTGCCGGCTGCTCGGCTACCAGGGCATTGCCGTGGTCATGGAGGAGCTGCTGAAGGTCGTGAAGAGCCTGGTACATTTCCCTCTATGGACTTTCTTTACATGGTGAAGGGTTCTGCACCCAAGTGTCATGAGGAGAGGGCAATAAAGGATTCAGACGTTCCACTGAGTGACTCTTGGATTCCAACTGGGTGTCCTGCAGTTCAACTCAATTCTAGCACTGTCTGCCTGGAGGTAGCATCAGATCCCACAGTTCAAGGGCTTTCATCCACAAGACTGCCCCATGCCCACCCCCACTAAATTCCAGTGTAATTTGCCACCTGTGCCTCTGACCCACTGGCTATAAATCAGAGGTTTCTGCAGCCCACTCCTTGGGTTCAGTTATCTGCTAGGGCAGCTCACAAAACTCAGGAGACCAGTTTACTCACTAGATTACCACTTTATTACAAAGGATACAAATCAACAGCCAGGTGAAGAGCTACATAGCTAGAGGCCCCGAAGAAAGGAACTTCTGTCCTCGTGCAGTTTGGGGCCCCTCCTGGTGACCTGTGGAACTGTTCTGGTTCCACAACTTGTAGGCTCCCCAAACTCCACCCTATTAGGTTTTTTAGGGGGTTTCACTACATAGGCAGGACTGATTAAATCATTGGACTTTGGTGACTGAATGAACCTCTAGCCCCTTCCACTCCCCAGGTCTGGGGGTGGGACTAAAAGTCCCAAATCTCACCATGGGGTTGGTTCTCCTGGCAACCAGCCCCCATTGGTAGGTGCTTTCCAAAAGTCACCTCATTAACATAACAAGAGATAAATTTAGGATAAATTTGAAGGGTTTTAACAGGTACAAGACCATATATGTATTTTTTATTATAAAAAACAATATTGCACACAGACTTGAATTCACTGGGTTGAAAAAGCCAGGTCCATGTTATTTTAAGTAATTCATAGAAAAAGTTAAGTGGTAAAATACAGATTTCCTTACAAGAAAATGTGGCCTTTATATGGCAGAAGTAGCCTTCCCTCCCCCCCCTTACAGGGCTGATAGTGTGTGCTCCCTTTCCTGAGTACCTGGGGTTAAACTGTGAATAAAGGATTCAGGCACTCATTTCTGTAACTTCAGATTGAGGTCAGAAGTTATGTGCAGAAGTCTTTTATTTAAGTCTTTTTGTAAAGAGAAAGAGTGAGAAAATGATGTTTGTAGGCTATCATAGATTTAGTTTTCTATGTATTATTTCTGTTAACTGAGAAAGAATTTCATAAAATCCTAATCTTTAATTGTTTTCCATTATTTTAGTCATTTTTAAAAAAGATTTTATTTATATGAGAAAGCACGAGCAGGGGGAGGGTCAGAGGCAAAGGGAGAAGCAGACTTCTCCCACTGAGTGGGGAGCCCAATGCAGGACTCGATTGAAGGACCCTGAGATCCTTACCTAAGCCAAAGGCAGACTCTTAACTGACTGAGCCACCCAGGTGCCCCTATTTTAATTGTTTTTCTGTGGTCGAGCCCATTTCTTTACGATTCTTCAGAGGTCTTTTCGATCCTTAAAGCTGAATTTATGGCCACATAGCTAGAGTGCCAATTCTCAAGGAGAAGATATGACTATTATCACTGCAAAGTAAAAAGCTGACAATTCTAAGAATTCGACAAAATATACAACCTTTTTGGATCAAAAATCAGTTAAAAAAAATAAAAGTTGGGTCTTTTGACACAGCCATGACTACATGACCCATTCAGTCTCTATTAGGACCCTCAGCTAGAACCTCTGCCCCAAAACACATAACTTGGAAGGTGTTAGGTGCATGAGGTGACAGAGTCCAGTGTTGGAGCTGCACCAAATCATCCATCAGAGGAATACAGAAACCACCCCATGAGGATGTTGCTTCACCAGAGCCACTGTGCTCACCAAAGTTGGATGCAACTCAAGTCCCTCGCCCTCCCACTGTCACAGACCCTTTGCTTCCTGAAAAGGGAATTGTGTTTTAGAACATGCATTTAGTTAGTCTTGTTAAGTCACCCTGGTGGGTGTTGCTTTCATTCTGTGGATAGGATTTCCTTTCTCAGTTAAAGTGATTCTCAGTCCTGCTCATTGCTGTGTATTTTACTAACAGACTCCTTTTTAGAAGCCTCATGCACCACTCACAACCTCTGGGACAGTGACGGCCAGTGGCTGATGCAGCCTCTCTCTCCTGCAGCTGCAAGGCACAATCCTGCAGTACGTGAAGACGCTGATGGAGGTGATGCCCAAGATCTGCCGCCTGCCCCGGCATGAGTATGGCTCTCCTGGTGAGTGCGGCACCTCTGTGGGGGTGCAGCATGAAGGGGACAGCACAAGTGGTCAAACTGCAGTGTAGGAAATCAAGCCGGAATTTACTGATAAGGATAGGATCTGCTTTCCCTGGGTGGGAGGGGGCCAGGAATCTAATCAAAGTCTGATTGTTTCCAGTAGAACAAACAAACCAGCCTTCCAGCTGGGAGCAGGTGTGTAGGAAGGTGTGTTGGAATCACCACATTTGAGTGAGGAAGCTGGTAGTGGGGAGGCAGCACCCCTTAGTCGCTGATGGATGATGGGGCTGTGAACACTGGGAGGCCTTGACTCCTGGACAGCACTGGGACCTTGAAGATCACCAACCAGGGAGGGGCAGGGAACTCACCTGCTAGGTCAACTGCCCTGGGGGTCCTTGTGAAATGGCAGTTGTGACCTGGCATGTTGACCTGAGGAGTTTGAAACCTGTTAAGTCTCTAACTTTGTTTTCTTAGAGTTGTTTTGGCTATTCTAGGTCTTCTACATGACCACATAAATTCTGGAGTCATTTTGTGGATTTTTCACTGGGTTGGCATTTGAATAGATCAAATTAAGGGATATTAACCTTCTTTCCAGTTTTTATGCCTGATCTTTTTGTGCCCTTTACGATGTGCAGGATCTCTAGGACAGTGATGAAAATGTGTTGTTTTGCTCTGGAGCTCAGGGAGAAAGTATGCAGGTTTTACCAACTGAGTAGGACATTAGCTGCAGGCTTTTTATAGGTGTCCTTTATCAGATTAAGTATGTTACCTTCTATGCCTGTGAAGAGATACTGAATTTTTCAAAACCCTTTCTGTTTCTGCTGGAGATGCAGTCTTTCTCCTTTATTCTTGTGTTGTGGTGCTTCCTCAGAAGATGCAGGGTTGATTGAGATAGAGGCTTTGGAGCCGAGGCCCAAGGTCCAGGTGATGGACAAACAAGAAAGATGTTGTTGGGGTCAAGGGACATGTGGCCATCTTCATAGCAGGCACAGTGGCAGTGTCTGAGGATGTTTCATGGCCAGCATGAGTGCTCCCAAATGTAGACCCCAGATCATGACCTAAGCCTTCAACCTCCCCAGTCCCCCTACTTACTCTCTGCTACCACAGGCATCCTGGAGTTCTTCCATCACCAGCTGAAGGACATTGTTGAGTATGCGGAGCTAAAGACAGTGTGCTTCCAGAACCTGCGGGAAGTTGGCAATGCTGTCCTCTTCTGTCTGCTTATCGAGCAAAGCTTGGTGAGTGCTCAGCCCAACCAAGCCCCAGGCCACGCAGAGTCATTCCCCACAGGTGATTGAAAAAGGCATTTTTTTGAGGCCTGATTTATTAAGGTTATTTAATGAGGGTAAAACACCATTCTTTTTTTGTGTGTGACTATTTAGACTTTAATTTGAATTTGTTTCCTGTAACTAAAAAACAAAAATGCAAGATAATTCATCATTTAAGAATGTTTTACTATGTGAGCACTGTGGAATGTTTTATTATGTAGTATTTGTTCCATCTAAAAAACCTATGTGACATATAGCTCTAATGTAAGTCTTGCTACCTGACAGGACATGTTCCCTTACTGTATTCTTCAAGGGTATGTTGCGTCTTCATGTATCTTTGCTCTGCTCTGAAAGTATCAGCTTGCCAAATGTATTGAAAAAGCATACTGGCATTTCAGTGTTAATTGGTTATGTCTCTAGACCTGTTTGGGGAGATCTTTTGCTGTGTTGCTTCTTAAAGCAGTCTCCTTTCTTCAGGGCTGTGGGAGCTTGGCAGGGTCAAGGTCATGTTTTGCAGTGACTGGGACCATGGTGCCCATATGCACTTCAGGGCATGGCATTCAGATTGCCACGTTTTTAGGGGCCAAGCCACTGGATTGGCCACCTTACATCCAATTACAAAAAAAAAAAAAAAAAATGTTGTCAGGTAGTCCCAGGGTTGGATGTGGATACCTCTGGGAGCTGATGGCCTCCCATCAGAACCTGCATCATTTGGCTTTCTCCTCTGTTGCTGTGTTCCTGGGTAGACCCTTTCCACGTGGTGACAACGAGAAAGAAACCTAGGCCATCTACAAGTCAGCATGGACTCTCAGTGAGCAGCCCCTCAATGTGCCACCCTCTCCCACAGCAGAGTCACAAGGTGGGCTGGGCAGCCCTGCAAAGAGCAGGCAGGCTGGCTGTGGGGCAGCCTTGCTCCAGGAACGTTAGGGAGAATTGAATCTTCTAATGCACTATCTGTGGAATTTTTTTAAAAAATTTATTTATTTTAGAGAGAGAGAGAGAGAGCGAGCACATGTGACTAGGGGGAGGGACAGAAAGAGAAAGAGAGAAGCAGACTCCCTGCTAAGAGTGAGCCCAACACAGGGCTCAGTCCAATGGCCGTGAGATCATGACCTGAGCCAAAACCAAGAGTCGGACACTTAACCGACTGAGCCAGCCATGTGCCTCAATGTTTGTGAATTTTTAACAACCAGGTAAGTTAGGAAGAATTACATTTTTAAGATTTTATTTATTTATTTGAGAGGGAGCACAATAAAGCTTGAGAAGGGTGAGGGGCAGAGGGAGAGGGAAAAGCAGATTCCCCACTAAGCAGGGAGTCTGACGTGGGGCTTGATCTTAGGACTCCAGGATCATGACCTGAGCTGAAGGCAGACACTTAAGTGACTGAGCCACCCAAGCACCCCAGGAAGAATTACTTTAAATCATAATATCCTATCATGAATTTTAAGTATTTAATATAGGAAGATTCCCTTCATGTATTGACTTTTCCTGAACACACAACATAAAGTACAATTTTTCTTGTCCACGTGTGTCTAAGTCTGAAGGTGCCTTTTAGTCCCTGGTTTTGTGTTACGGCAGGGAACCCCAAGTTTTACTGGGGGAGGGCTGGCTTAAGGAATTAACTTAGTGGCAGGAAACCATAGAAGGCTGGTTTTTCCTCTGGTTTAGCTGTGGAAATAAACTATCAAAAGCTTTTCTCCTACAAAACAGAAGATGTCAAGGATCCTTGTATGGATGTACAAGAATCATAGAACCATAGGGGTTTGATGCTGGCAGGGCAGAACTCCTCTCTCATCAGCTCAGAGGAACAGTCTACACCCATTGTCAGGTCAAGAATTGGACACTCATTGGCTTTTGGGTGAACTGTGATTCTGTATTAGAAACTTAGAAAAAGAGAGATCTGAAACCAATATGATCCTTGCTGCCTGGTTCCTTCAGTTATGCCTGTTGCATATCTCTCGGGACAAGCAAATCCCTTGTGAGAGCTGTTCAGCACTTTTAAAGACCTCACCACAATCCAGTGGGAATTGGTGCCTCAACAGTGGAGAGATCCTCTAGGCCCCGGGGGCCTGGTGAGTGCTGGGTCTCTAGCGCCCAGTTGACACAGATCCCTCTCATCTTCTCTCTTCTGAGACCAGGCTTATGTCTTAGGTATATACTGTTGTGCTTAGCTCCTTTGAGTGGCAAGCACAATACTGGGCACCTAGGAAAAATGTTATAAATAGTTGTCATTTGATTTGAAAGCAAACTTTGGCTTATCAGTGTATGAATATTTCTGAAACAGTGAATGAAAATAGCATCATCTACATCCGAGTCAAGTGCAGCAGATTCTGGGGCCCGTGCCTGAGGCATAGTGAGCATCATGCATTGCTCTGTTATGGAAACAGTGGCCCTGCCCTGCAGGGATGCCTGTCACCACCCCTCCTCATGCCCTCTGCTCACTGTCACCCCTTCACTTCTCCCTTCTCTGGATTCCCTTGTCCATGCACCTTGCGCAAGTGGTGAGGAGCCAAACTTTCTGTATTGGGCAGGTCTGCTGCCAGATCTGGCCCCAGATTGGAATTTTGTGGTGCTGCTTTTGTCCTTTTGGAAGTAGGAGGTGCTATTTCCTATAGGTCCATCAGTGTGAAACTCTCTAAGGTTAAAGACAGTATGGCTATTCTCCTCCACCTCAGGTGGTTATGCCCAAATCCCATCAAACCCAAGGACAGTTTTGAAGACTCCAGACACTGATCTCTTCTTGGTGCTTATTTTGTACTCTCTGAGGAAGGTGGTAGTATGTTTTGGTATTTGTGTGGGTTTCCACTATTATGACTAGAGATGCTCAGGGTAAATCAGATTGTCACATTAGAGAAGTGGGGTAACTGTGACCCAGCTGCCAGGGCAGCAAGCAGGTGGGTGGGGCCCAGGGGCCTGACCATGCTGCCATGCAATAGTGGCCCCAGCCAGCACCAGGATTGGATTCAGTAGCCAAAAATTTTGATCTTACTGAATCCGTGCATTGCATAGATACATTTAACTTTCTGAAGAAATTTGTTTCATTTCGCTTTTCAAATTCTGCTCCCTAAAAATCTAGCCTGGTATAAAAAAGATCTCCCTCTCTCTCTCTCTCTCTCTCTCTCTCTCTCTCTCTCTCTCTCTCTCTCACACACACACACACACACACACACACACACACACACACACACACACAGGAATATTATGCAGCCATCAAAAAGCATGAATCTTGCCATTTGCAATGACATGGATGGAACTAGAGGGTATTATGCTGAGTGAAATAAGTCAGAGAAAGACAAATATCATATGATTTCACTCGTGGAATTTAAAAAACAAGAGATAAGGGAAGGGAAGGAAAAATAAGATAAAAACAGGAAGGCAAACCATAAGAGACTTTTAGCTGTAGGAAACAAACAGGGTTGCTGGAGAGGAGGTGGGGAAATGGGGTAACTGGGTGGTGCGCATTAAGAAAGGCACTTGAGGAGCACCTGGGTGGCTTAGTCAGTTAAGTGGCTTCCTTCAGCTCAGGTCATGATTCCAGGGTCCTGGGATCGAGTCCTGCATCAGGCTCTCTGCTCAGTGGAGAGCCTGCTTCTCCCTCTCCCACTGCCTGCTGCTCTGCTTGCTCTCTATCTCTCTGTCAAATAAATAAATAAAATCTTAAAAAAAAAAAAAGCACTTGATGTAATGAGCACTGGATATTATATCCAACTGATGAATCACTAAATTCTACCCCTAAAACTAGTAATACACTGTATGTCAACTAAATTGGGTTTATTTATTTATTTTTAAGATTTTTATTTATCTGACAGAGAGAGAACAAGTAGAGGGAAGGGGCAGAGGGAGAGAGAGAGAGAGAGAGAGAAGCAGACTCCCTGTTGAGCAGGGAGCCTGATGCAGGGCTCAATCTCAGGACCCGGAGATGATGACCTGAGCCGAAGGCAGACACTTAACCAATTGAGCCACCCAGGCATCCCTAACTAAATTGGATTTAAATTAAAAAAAAATTTTTTTTTAAAGTAGAGCTATTTTATTTAAATATTTTGACATATATTTCTCAAATACAGGATCCTAAGACTTTCAAATAAAAAAAATTAAAAAACCCAAAGAAACCTGGCCCAGAAAGTTTGATAATGTAGTTGTTGGGTTTTTTGTTTATTTGGGTTTTTTGGGTTTTTTGTTTGTTTGTTTGTTTTTAGTTTCTGCATATGTGTTTATGAAGCTTTTTATTTTAGAATAGTGCCAATTGCTTGTTTGTTTTAAATGCTGGTTTTTATATGTATTCTCAATTTTTCTGTTTTGGTTTGGGGGCAAAAACTTGAGCTCATTGGTAATAGAACCTAAAAGCAGCATAGCTGGATTAACACACCTCCCTACCCCCCGAGTGGTTTTGCTGGCCTGTAGGCTCCTTTAACTGCCTGCATAGCTCTCCTGTGTGGCTCTGCCCCCAGCATTCCTGCTTGGCAGCTGTTGTCCCTTAACCAAGGCTCCCATCCACCATCCATTGGCCTGACCACTTTCTGGCAGTCAGTCACCTTCTAGCTGTCCCCCTCTGTTGTCCAGCCGGCCATTCACTCCTCTCCATGTAAATCAGGGTAAGCCTTTTTTTGCACATGTTGCTCAGGTTGCTTTTTTCACTCAACAGTAAGTACATGCTGGAGATCATTGTACATTAGGAAGTGGTGACATTTCTTATCCTTTTTATAGCTGCATAGTATTCCATTGATATCACCCTCTTTAATGTGTTTGCATAGCAAACAATCATCATCTGATCCTGTCCTTTTTTTTAGCTTATTCCTCTCTCCTTTCCCAGCATCATCCTCACCTAGAATAGAAGGCCCAGGGGAACAGGTCCTGGGTACACTGGTCCAGAGGCGGCTTCTACTACATATATTCTGCATGAGGAGCTCATGCTTTGCTTCTGGCCTTAGGAACAGAAGACATGGTATGGAGGGGTCAGTCTCCTTCTGGAGTATTCTGGTGGAACAGGTGGCAGCTAACTGGCTGCTGCTCTGCATTTATGTTACATGCAATAGGACCCTCACTTGATGAATACAGAAAGGCTTCTCTTCCTCTTCTTGGTCTTAGCTTTGCCATCGTCTGGGGAGATTCTCAGAAGGGAAAATATCATCATTTGAGATATGTCTTGACTTTCTGAAAACAGTTTCTTTGTTTAGAAATTTATTTTATTACTGTGGGATTATATCAAGATGAGTGTAGAGTAGGAGGCATGAGAGAGAACTCATTCACATCTTCTGCCTGCCCTGTGGTGAACACACCAATCTTCAGGCCCCTTCTCTATAGTTTAAGAGCCCTCAGAGTCTGGAAAAATGCCCTGTTCTTGACCACATTTGGGTTTTTGGTAAGTTTTTAGGAGTTCTGCAACCCCTGTGATATCAGAGGTAAACTGTCCCTATACACTGCAATATTCTGGAGAACAGGTCTTCTGTAGGGTTTTTATTAACTCTTTAGAGGTGTTGTGATCCAAAAGCAGGTTCACAGTGACTGCTCAGAACTTCATTTGTGTATAAGGGTGATGCTTCCTTTCCTTCTGCATCTAGTGCTGTTCACAGAGGAATAACCCTTCCTCCTGTCTATGTAGTAGTGTCTTGTTATAAACTGTATTGTAACTGAGTTACAAACTTCTTTTTTTTTTTAAAGGATTTTATTTATTTATTTATTTATTTGACAGAGAGAGAGAGAGAGATCACAAGTAGGCAGAGAGGCAGGCAGAGGGAGAGGGGGAAGCAGGCTCCCTGCTGAGCAGAGAGCCTGATGTGGGCCTCGATCCCAGGACCCTGAGATTATGACCTGAGCCGAAGACAGGCTTAACCCACTGAGCCACCGAGGCACCCCTAAAGTTACAAACTTCTTAAGAGGCTGGTAGCAAATTAGCAGATTAGGACTGCCAGACTGGTAAATCCTGGAAAACAAAGGCCATTGTTTTCAGTATTCAATGCTGGTTTTTACTCATGTCTATATTTAAATTAATTAAAAGTAAATACAATTTAAATTCAGTTATTCAGGTATACTAGCCATATGTGGCTGGTAACTATGTCAATGTATAGCACAAACAAAACATTTCCATCATCCCAGAGAGTTCTACTGCACAGTGCTGCTTAGAGTATTTGTTTTACACTAAATGGCAAAGGTAGATCTTGTTTTCAGTATGACTTTTCTGTCTTTGAGTGAGGTAAACATCCTAATGCAATCCTTTTCTTTTGCTCTAGTCTTTAGAAGAAGTATGTGACCTGTTGCACGCAGCCCCATTTCAGAACATCTTGCCCAGAGTCCATGTGAAAGGTGAGTCTGTGTGTCTCTTACCAGGAAGTCCAGAGTGCCCTTTGCAGTGGTGACACTTGGTCCTTGTGACCAGAGAACTTAGTACCAGTTTTGTTTGAGTTTCAGTGCCTGTTCAGTCATAACTGGAGGTGATTGGTAATGTAACATGGTTAGATTAATATTGAATAATTGAAGTATTAAAGGCTGAAATGATATGTCTTGGATGTGCTTCAGAATAGCTACTATGCTATTGTTTCATAAAGGTTGAGTATCTATGAAACAAGAGTGTCATGAGTTGATACTCATGCAGCAGATGGGTACAGAGTGTTTTGTACTATTCTCTGATTTTGATTACATTTGGAATATTTGTGTTTCAAAAAATGAATATTGAACAGAAAGTCAATTCTGTCATTTTGAATTAAAATATCAAATAAGCCAGTTCTGTAATGTTCAGAGAGAATCTGTATGTATGTTAACTTAAGAAATCTTTAATTTGTCTCTTTGATAAAATTAAACCTCAGCAATTGTTTTTCATGCAATGGATCAGAAATTAAAATATTTTTTCCACTGCAGAGGGAGAGAGACTTGATGCCAAAATGAAAAGACTGGAATCAAAGTATGCACCGTTGCATCTTGTCCCACTGATTGAAAGACTGGGGACCCCTCAGGTAATGCATACAGTGACAGCTGTCACTGTTGCAAGGTTGGTGTCCACATCAGGCCTGGGGCTGGGGCTTCAGAGTACAGGCTCTGGGTGACCCACCCTGGAAGGCATCATGAAGTTCGGTGGGCCTTCTTGGTCCTCAGTGTCTCCAGTGGGGTTCGTAATAGGACTTTGTCACAGGGTGGTTGGGAAGTTTGAATGAGCTAACGTGCAAAAGGCTTAGGAGATTATCTAGCACATAAGATGTACACAGTAGATGTTAACTTGTTTTTGTTGTCTATCTCCTCATGAAGAAGACTTTTTTCATAGGTTTTTAATAACAGAAGAAAGTGGGAGTCTCATACAGGAGGCAAGATGTCAGGGTACAGTTCCATGATTTCATATCAACTTAAGCTAGATCAGGATTTCTCAGTTGCAGTACTGTCCTCAGTTTGGACCAGATAATTTTTTATTGTGGGGATTGTCCTATGAATTGTAGGATGTTTAGCAGTGTCTCTGGAGATATAGCTCATGGAGATATAGCTTAGAAGCAGCAATTTGAAAAACACCTTGGGCAAATGAAAGGGAGAGTAGTTTACTTATCTTAGAATGTGTCCTGGCTGAACAGAGATCCTTGAGAGACTTCTCCAGGAATAAAGGAGCAGCAGGTACCGTTTCTGTCTCCTGCTCCCCAGCATAAACACATGGCCTCCTACAGTAACCAGCACCATGCTGACACTCACTGCCTAACTTACTAACACTGCTGCCCCACTCTCCTGTGCTGTGCTGTGTTGCAGCAGATCTGCACCCTCTAGACAGGCCTGCCTCACTCCTGGCACAGCAGGAACCCTCCTGCAGAGGATTGGTGCTGCACAAACCTTGCTAACACCACCATACCATGTTCCCTCACTGCTTACCATTGCAGCTCTGCCCTCAGTACACTCTTGGCCAGAGCTCATCTGGGAGTGGGGGGGTACCACAGCCTGGCAGTGTGCAAGCCCCTTGACAGGGGCCAGCAACACTTCCAAGTGACTCTTACCCTGGAGAGAGGGAAAGATAATCACACACACCACTCATACAAAGGGCCAGCAGTGGACTGGGGGCAGACAGCTGGTCTGCCTGCAAGCTCTGCCCACCAACAAAAGTCTGGTGCTACTGCATCTCTGGCAAATGCCTAGTCTGACTCAGCTAAGCCGTCGGTGGCACAAGACTAGCCCACTTAAACCACAGGGACCAAGCATTCCCCACAACAGACAGAGAGAGCCACTGAAGACAACTAGACTGAAGGAAAAAGCAGCTCAGCCACAACAGTAGGACATGCACAACACATATAGAAGATAACCCTGAAGTGCCAGGTTCTGGTGAACAGGGGACACTGCATGACAAGGACCTCTTCTTCATAAGGCCACTACTTTCAAGAGCAGGAGACATAGCTGAATTTCCCAGCACATAGAAACAGGCACAGAGAGTTAAAGAAAACAAAAAGAGAGAGGAATATGTCCCAAATGAAAGAAGAGGGGGGAAAAAAAAAACCATAAGAGACCTAAGCAAATGGATACCAGTAATATGCCTGATAGAGATTTAGAGTAACCTTATAAAGATACTCACTGGGTTTAAAAAAAGAGCAGAAGACATCAGTGAGACCCTTAACAACAACAGCAAAGAGAACCAATCAGAGATGAAGAACACAATAAATAAAATTAAAAATACACTAGCTGGAATAAATAGGAGGCTAAAAGAAGCAGAAGAATGAATCAGTGACCTGGAGGACAGAGAAATAAAAAGTAGTCAAGCTGCATAGGTGAGAGAAATAAAATTATGCAAAATAAGATTAGATGTAGGTAACTTAGCAACATGATCAAATATAACAACATTTGTATTATAAGGATCCCAAAAAAAGGGAGAGAAGAGGGGGCAGAAAATTTATTTGAAGAAATAATGATGAAAACTTCCCAAATCTAGGGAAGGAAAGAGAAGTCCAGATCCAGGAGGCACAGAGAACCATCAATGAGATCAACCCAAGGAGGTCCACACGAAGACACGTAGTAATTAAAATGGCAAAAAGTAGTGATAGAGAATTTTAAAAGCAGAAAGAGAAAACTGTTACGTACAAGGGAAACCAAATAAAGCTATCAAGATTCTTCAGCAGAAACTCCGCAGACCAGAAAGTAGTGTCATGATCTATAGAGTTAATATACTGAACGGAAAAAATCAGCCAAGAATACCCTGTCCATCATTCAGGTTGTCATTCAGAATAGAAGGAGAGATAAAAAGTTTCTCACACAAATACAAGTTAAAGGAATTCATGACTACTAAACCAGCCCTATAAGAAATGTTAAAGGGGATTCTTTGAGTAGAAAGGAAAAACCATAATTAAGACTAAGAAAAGTAGGAAGCACAAAAACAATAAAAATAAACATATCCATAAACGTCAGGGGATTCACAAAATAAAAGGATGTCAAGTATGATACCATATACCTAAAATGGGGGAGAGGAGTAAAGAATGGGTTCAAACTTAAGCGACCATCAACTTAATATAGACTACTATATGCAGAAGATGTTAAATATAAACCTAATGTTAACCACAAATCAAAAACCGGTAACAGACAGGCAAAAAATAAAGAGAAATGAATCTAAGTATATCACCAAAGAAAACTGGCAAACTCTAAGAGAAGAGAGCAAGAGAAGAAAGGTACAGAGAGAAACTACAAAAACAGCCACAAAACAAGTAATAAACTGGCAATAAATACACATATATGAGTAATTACTTTGAATGTAAATATATAAATGCTCCAATCAAAAGACATAGGGTGATGGAATGGATAAGAAAAACAAGACCCATTTGTATGCTGCCTACAAGAGACTCATTTCAGACCTAAAGACACCTGCAGATTGAAAGTGAGAGGATGGAGAAACATTTATCATGCAAATAGATGTGAAGATAAAGCCAGGGTAGCAATACTTGTATTGGACAAAACAGACTTTAAAACAAAGATTCTCACAAGATGCAAAGAAGGACACTGTATAATCATAAAGAGAACAATTCAACAAGAAGGTAAAACAATTGTAAATAATCATACACCCAGTATGAAAGCACCCGAATATATAAAGCAGTTAATAACATACATAAAGTAAGTAACTGGCAGTAATACAATAATAGTAGGGGACCTTAACACCCCCCTTACATCAGTGTACATCAAACAGAAAATCAACAAGGAAGCAGTGGCTTTGAATAACACACTAGATCAGATGTATTTAACATATATTCAGAACAGCTATCCTAAAAGAGCAGGATACACATTCTTTTCAAGTGCACACAGAACACTTTCCAGAATAGATCACATATTAGCCCACAAAACAAGTCTCAACAAATTATAAAAGATTGAAGTCATGCTATACTGTCGTTTCTGACCACAACACTATGGTCAGAAACTAGAAGTCAACCACAAAAGAAAATCTAGAAAGATCACAAATAACATACTACTGAGCAATAAATGGGTCAACCAAGAAAAAAGGAAATAAAAAATTACATGGTAACAAATGAAAATGAAAACACAATAGTTCAAAGTCTTAGGGATGCAACAAGGGTGGTTCTAAGAGGGAAGTTTATAGCAATGTAGGCTTACCCGAAAAAGCAAAAACAATCTCAGACAACCTAACCTTACATCTAAAGGAGCTAGAAAAAGAATAGCTATCAAAACCCAAAACCAGCAGAAGGAAGTAATGAATATTAGAGCATAAATAAATGAGATAGAACCTAAACAATACATAATGTAATAGATCAATGAAACCAGGAGATGGTTCTTTGAAAAAATCAAAATTGATAAACCTTTTAGCCTGACTCATTTTAAAAAAGATGAGAAGGAAGACTCAAAAATCAGAAATGAGAGAGGAGAAATCACAACCAATACCACAGAAGGACAAACAGTTATAAGAGAATATTATGAAAAACTGTATGCCAACAAATTGGACAACCTTGAAGAAATAGATAAATTGCTAGAAACATTTAATTTCCCAAACCTGAAGCAGGAAGAAATAGAAAATTTGAACAAATTACCAGCAATGAAATTGAATCAATAATCAAAAAACCCAACAAACAAAAGTCCAAGAACAGACAGTTTCACAGGTAAATTTTACCAAACATTTAAAGAGTCAGTATCTGTTCTCAAACTATTCCAAAAAAAAAAAAAGAAAGATGACTTCCAAATTTATTGCATGAGGGTAGCTTCACCCTGATACCAAAACTAGATAAAGACACCACAAAAAAAAAAAAAAAAA
>LNAC01000765.1:295971-349926 GCA_002007465.1 Ailurus styani
AAAAAAAAAAAAAAAAAGGAACTACAGGCCGATATCTCTGATGAACATACGTGCAAAAGTCCTCAGCAAAACACTAGCAAACCAAATCCAACAAATACATTAGAAGTCATTCACAATCAAGTGGGATTCATTCCTGGGATGCAAGGGTGTTTCATTATCCACAGTTCAATCAGTGTGATACATCAATAAGAGAAAGGATAAAAACCATATGATCATTGGGGCATCTTGGGTGGCTTAGTCCATTAAGCATCTGACTCTTGATTTCAGATCAGTTCATGATCTAGGGTTGTGAGGTCAAGCTCCATGTCAGGCTCCATGCTGCATGGAGCCTGCTTAAGATTCTCTTTCCTTCTCCCTCTGCCCCTCCCTACCCCCCCCAAAAAAAAAGAAAAAGAAAAAAACACTGTTTGAATAGACACAGAAAAAGGATTTGATAAAGTACAACATCCATTCATGATAAAAACCTTCAACAAAGTAGGTTTATGCCTCAACATAATACAGGCCTTACATGAAAAACCCGCAGTAAACATCATACTCAGTGGTAAAAAAACAGAGCTTTTCCCCTAAGGTCAGGAATAAGACAGGATGTCCACTCTTACTAGTTTTAGTCAACATAGTTACTGTCAGTCCTAGCCACAGCACTCAAACAACAATAAAGGACATCCGGATTGGTAAGGAAGAAGTAAAACTTTCACTATTTGCAGAGGACATGATAACTATATATACAAAACCATAAAGACCCTCACCAAAAAAAAAAACTACTAGAACTGATAAATGAATTCAGTATAGTCCCAGAATACAAAATCAATGTACAGAAATCCACTGCATTCTGTACACTAATGAAGTGGCAGGAAGAGAAATTTAGACAACAATCCTATTTACAAATGTACCAAAAATAGTAAGATATCTAGTAGTAAACTTAATCAAGGAGGTGAAAGACTTGTACTCTGAGAACTATAAAATATTGCTGAAAGAAACTGAAGATGATACAAACAAATGGATAGGTATTTCATGCTCATGGATTGGGAGAATAAATATTGTTAAATATCCTTTTACCCAAGGTAATCTATATATTTAATGCAATCCTTGTCAAAATACCAAGAGCATTTTTTACAGAACTAGAACAAACAATTCTAAAATGTGTATGGAACCACAAAAAACCCCAAGTAGCCAAAGCAATCTTGAGAAAGCAAAACCAAGTTGGAGGTGTCACAATTCTAGATTACAAGTTATGCTGCAAAGCTGTACTAATCAAAACAATATGGTATAGGCAGAAAAATGATGGTCAGTGGAACTGAATAGGAAGACCAGAAGCAGTCCCACAATTATATGGTTAATTAATCTTTTTTTTTTTTTTTTGCCCCAGGGGTACTGGTCTATGAATCATTAGGCTTACACCTTTCACAGCACTCACCATAGCACATACCCTCCCCAATGTCCATAACCCATCCACCCTATCCCTGCCCTCCCACCCCCCAATAATTTTTTTTTTTAAGATTTTATTTATTTTATTTGAGAGAGAGAGAGAGATCACAAGTAGGCAGAGAGGCAGGCAGAGAGAGAGGAGGAAGCAGGCTCCCCACTGAGCAGACAGCCCGATGCGGGGCTCAATCCCAGCACCCTGAGATCATGACCTGAGCCGAAGGAAGAAGCTTTAACCCACTGAGCCACCCAGGCGCCCCTCTTTTTTTTTTTTTTTTTTAAGATTTTATTTATTTATTTGATGGAGAGAGATCACAAGTAGGCAGAGAGGCAGGTAGAGAGGGGAAAGCAGGCTTCCTGCTGAGCAGGGAGCCTAATGCGGGGCTCGATCCCAGGACCTTGAGATCATGACCTGAGCCGAAGGCAGACACTTAACCATCTGAGCCACACAGGTGCCCCTGGTTAGTTAATCTTTGACAAAGGAGGAAAGAATATGAAATGGGAAAAAGTTTCTTCAACAAATGGTGTGAGGAATACTTGACAACCACATGTAAACGTGAGACTTCAATCCATAAAATTGCTAGAAGAGAACACAGAAATTTCTCTGATGTTGGCCATAACATCTTTCTAGATATGTCTTTTGAAGCAAGGAAAACAAAACAACAATAATCTGTTAGGACTTCATCAAAGTAAAAACTTCCACATAACAGAGGATACAACCAACAAAGCCAAAAGACAACCTGTTAAATTGGAGGAGACATTTGCAAGTGACATCTGATAAAGGGTTAGTATCCAATATATATAACTTATACAACTCAACACCAAAAAACAATCCAATTAAAAATGGGCAGAAGACATGAACAGATATTTCTCTATAGAAGACATCCAGATAGCCAGTAGACACATGAAAAGATGCTCAATATCACTCATCGTCAGGGAATCAAAACTATAATCAGTTATCATCTCACACCTGTCACAATGGCTAAAAGCCCAAACACAAGAAACAAGTGTTCCTGAGGATGCCCAGGAAAAGCAACACTTGTGCACTGTTGGTGGGAATGCATACTGGTGAATCCACTCTGGAAAACAGTATGGAGGTTCCTCAATAAATTAAAAATAGGGTTATCATATGATACAGTAACTGTACTACTGGATGTTTATCCAAAGAATACAAAACACTAATTTGAAAGTTAATATGTACCTCTCTGTGTTTATTGCAACATTATTTATAAAAGGTAGATTATGGAAACAGCCCACGTGTCCATTGATGAATGAATGGATGAAGAAAATGTGGTGTGTGTGTGTGTATGCACACAGACACACACAAATGGAATATTATTCAGTCATAAAAAATGAAATCTTGCCATTTGCAACAATATGGATGGGGCTAGAGAGTACAATGCTAAGCGAAATAAGCCAGTCAGAGAAAGACAAATACCATATGATTTCATTCATATGTGGAATTTAAGAAACAAAACAAATTAACAAAGGAACAGAAAAAGAAATTAAAAAAAAAATAGACTCTGTAAACAGATCGATGCTTACTAGAGGGGAGGTGGGTGGGGTGATGGGTGAAATAGGTGAAGGGTATTAAGAGTATACTTTTCTTGATGAGCACTGAGTAATATATGGAATTTTTGGATCACTGTATTATATACCTGAAACTAATAGAACACTGTATGTTAACTATATTGAAATTAAACTTTAAGAAAAATTTTTGAAAAAACATAGTATCCATGGTCAGTATATAAAAATTAATTGTATTTTGGGTGGCTCAGTCCATCAAGCATTGACTTCGGCTCCAGTCATGAGCTCAGGGTCCTGAGATCAGCAGGGAGTCTACTTTGTCCCTCTGCCCCTCCCCCGATAGTGCACATGCTCGCTCTCTCTCTTTCTTTCTCTCTCAAATACATAAATAAATATTTCTATATACTATGGAAAAATGGAAAATGGAATTTAAAACTACTTTTTCTGGTAGCAGCAAAATATGTAAAATATTTAGGGATATATTTTAATAAGAGATAGACAAAGTCTTTGTAATGAAAGCTATTTGACAGCTCCATGTGAATGTCTAACAGGTATTTCAAACTGAATGTTAGAAATGGAATTTGGGGGGGCACCTAGGTGGCTCAGTCTATTGAGCATCCAACTCTTGATTTCAGCTCAGGTCATGATCTCAAGGTCATGAATCTGACCCACAAGTTGAGCCCTGCATTGGGCTCTGCACTCAATGGGGAGTCTGTTCGAGATTCTCTCTCGCCCTCTCCTCTGCCCCTCCTGGCTAAAATAAATAAATAAATCTTTAAAAACAAACAAACAAACAAACATAGTATCCTTGGCCTCTGCCAACTAGATGCCATTCACCAGACCCCAAGCTGTGACAACCAAAAGTGTTTCCACACATTGCCACATGTCCTCTGAAGGCAAAAGCACTCCCAGTTAAGAATAACTGTACTAGACAGTTTTCGTTGACAGAAATATATTTAATCTACAAAGACCTATATGTAATAGCTGACATATTTATGTTATTGATGCTTATTTCTAAAAATCTTCTGCAAATTAAGATAGTTTTCCAGTAAGTCAGAAGCAAATCTTGGTAGTTTGGTTTCATCAGTCTACTGCTCTCCTGCCCTGGCTCATAACGTTCTGTCCTTTGTGCGTGCAGCAAATTGCAATAGCAAGAGAAGGGGACTTGCTGACAAAGGAGCGTCTCTGCTGTGGCCTGTCTATGTTTGAAGTCATCCTGACTCGGATCCGGACCTTTCTGGATGACCCTATCTGGCGTGGGCCTCTGCCCAGCAATGGAGTCATGCATGTGGATGAGTGTGTTGAGTTTCACAGACTGTGGAGTGCCATGCAGTTTGTCTACTGCATTCCTGTGGGAACGCACGAGTTTACTGTTGAGTAAGTATGTGTTCAGTGGATTGGGAAGTGGAAGCAGGCTAACACGGAAGACTGCATTCTTCTGGTAGTTGACTAGAAGTTTGTCGAGCTGCTTTAAAGCCATTTAAGTGGATGTTCTTACTTCATGCTCAGGAGGTGACTCAGGGTGAAGTTTCTAGGTGTTCTCTGAACCCATTGGAAACTTAGGCGCCTAAGTTGGGTATGCATTTGGGGGGGGCGGGGCAGGGAGTGTCCACAGCTTCCCAAAGTTATTCTTCTTTAAGAGCCAACGATCTAAAAAAAGGGTTAAGAAGCAGTGTGCCAGAGGATCCCAAAAGAGGTGTTTACCAAAAAGGACACATCTCCTGCTGCTCAGCGTTCCCTTGCTGGCCTGTTCTGAGTAGATTCCTTGGTCGTTGACATCTGGACACAAACTTACAAAAGACTTCATGATTTTTTGTTGATTGCCCATTGTACTTGTTGCTTCTTGTTTCTAGGCAGTGCTTTGGCGACGGGCTCCACTGGGCTGGCTGTATGATCATTGTACTTCTTGGGCAACAGCGGCGCTTTGCTGTCCTGGATTTCTGCTACCATCTACTTAAAGTCCAGAAACATGATGGGAAAGATGAGATTATCAAAAATGTGGTATGTGGAAGAGACTTCTACCATATGTGCAAGTTTGACAAAAATCATACTTTATACTTATCAAAAGGCCTTTTTTGGGGAATGCTTTTCATCCCAGTACATAAGGTGACACCAACTGAAGAAGCTTTCTTCTCATTTCCAAAATGAATCTAAATATACTTGATAAGTAAAGCAGTTAGGGAGTTAAAGTGCTAATTTTTCCATTTTCTTTCTTTTTTTAGGATACTTAGATCTGCTTCATATCATACGGCCTTATAGGATCTGCCTTTTCAGATTATTGGCATACTATTCCAGTCTTCTGGCTTCTTTTTTTGTGGCCAAAGTGTGTGTGGTTTTTTTGTTTGATTTGTTGGTTTGCTTGTTTTAGTTGCCTTTAAGATCTTTTCCCCTTTGTCTTTTATGGATTCTTTGTAATTGAATTCTGAAAATAGTCATTATCTTTTCAGATATTTTAGTCTTTTCTTCCATTTTCTCTGTTCTCCTCTTTTAGGACTGCAGTTACGTACTTGTTAGACATTCTTCTGGTTTCCATATCCTTTAGCCTGTTAAGTTTTTGAATTAGTTTCCTAATCTGCAACAGATTGCCAGAGACTTAGTGGTTTAAAACAACACCCATTCTCTCAGTTCTATCAGTCAGAAGTCTGGGTACAGCATGACTCATCTGGGTCCTTTATCATCTCAAGGCCAAAATTAGTGTATTTGTAGGGCTGTGTGCCTTTCTGGAACCTCTAAGGATGAATCTGCTTCCAGGCTCATTCAGGTGATTGGCTGGACATAGTCCCTTGCAGTTGGAGGACTGAAGCCCCCATTTTCTTGTTGGCCATTAGCCCACATCTCATGTCCTTCCCATGCTTCCAGTCTTTTAACTTTCCTTTCTGCCATATCTCCTGCCTCCACCTGGACAAAGTTCTTTTCGCATGATTAGATTGGGCTCACCTGGAAAATCCAGGGTACTTTCTCCATTTTAAAGTCTATAATCTTAACTACATTCTCAAAGTCTCTTTTGCCTTGGAAGGTAACATGTCCATAGGTTCTGGGATTGGGGCGTGGATGTCTTTGGGGGCCACTCTACCTCCCATAATCTTCATTTTCTTACCTGTCTGGGCTGTTCCCACAGTACTGTATTATTCAATTAACTGACTCACTTCAACTCTAATCTGTTTTTAGTTTTGAATAATCTGAGTTTATATTTAAAAGTTTGATTTCGGGCGCCTGGGTGGCTCAGTGGCTTAAAAGCCTCTGCTTTCGGCTCAGGTCATGATCTCAGGGTCCTGGGATCGAGGCCCATATCGGGCTCTCTGCTCGGCGGGGAGCCTGCTTCCTCCTCTCTCTGCCTACTTGTGATCTCTCTCTCTCTGTGTCAAATAAAGAAATAAAATCTTTAAAAAAATAAATAAATAAATAAAAGTTTGATTTAGTTCTTCAAATCTTGGTGGTAATTGATAATTTTGTCTTCGATAATTTTTTTTTTACACATTTCATGTATATCTTGTAATTCTAGTATCTGAAGCCTCAAAGGTTATCTAAAACTCTGAAATGTTTTGGGTTAAAATGTGTTGGGTTTATTTGCCAGCTCTTATCCAACTGAACTTAATTTAGATTGGTTTTCTTTTTTTAAAATTTATTTGAGGGAGGGAAATTTAAGCAGATTCCATGCTGAGCGTGGAGGCTTATGTGGGGCTCGATCTTATGACCTTGAGATCACCATCTTAGTCAAAACCAAGAGTCAGATGCTTGACTGACTTCACCACCCAGGTACCCCATGGATTGCTTTTCTCCCAAGATTTTTATTTGCTTCTCATCTCCACAGACTGTTAACCAAATTGGGGTCACCTTAGAGGGCCCTAGCTTTATTGGGAGTTTGTAGGTATAGTCCCACTTGCTTATAGCCCAGGACATCTCCTCACCCCACTGCTGCTAGTGGCATCTATCGCTTAGGAGGTCCTGGCTTCTGCTTTACCTCCTGCATAGACAAAACCTGCAGTGCTTTTTAAAGTGTCATCTTGTGTGTGTGTGCACATGCGTGTGTTCTTTATCCAGTTTTGTTGTACCAGCAGAGTCTTATCAAAGTCCACAAGAACTGTAATCTAAAACTTATACTGGTATTTCTCCACTGACCATATGATTTTCTTCTTTACGTTCCCAGTTGTTTTTTTTAAGATTTTATTTATTTGACAGAGAGAGAGAGAGAGAGAGATCACAAGTAGGCTGAGAGGCAGGCAGAGAGAGGAGGAAGCGGCTCCCCATTAAGCAGAGAGCCCAATGCGGAGCTCGATCCCAGGACCCTGAGATCATGACATGCCCAAGGCAGAGGCTTAACCCACTGAGCCACCCAGGCGCCCAATATTCCCAGTTTTTAGTATAGAGCAGCTTAATACTTGTGTGTTGAATGAATAGGTCTATCAGTTATATAGGTAAACCTATATTCAGTAGTATGAAACCAATAGAGATATGTTTAAATGTGAAATATATTCATTATTCCAATAGGAACATTAAAGAGATATGTGTGCTAGTAGTTTGCTGTAATTTTTATGAGAAAATGTGAAAATCCTGCCATTTTAAAACATGAATAAATGTACATGTTTTGATAATAAAACATCCTACTTTTAATTGTTGCAGCCATTGAAGAAGATGGTAGAGAGAATTCGCAAGTTCCAGATTCTAAATGATGAAATAATTACTATCTTGGACAAGTACCTGAAGTCTGGTGATGGAGAAAGCACCCCTGTGGAGCATGTTCGCTGCTTTCAGCCACCTATCCACCAGTCCCTGGCCAGCAGCTGAGGACATGTACATCATGGTTTTGAAGAGTCCCAGTACTGACTGCATTTAATAACTTTAAGGGCATATTTTTCTTTCCATAAACTATTTAGCAAGATTTTTAGGGACTATTTTTCCTTATCTCTGTGCCTGTTAAAGGGGGTACTTTTCAATTTAAAAGCTTAATTTTATAAAATTGACTTATTTTTCTAGACTAAAATTGTATATGCTTTTGGTATTAGAAAGTCTGAGAATATTGGCTGCTAATTGTTGCCATCATGTTCTTACAGAATAATTTTCCATTTTTTCTATGGAATGTTCCAACAGCTAGCTATGTCAAAGTGCTGCTGAGTTCATCCATTTATTCCTTAGCAAAGGATCAATAATGTTTGGGGAAAGATTTATGGACTTGAGAAACTTACTACCAGCTCATTGCAATAAACTGCACTACCAGTTAGAATTAAACTTAAATGATTATTTAGCTTCTGTTTGGGGATTTTTCCTGATGGTCTTTTATGAGTAACCTTTTTTAAGTCATTGTTCTCTTCCCCTTTTTGTTTCAGTGTTTCAGAAGATAGTGATTTTTTCCAGTAGTGACTTGATTCCTCTGCTTCTTCTATATCCAGTTGTGACAGAACCTAATTTGTAGGGTATGATTTAAAGGTTACAGAAATAAACTAATAAAACTTACTTGTGTTTATTCATTTAGTTTTGTGACCCTGTGCCCTGGTTTGGGCAAGGTACTGTACTTATATGCACAAACCTGGCCCAGGAGATCTAGTCTAGGTCACCTGCCACCTTGCAAGAGGGGACAAGATCATGATAGGGAGTAACTGCCATATGGCTTGGAAACAGAACACTAAAATCCATCATACATCCTACTGAAAATAAAGTCTGTGAACTATTTCATTGGACTCTTTAACCTTGACGTACTATGAAATAGAACTGTTCTTTACCAAGTTACCTAAAATTGTTGCTTTTGGTAATGTCAATAACCCTGGCATTCTGCCAGACTGAGGAAGTATCTGCTCACCCTATACTGAATTATAGACTATGAGGAATTATGATTAATGGCTAAAATTAAGTGATTCATATTACCAAGTTCTCTAGCACTCGTTATAAACCAAATAATATGTAGTAAACATTTATGTACAGTTTCAAGTGCTATAAGATGTTGAATTAAGAATTTATTAATCTGTGCATTCTGAGTGCTGTATCACACCCATGGGGATGATAATTGGTTCTTATTCTATTAGGTACAAAGTACAGATATATAGTACATAAACACATAGTATATCTGTGATAAGATTACATGGGAGAGGCAATTAGAAAAAAAAAAAAGCCTACAAAGTCTCCTTAGAGGATTAAAAAATGCTGGGGAAAGGGAATTTATTTCCTGAAACTTGGGAGACTGTTAACTCTGCCCTAATAAAATCAATGGAGAGCTGTGTGGTGGGACACCATCACTACAGTGAGGCTCCCACAACCACTAGGCAAGTAAAGTTAGCACCAGTGGTGACTGGTTACACAGTAGGGATCAAGCTGTATGACCTTGGGCAGGAGCAGCACAGTGGGAGCAAGCCCCTGTTTTTCCTACAACCTAGGTGGAAATGGTCTACTTTTTTTAAGCCCAATTAATTGCTGTGATGATTGGCTCTGAAGCTGGATGGAGTTCACTATACTATTCTTTTTCGCATACATTTGAAATTCTCCATAAACATTTTTTCATGGACATTTTTAGAAGACCAAAATAATACACAGTGGTCTGAACAAACACTAAAGCAAAGTAAAATACTGGGTACAAAAAGAAACATTTACAAACATCTTATTTGTTCTAAGCATTCAGACTTAGAAAAGAACTGTTTCAGTTTGTCTTTTTATTATAACGAGCTAAATTTAAGAAATTAGTCTTTTGACTTTATTTCCCAGAGTTGTTAGATCTAAATGACAATATAACTCATGAAAATATACTGAAAAGTACAACAGCTGATGTAAAACGGTAAATCAAGATTCCAGGTATCAAGGGATTAGAGTAAATAAAGAATGAAACCAGTCAGGCTACAGCCTGACAGGTGCAGGATGCGCTGGTTTAGCAAGGTGCCATCAAGGAATAGGAAGACCATCAAATGTGTGGCGATAAGTCACAGTGTGAGAAACATCTCCCATTGCGTAAGTTCCTACCCTTTCTTGTTTGGTAAATTTGAGTTCTTCTTCATTTAATAACTTAGGATTCTCTTAAACTAACATTTCAAAATTAAAAAAATTCATCAAACAGGAGTCATTCTTATAGGTAAGGTAAATCACAGGATAATGTACTAGGAAAATTTTGTTCCTTTTTAAATCAAAAAGCTTTAAATGGTCAGGGATTGATGGAGTGGGGAATGACAAATGTACATTTCAGATTTAATCACCAATGAAAAAATAAAGCATTTTTATAGATTTAAAACTGTCAGTGCATTTAGATTGTGGTGAAGGAAAAATTCAAAATACCTCTATAATAATACAATGTTAATAGAAATTGGCCATGTACTGAGGTCATTTTAGTGAGCTACCATCATGTAAATATAAGAAAGTAATATCTTGGTCCAAATCAGTGAAACTTTAAAAAAGACTGTCTCTAGAGAACATTTTTTGAGAACAATGCTTTTTCAGACACAACCTGATATTCAAATTCACTTTATAACACGATTATAGATTAACCTTTTAATTACATTTTTCTTAAAAAGCTGTGAGATTTCCATTCCTTCGGGAGATATTTTCACCACTGTGTTGTTCAATTCCACAGGTTAAGCTTTCTTCATTATTAAGAACTTCATACATGTTAGAGAGATTGCCATTCACTGCTTTTTCGTCTTTTCGAAAAGACACAGGGAGACTTGCTAGACTAAAGCTGACGTCTTTAAAGGCATGCAACAAGAATATTCCCACAATGATTGTAAAGAAGCCACTCAAAGTACCAATGACATCCTCAACAGGCATATCTTGCCACTCCTTAAAAAGAATAGCTGAACAAGTTGAAACTGATGTTGTAAAGAATACGTAATATATTGGAGTCACAATGGAAGTGTTGGATATATCCAGGGCCCTGTTCAGGTAATTAATCTGTGTGCTCACACAGACTATAAGGCTCAGCAGCAGAATCCAGGCCAGGGGATGTCGCAGCACAGGCTTTCCAGCAAAGAGCTCTTTGATAGCAATGCCCAGGCCCTTAACACAGGAGACTGAAAATGCTCCAATTACAGAGCAGATTGTTATGTACACAAGAATGTTTGTCTGTCCATGGCGAGGCCCCACCACGAAGATTAGTATCAATGACACGATGATCATAAGTGTTGCAAAGACCACAAAACCTAGAGGAGGCAAAGAAAAGTTGTATTTAGTCAAATGCGTAAGTACTTAAAAAAAAAACCTCTGAGAATCCAAAACAAATATTAACTCAATAGGAAAGAGAAAAGGTGTGGACTTAAAATAAATATTAGCTTTCTTTTGCTGCCCCAGCAAAAGTACACTCATAAAAATTTAGATGTATATACTGAAAGATTATACTATGCTTCATATTCATAAACTGTTACATCACTAACATTTTTAACATAGCATCTTAGGCCTCATGATAATTAGATCACAGAAAACAGAGATCAGGCTGATATGCAGCCATCTATTCTAAAATATCTCACTACTTCCCACCCACTGGAATGCTCTAACTCCAAGAATGGAAACAATCAGAAACTAATGGAAAGAAATCATGAGATGGCCTTGAACACTGAACAATTTATAGGTGCTAAAAAGAGCAGTTAAAAATCAAGTCTGTCCTAAAAGGAGTACATTTTTCAAATATTTAGAGACAACCACTGGGGTAAACAGCAAATCAGTAAGAGAATCAAAAATACTGTCAGGTACTGGTTGAATATGGAGAACTGAACCCAGCATGGTTAACAGCTAACAACTGTGTAGCACCATGGCCCAGCCACTTTTCTCAGCAATTTGCACTGTTAACTCATTTAATCCTCATATGTCCACCTCATAAAATAGATACTATCATCTGCATTTTAAGATGAGGAAACTGAGCTTCAGTTTGTAGTCATTGTTCTTGACAATGACTACAGGAAGAGTCACATGAATTTATTCTGTTCCCTCCTTAAATTCTGCCAATAAAATAAATAGTAATAGGACTCTTAAAGTAGCAAACATACAAAAACAAGAACAGGTAAATGAGATGATAGTAACAATATTGTGGAAGCCAGAAAGCAGAAGATAAACTCGTAACTGTACAACACATCCAAGAAAGCCGAATCCCACATCAACAATGATGAAAGATGGGAAAGTAACTCAGTTTGCAGCACAGTACACTCCAAAGATACAATGTATCTCTGGAAGACTGGTAAAGGAAAGACAAAAACAGGAGACCTGGCTTAAACTCTATTAAAAAAGCATTAAGACCCCAGGAACACTGCTCAGTTCTGAACATCTGAGGACTGTAATTTCTGCCACAGCAAACTGGAGTACTCTGGCCAGTTCAGCGTGCAGGTACTACACTAAAACAGGGGGTTGCGGTAATGTCTAGGTGTATGACATTAACTCCTTCTTTCCCACTCAACTCCTAGGACTCAGGCAGGAGATTTTGCTGGGGATCTAACAAGCCTGATTTCAGAAGGCAGCCAAGGATCACCAGGAGAGGCATCAAAACAGAAAAACATGAAGCCTTTGTTTGCTCAGTGTAGACAGGAAAACTTTGGAACACATAAATCACCATACCACAAAATAAAAACTACTATTAATAAATCTTCAGAGAGACAATGATGAAATACCAGAGCAATAAAAGCAGCTGGAACTTGAAAGGTGGAAATCTGGAGAAAAAGATAAGGTCAACACCTCTCTCTGCTTTCTCCCTTGTGATGACTGCCAATTCTAAAGCAGGGAATAAGGACGGGCATAAAGTCCAGCAGAAAGTGGTGACCTGGAGCTTGTAGAAATTTCAGTAGACTAGGTCAAAACAAAACTTGGAATTTTGGGCTGCCTAAGCAGCTGAGACACAAGGGGCTAAGATTCCAAGAAAGGAAGGAACTGAAGTGAAGCTGAGCCTAAATTTCTGTGTGCAACTCCCTAACTTAAGGCATTTGTGGGCAGAGAAGCTACATATGCCTAGGTCTGAGAAACCAAGTAGCCTGGTGAAAATGCCAGAGAGCTGAGTGAAGACATCTGCAGCCTTGGAATGCTGACAGACACCGCCATTAAAAGTTCACCCAGGTGAAGGGTTCAAGTAAACATACCAGGATATTAGTTGAGAGTCTATGATTAATATAGGCAAAATGGAAAGAAACCAGCCTCAACAAAGAGTGAAACAACACTTCAAGTTAAAGGAGACTGGCTGTACTTGTATCTGCCCGACAAAAGAAATTTAGGTTCTTTGTGAATGAATAAAACATCACTTAGAGCCTTTACGCTTTTTTAATATTTTGTGTTCAGCATTTAATCAAAACTACCTAAAGACAAAACTAAATGACTAAAAGCAAAAGAAAAAACAAAGCCCACAAATAATCCTGATATTGAAGTTTGCAGAGTGCTCGCTTCGGCAGCACATATACTAAAAATGAAGTTTGCAGAAATACTTTTTTTTTTGATTTTCTAATTTATTTTTATTATTATTATTTGCCCAGGGGTACAGGTCTGTGAATCATCAGGCTTACGCCTTTCACAGCATTCACCATAGCACAAACCCTCTCCAATGTCCACTGTAGAAATACTTTTAAATAAGGACTCTCCGGGGGCTTGCTATGCAACACAACATATGTTGTTATCAATAGTGTACTGTACATCTGCAAAATGTTGAAGGTGAATTTCACGTTACTTTTTTTTTGACACATATATACACACACACAACCAAAGAGCAAACGCAAGCTCTTGGAAATTAAAAACGTAATAGAAATAAAAAGAAGAGCTGGGAAGATAAAACTGAGGAAATCTCCCAAAAGGCAGAGCTAAAAGGAAAAAGCAGTAAAAATGGGGTGGGGGGGGGAGGAATACACACACACACACATAAAGAAAAGTCATTGTGTATTTCAGGAGGTCCAATCAACAGAATAAGAAAAATAATTCTTCTTTTTTTTTTTAAGATTTTATTTATTTATTTGACAGAGAGAGATACAGCGAGAAAGGCAACACAAGAAGGGGGAGTGGGAGAGAGAGAAGCAGGCTCTCCCACAGAGCAAGGAGCCTGATACGGGGCTCGATCCCAGGACCCTGGGATCATGACCCGAGCCAAAGGCAGACGCTTAACGACTGAGCCACCCAGGCGCCCCCAAATTCTTATTCTTATACGAAGAATATCAAAGAACAAATTTGACTTTCTAGAATAAGATAAACATTTCCAATTTTTAAAAAAGTTTATCAATTACCTAGCACAACGGATAAAAATTAGCCCACATCTAGGTACCTCAGTGGAAAATATCAGGTGATGAGGGCAAAGAGGACATCCTAACGGTTGCTAAAGACAAAATATGGGTCACGTATAAAAGATAAAGAATCAACCGTGATTTTTTAGCAACACTGGAAGTGAGAAGACAACGAGGTCATACAGATTCAAGACATTTTTACATATACAAGGTCTTAAAAAATCTCATCTCTTCTGTGCCTTTCTTGTCTCCTACGATAGTGGCTCCAACCAAAATGAAGAAGCAAAACCAGAATTCAGAGCCAAGAAAAAAGAGAAAGTGAAGGGGATCCCTTCAGGATGCTGATGAAGAAAAGTCCACAATGACAAATGTGCCAGCAGCTCAAGATATCAGTCTGGACTAAGGCCAAATAAGACTCTGGGAGAAATTTCCAGAAGAGATGAAACTGCAGAATACCTAATGTGTTTGAAGTTACTGATGGTAGAACTAAGACCACTGGAGGAGAGTTTTAGGATTGATAAATTCACAGAAAAGTGATCAAAAAAGATGATTATCAGTTAAAAAACATAAACAAGGAAGGAAAAGTAGTTGTATCATATGTCTAAGCTGGGAATAAAAGTTATATATTGATTATAATGTAAACAAATCATTTCAACAAAACCAGGTAGATACAGTAGGTAGTAGACATAACAGATGATGCCTAAAGCCAAAGACAGTAGCAGCAGTATAAGCATGTTATTTAGAGACACAGAGTTAAAGAACAAAATAAACAAGGTGTTTGGGGCTGGTGGGAGAGGAAAATGACCATTATTTTTCATAACAAGCCATGTAGAACAATTTGCCTCTTTATATGCACATAAAATTTTGGTTAAAATAAAAACTAAATTAAAAAGTAAAATAGTAAAACTGATAAAGGTTTTTCTGTTTCTTACCTGGATCTCCCAGCTTGTGAGACATTTCATTTAAAGTCTTGATCTCTTCTTCTTTTGGAGCATGAATGACCATAACTGTAGATCCTAGAATACTTAGCAAACATCCAATTTTCCCATGAAGATTAAGTCTTTCATTTAGAAAGTATGAAGAAAGAATGGCACTAAAATGGGGAAGAAGGGTGGAGAACATTAAAATAATCAACCACTTTTCTCATTTTTAAAAATCAACACAACATAGAATTTAAATTATTAAAGACCGAAAACACCGTGAACTTGTAAAGATTCTTTGGTTTTCAGTTGAGGTAAAGAAAAGGCACATTCAATCATAAAATGAAAGTTTCCAGCAACATAATGGTTTCTTCATACACTAAACCAGTATAGTTACCATACTTCTACTGTAGAAAATCAGTATGAAATTCACAATGGAGCTGCCACACAAATTTATAACCTAAGAACCTATGTTATAATCTAAGAATCTATATCCAAACCAATGTTTAAAATTTGCTCAACTTTAATTTATCCATACTGGTTGATGCATCCTTTCTATGTGTTTGTGTAATTCTATATAATTTGCCTATTAAATTATCAAGTTTTAATATTTAAAAGCCGATTTTAACCAAATCTAAAAAACATATAATGTAAACCTATAAATACGACATAACATACAGAAAATTAAGGATAAAAGACATGTACCACAATCTACCTTTACAAACTACAGATTATATAGGATCTTGAAAAATTATGTAACTTAAATACTGATTTATACACACACACACTATCTTGGAGGGAAACAGATTAAAAAGAAACCTAGCAAAAACTTTGAGAATAGCAATCAAAATCCAAACTTCAATATGGGCTTAGCTGCTTGGGCTAATCATTAATAAAAAGAAAAAAGACAAGTCTTGGACTGCTCCTTCCAAAGGAGTACCCCAGAGTAGTCTTCAGAGGTACATAACCCTGCGCCAATCATTGATTTTCTGTAGGTATAGAAATGGATTTATCACCAGCCACCATTTACCAAAGTGTCTATGTCTCAAATGTTAAGTGTTGTGACAAGTTGAACTTGAAATTTTGAAAAATTGTAATAAAAGCAGAACTCTCACTGGCTCTGAATTGAATACAAGCAAGACAAAGCATAGAAGCATTTTCTCCTACAAACTGACAGCATGCCTGTGCACAAAAGAGAACCCATTTTTTAAAATTAACATATAATGTATTATTTGCCCCAGGGGTACAGGTCTATGAATCATCAGGCTTACACATTTCATAGCACTCACCATAGCACATACCCTCCCCAATGTCCACAACCCAACCACCCTATCCTGCCCCACCTCAACCCCCAGCAACCCTCAGTTTGTTTCATGAGATTAAGAATCTTATGGTTTGTCTCCCTCCTGATCCCATCTTGTTTCAAAAGAACCCTTTAAAACCAATTACTACACACCTTAAAAAAAAAGTTCTCAGGATTGTTTAAATGTAAATTATCCTGAGCATGTGTAATTAGATGGCACTGAATGCTTTATGGCCTAATATATTGACTACTGTTCCTACACACAAAGCATCGCATCCTTACCTTACTAGGACACTGAGAGCTCCTAATGGAGTCACTAGGGTGGCTGGTGCAAAGGCATATGCAGCAAAGTTGGCCAACTCACCTGCTCCCACTTGGAAATAGACAACAAAAGAAAACTCTCAGAACAAATCACTCAAAATGGAAATGCCTGTATTTTATTTTCATATATAGCTGACCCTTGAACTTAACAGGAGTTTAAGCTTTAAGCATCCACTCAAGTGGATTTTTAACAGCACTGTAAGTGTATATGACTTTCTTTCCTCTAGTTTACTGTTTGGAATACAGTATATAATACATATAACATACAAAGTATGTGTTAACAGAAGCCTTGGTTAAGGCTTCTGGTCAATAGTATGCTAACAGTAAAGTTTTTGGGGAGTCAAAAGTTATATGAAGATTTTCAACTGCAGTGTCCCGAACTCCCATGTTGTTGAAGGGTCAAAGGTGTATATATATATTTTTTATATGTTATTTCAATTGTATTTAGTAATTTCTTTATTTTCTCCAATCAACTCATAAGGATTCTCCTGTAAATTATCAACATTAGAATAGAATCCAATAGTGCGCTTCTTTTTTTAAAAAAAATTAATGTAAACGAGAAAAAAAAAGAATCCAAACCAATTAGAAACAATACAGATCTGCAATTTTAATTGAAGAGATCCAATTTCTTACATATAATTAAAAAATTTAATAAATACTCATATCCTACACAACAAACACAAATCAATTAAAAGCAGCTAAAATTGTGTAAAAGCACCTCTCCTAAGTCTTTTTCACTAGTTTTTTTCTTTTTTCTTTAACCCAACTCTTACATTCAAAAGACATCCTTAGGTACCTACAATGTGCCAGATGCTGTTCTAGGATCAGGAAACAGAGCAGTGAACAAAACAAAAATACTGTTCTCCTAGGCACCTGGGTGGCTCATTCAGTTAGGTGTCTGCCTTTGGCAGAGGTCATGATCCCAAGATCCTGGGATGGAGTCCCGCATCCAGGTTCCCTGCTCAGTGGGGAATCTGCTTGTGCCTTTCCCTCTGACCCTCCCCTCTGCTTGTGCTCTCTCTCATGCTCTCTCAAATAAATATTTTTTAAAAAATGCATAAAATACTGTTCTCCTAAAAACTTACATTTAGTGAGAGAAAATAGGCAAAATACATATTAAGTGGTTAACCATGCAGTGTAGAAAGGAATGGAGTGCTGGTGAAAGCAGGATCACTGTGCCAGGCAAGAGCACTCTGAAAGAAATATTTTGAGCAGTCCGATATGAAGTTAAGTATTTACTTGCAACTATCTAGGGGGAAAATATCCCAATTAGGAAGAACAGCAAGTACAAAAATTTGACAAAACACGCAAGGTCTGGCATGTCTGAACAGCAAGGAAGACAAGGATGGCTCCAGCAGAATGAGCAAGGGGAAGAGCAGCTGTGGAGTCAGAGGGAGCCAGGGTCACATGGTAAACCTTTGTGAATCCTGATACAGATCTCGTCTGAGCTGAAAAGCCACTGGGGAATCTTATGCAGGTGAAGGATGTGATCTCACAGAAAGATCACTTATGGCTACTGTATCTTCCAAAATGGTGATACCAAATTTCACTCAGTAGAGTTTGAAAGCTCCTTTCGTCCCACTTGGTACTATCAGATTTAAAAGTTTGCTAATCTGTTAATGGGAAATGGGATTATTTTATTACTACTTCAGTTTGCATTTCCCCTTTTCATGTGTTCACTGGCCAAGTGAAATCTTTTAGTGAAGAGGCTGGGCAACTTTTTTTTCCTGTTGGGCTGTTAAGCTATTTGTTTTCTCTTACTGATTTGAGGTAATTATATATTTTCGACATGAAACTTCTATGGGTTAAAAACATTAGTCACTTTTTCTTTTATACTTTGTAATTTGCCTTTTCATTCTTTTATACCCTTGACCAAAAGTTCCTAATTTTAATGTCAAATTTTAAAATATTTTTCTTTGTGGTTGATGCTTCATACAAATTGTATGAGAAACCCTTTTTATTTTTTATTTTAATTCCAGTAGAGTTAACATACAGTGCTACTAGTTTCAGTGTACAATATAGTGATTTGACAATTCTACACATTATTCAGTACTTAAGTGTACTCTTAATCCCCTATCTTACCCATTTCTCATATGAGAGATCCTTCTCGAAATTCTTTCTAAATTCATTAGTGTTCTACCTTTCACATTAAAGCTTATGAACCATGTGGAGTTGATCTTAACATATGAAGTGCAGCAGAAATCAAATTTTAATTTTTCCATATGGATTGTTACAGCAATATTTATCGAAAAGCACATTTCCCTATTTCAATACAACCTTTCCAATAATTAGACTGACTGTGGGTGTTTAAAGGTTCTCTATTCTATTCTACTGGTTGATGTGTTGTGGCACGGTACCATACTGACTTAATTAGTGCAGCTTCATAATATAGCTTGATACCCAGTATAGCAAATACTTTTACCTCTTAATGAATATCTTTGCTTAGGGAAACAAAAGCAAAAATGAACTTTTAGGACCACATTAAGATAAAAAGCTTCTGCACAGCAAAGAAAACAATCACAAAAGGCTGCCCACAGAATGGTAAAAGATATTTTGTAAATGACATACTGACAAAGGGTTAGTATCCAAAATCTATAAGGAACATACCAATCTCAGCACTCAAAAAACAAATAATCTAGTTAGCAAATGGGCAGAAGACATGAGTAGACACTTTTCTATAGACATCCAGATGGCTAAGAGACACATGAAAAGATACTCAACATTACTCATCACCAGGGAAATATAGATCAAAACCATGATAAGATACCACCTCACACCTGTCCAAATGGCTAAATTAACAACACAAGAAACAAGAGATACTAGTGAGGATGTGGAGAAAGGGGAACCCTTTTGCACTGTCAGTGGGAAATCAAACTGGTGCAGCTACTCTGGAGAACAGTTTGGAGGTTCCTCAAAAAGATAAGAGACCCATCCTATAATCCAGCAATTGCACTCCTAGGTATTTACCCAAAGGATACAAAAATACAGATTCAAAGGGGTACATACACCCCCTTGTTTACTGCAGCATTATCTATAAAAGTAACCAAAAAATAACCAGTAAAAACAGCCAGTCTATGGAGAGAGCCCAAATGTCTATCAACTGATGAATGGATAAAGAAGATGTGGTATGTATATACAATGGAATATTCAGCCATCAAAAAGAATGAAATCATGCCATTTGCAATGACATGGATGAAGCAAGAGTGCATTATGCTAAATGAAATAAAGCAGAGAAAGACCTTATCTCATTCATATGTGGAATTTAAGAAAGAAAACAGATGAGTGTAGGGGAAGGAGGAAAAGAAAAAAAGGAGAGCAGCTTAACCGTAGAGAACTGAGGGCTGACCAAGGGAGGTGGGTGGGAAATAGACTAGATAGGGGATGGGTATTAAAGAGGGCACTTGTGATGAGCACTGGGTATTGTATATAAGTGATGAATCACTGAATTCTATTCCTGAAACCAATACTGCATTGCATGTTAACTATCAAAATTTAAATTAAAAAAAAATTTAAAAGTATCTCTGCTTTACTCAGACTTCTGTATTACCATACAAATTTTACTTATTTTTTAAAATGTGTTTTGAATTTTTAGGGTAGAGTCTTTTTTTTTTTTTTTTTTTCAATTTATTTGAGAGATAGAGAGTGAGAGAGAGAATGAGCAGGGAGGAGGGGCAAAGGGAAAGGAAAAAGCAGAATCCCTGCTGAGTGGGACCCCAGGACCCCAGGATCACGACCTGAGCCAAAGGCAGACGCTTAACCAACTGAGCCACCCAGTGTCCTACCATACAAATTTTAAATCAACTTACCATGCACCACATGACCACCTACAGTTTTAAATGGAGTAGCATTTAAAATGTTACTACGGAAATGATGATTTTCCAATAATGAATCTTGCAAATCACGAAAATAATATATCCCTCTATTTGTTTTCTTTTTCTCAGTAATGATTTCATTTTCTCCATAGGTATCTTTCCCATCTTTCGTTACATTTATAATAACTCCTGTTTTTAAAAATTATATACAAATGATACCATTTTAACATTTTATTTTTTAAGATATTATTTATTTATTTATTTGAGAGAG
The DNA here is from genome assembly GCA_002007465.1 of Ailurus styani. Classification (NCBI taxonomy): domain Eukaryota; kingdom Metazoa; phylum Chordata; class Mammalia; order Carnivora; family Ailuridae; genus Ailurus; species Ailurus styani. Next base: position 316,698 of record LNAC01000765.1, read on the forward strand.
AGAGAGGGAGAAGCAGACTCTCCGCTGAGCAGAGAGCCCACTCTGGGACTCAATCCCAGGACCCTGAAATCATGACCTGAGCCAAAGGCAAACGCTTAACTGACTGAGCCGCCCAAGTGACCCAACATTTTATTTTCTAATTGCTGCTGATAATGTAGCTAAGTTTTATATGTTGACTTTATATCCAACACTGCTAAATCTTAACAATTTATCTGTATATTCTTTGGAATTTTTATACCCACAATCATATAATCAGTAAATAACAGGTTTACATATTTCTTCCTAATTCTACTTCTACCCACTTGCCTTACTGCATTGGTTGGAAATTCTTTCAAAATACTGAAGAAATAACAAGACAGGGAACTTGATCCCAGGACCCCAGGACCATGGCCTGAGCCAAAGACAGATGCTTAACCAACTAAGTCACCCAGTTGCCCCTTTTATTTATTTGAGAGAGAGAGAGTGTGTGTGTGTGTGTGTGTGTGAGCCCAGACAGGCAGAATGGTAGGCAGAGGGAAATGGAGAAGCAGACTCCCTGCTGAGCTGGGGGGAGCCCGACACTGGGCTCGATCCCAGGGCCCTGGGATCATGACTTGAGACGAAGGCAGATGCTTAATCAGCTGAGCCACCCTCAAATGTTGGTTTTAATACCTTTTGTCTTCTATTTAATTATAACTCTTCTTTTTATTTCCTTCTACATTTTTGGGTTTATTTTGCCATTTTTTTTTCCTTGAACTAGATGCCTCCCCTTTCTTGTTTTCAATTATATTTATTTAAAACTGTGAGCTTTAATGGGTGCCTGGGTGGCATAGTCAGTTAGGTGTCCGACTCTGGACTTGAGCTCAGGTCCTGATCTTAGGGTCATGAGATCAAGCCCCACAGCAGGCTCTCTGCTCCCTCTCCCCCAGCCTCTCCCACCTGTGCTCTCTAAAATAAAGAAATCTTTTTTAAAAAACTGTAACCTTTATTTCAGCAATATGTTTACAAGTTATGATATTTTGTATTTGACACCAAAATATTATTTTCTAACTTAAACACATTTTTAAACTATTTTCTAGTTTTCATTCTGACTTCTTTGAACCATGGATACATAAATGTATTTCCAAATTTTCAACATGGGGATTTTTATGTAATCTTTTTGTTACTGATTTCTAGTGTAGTTATAATGAATCTGTGAAAATACTTCATTAAATTCTTCGAAAAGGGGCACCTGGGTGGCTCAGTGGGTTAAGCCTCTGCCTTCAGCTCAGGTCATGATCCCAGGGTCCTGGGACTGAGCCCCACATCGGGCTCTCTGCTCGGCGGAAAGCCTGCTTCCCCTCTCTTTCTGCCTGCCTCTCTGCCTACTTGTGTGATCTTTCTGTCAAATAACTAAATAAAGTCTTAGAAGAAAAAAAAATCCTTTGAAAAATTTAAGACCGGCTTTATGGTCTAGCAAATAGTCCAATACCTAAATATTCCATATGCTTTTGAAAACAATGTAGAAGAGTGACTTAAGTCCCACAGGTGAAGTTGGCTAAATTTGCTCTTCAAATGTTCTACAGCCTTAACAATTTTACTTTGCTCCCCCAATACTGTTGCATTAATATTTCACCATATGATTTTGGATTTGTCTATTTCTCCTGTTGCTCCTCAACTACTGCTTTGAATATTTCAAGGCCATATTATTAAATAAAGTTAGAACTGTTAAAGCTTCCTCATGAGTTGAACCTTTTATCTTTATGAAACAATCCTCTACCTCCAGTATTGCTTCTTGCTTTTAAGTATATTTTCTAGTATACTCAGCAATCTCAACTTTCTTCAGGTGTGCTTTTCCATCTTTCTCTTCCAGCCATTCTATATCCTTGTTTTCTATGTGCATCTTGTAGAAGATATGTAGTTAGTTTTTGTTATTTATTTTTATAATTCCAATACAATAATCTTGTACTGGTTCCCATTCTTAGCATCACCTGATTCTGACCCTTATTGGCCCAGTTCAAAAGTTCACTGTATCTCTCAACTCCCTGCTCTAAAGTCTGCAATAACCTCTAGGGCGGAAGTATCTCCAGCTTATCCTTCTGAGCGCTATGCCCTTTTCTGACCTTGGCTAGGTAATTTATTACATGTTGGCTCATTCATGATTTTAAGAGGTTCTTTTTTATATTCTATCCAGCCTTTTAACTTGTTTTCAACAAACCTTATCAGTTCTACCTTTTTTAAAAAAAAAAGATTTTATTTATTTGACAAAGAGAGATCACAAGTAGGCAGAGAGGCGGGCAGAGAAAGAGGAGGAAGCAGGCTCCCTGCTGAGCAGAGAGCCTGATGTGGGGCTCTATCCCAGGACCCTGAGATCATGACCTGAGCCAAAGGCAGAGGCTTTAACCCACCGAGCCACCCAGGCACCCCTCAGTTGTACTTTTTTTTTTTTTAAAGATTTTATTTATTTGACACAGAGAGAGATATCACAAGTAGGCAGAGAGGCAGGCAGAGAGAGAGGAGGAAGCAGGCTCCCCACTGAGCAGAGAGCCTGATGCGGGGCCCGATCCCAGGACCCTGAGATCATGACCCAAGCGGAAGGCAGAGACTTTAACCCACTGAGCCACCCAGGTGCCCCTCAGTTCTACTTTCAAAACACATCCAGAATTCTACCACTTCTTAACACACTCACTACAACTACCCTGAGTCTATGCCATCACCACCTCTTATCTAATTACTGTAATAGCCTCTCACCTGGTTTTTCTACTTCTATTCATATATGGTCTATGCCTCAACAAAGCAGACTGAGAGATCTTATTAAACCCTAAATCAAATCATGTCACCCCTTTACTCAAAAGTCTCCAAAGTCCCACACATAAAGTTCTTTCTGGGACATACACATGGTCTAGGCTCTCATAACTTCTCTGAACTTATCCCTTGCTACTTCCCCCACATTCACTCCTTTACTATTCTTGCCTCCTCAACATCTCCTTCAGGCTTTAATAATCCAGTGCTGTATTTAAAACAAAGCACTCCAAAATTTAGCACCTTAAAACAGAAGCCTGTTTTCTGTTGGTCAAGACTTCAGAAAGAGTACATTAGGTACTTCTTCTCACTCAGGGTTTTTTAAGAGGTCTACAGTCATCTGAAGGTTGGACTAGAGCTGAAGGACACAACTAAGGTGGCTAGTCACATGGCTGACAAGTTGGTACTGGTTATAGCCTAGGGACCTGGCTGCCTGCATGTCCTAACACCACCATAGCTGGTTTCCCTCAGAGTAAGCAATCCAAGCAATCAAGGTAAAGCCACAATGCCTCTGGTGACTTGGCCAGAAGTCACACACCATTATTTCTTTTTTTTTTTTTTTAAGATTTTATTTATTTATTTGACACGGGGGAGGTGGGGAGAACAAGCACAAGCAGGGGGAACGGTAGGCAGAGGGAAAAGCAGGATCCCCACTAAGCAGGGAGCCGAATGTGGGGCTTGGATCCCAGGACCCAGGACCAGAACCAAGGCAGCCGCTTAACTAACTGAGCCACCCAGGTGCTCCATCATCACTTCTTTTACATTCTATGATCATACCAGGCCAGCATTAATGCAATGTGAGAGGGGATTATACAAGGGTATGAATACGAGAGGGTGAGAATCCTTGTGGGCTATTTTGGAAATTACCTATCACATTTCAGCAAGCTAGGCATGGTCTGCCTCATGTTCTTCACATTTACTGTTTCCTCCTGCTTAAAATGTTCCTCCCCCAAAGAGCCATACAGCTAACTCTCTCGCTTTACATCTTTTAATCAAATACTGAGTAAGATCTGCCCTGGTCCCCTCTTCTATTTTAGAAGGGAACTGTCCTAGCCTCCCATCTAAAATGTAAACCTATCTATCCTTCATATTACATCCCTTCCCTACTTTATTCCTAGCAAATGTCAGTATTTTTCACTAACACATACATTTTAATATATTTATCTAGTTTATTGTTTGCTTCCATCTAGAATGGAAGCAAAGTCTCAGGTGGTAAGGATTTTTCTGTTTGAATAGTTTTATCTCCAGCACCTAGAATAACACCTGGCATATCGGAAATGATCAATAAATATTTCTCAAATGAATAGTCAAATCAGTCTCTTCATTACTTCAACTGCTCTTAAGCTTATAAAGAACATTTACATAATTTAATCCTGAATACTCTGAAGGCCTGGAGTCTTAAGTATTCTTTTTCTATGTACTTTTTTAAAGGTAATCATCAAAATAAGCATAGACTCTCTTTATCAAACGCTTACCCCCTTCCTTAAAAAAAAAAAAGATTTATTGATTTACTTATTTATTTATTTGAGAGAGAGAGCACAAGCAGGGGAGCAGCAGAGGGAGAAGCAAACTCCCCACTGAGCAGAGTCCGTTGGGGGATTGGGGGCGGGGGGAAGACAGGACCCTAGGAGCACAACCTGAGCCACAGGCAGATGCTTAACCAACCGGCCAACCAGGTGCCCTCACACCTCCTCTCCAATTTGGAATGAAAATCAATGAAGGGGGAGGAATTAAAAACAGGATATTTTACTATCAAAGTTACCTCTTAAATGGAGAATCTTAAAAAAAAACATAGGTATATCAAACATATTTTAATCAGACAGGTAAAAGAAAGTCTCCTCAAATTAAATATTAAGCTGCTAAATGACTTTCACTGGCTTAAATTTTACAAATGTTGAGTACTGTTCATTAAAAAAGGATTAATTTAAAATTTTTAAAAGTGCTAGGGGCACATGGGTGGCTCAGTTGGTTAAGTAGCTGACTTGACTTTGGCTCAGGTTGTGATCTTGGGGTGCTGGGATCCAGCCCAGCATCAGGCTCCGTGCTCAGCAGGTAGTCTGTTTCAGGATTCTCTGCCCCTCGCTCCCCCTCACTTGCTCTGTCTCTCTCTCTAGAATAGATAAATCTTTAAAAAAAATAAATAACGTGTTAATAATGAGGCTGTATTAGTATATGCAAATATTTTAATATACAATATTTCCTTGAAATGTTCACTATACCTACTTGATAGCAATCCAGCCCACCACAACCATTCTTTAAGATATGCATGGCCACCTTGACCTGCAAATGAAAAAATATTTTACTTTTTTGGAAGATTATCAGGCTCTTATAATTTATGACAACTACTAGCAATTATAGATTTTGAAATATCTCATTTGTTAATTATTATTTTGAATAAAGGTCCCACCATGACTGTATAGGGGATTTCTAAAATAATCTTTCTATGATTATCTTAGAAAAGGGGATGAGGATCATGACAATGTGAAAATTTTTAGGCTTGCACTATACTACTGAGTGAAAAAATTAAATCAATCCTTATATATTCAGTCTATCCATCATTCTTTTGTTTTGTGAACTCAGCTTCAATAAACAAAGTAAAGAAAATGAACCAGTAAGAAGTAACCCAACTTCAAGTAAATTAGTCTGAATATGAATAAGCCATTATCCAAGTGTAGGTGAGTTCCCACTGATGAGGCAGTAACCTTGGAGAAGGGGTTTTATATTGACCATACATTAAAAGACCGAGCATTCATCAGTCTGGAGCTGCCAGGATGTTCATCTTCCTACTTGACTTTCTTCCCCCCAAAATTAATAAAATCAGGAAGCAACTGGTACTTAAGCCATTGTCCAAAAGAAAAAGCCAACTAATACTCTCTCCTCTGCCCACTAACAGAGGCTACTATTTTAAGACTGATTAGCTCTGGCCATAAAGATGGCACAGGAAAGAGGAAGAAGATAATTTTTTTTTTTTTAACTACCAAAGCAGGTCTTCCTGTGAGGTCAGAACCAAGTCTAGAACTCAAGCAGAGGCTGAATGACAGAAAATGAACAGAAAGCAACAAAATGCTGTCATGAATGCACCACATGAAGTCAGAGTAGGGTTTAATCATATTGAGTATCCCCCAAGGTCTTGTGATTTGACAGAAGTTTCTGGGGAAATAACCTATACTACCCTTCAAAAAAATCACTGAACAGAATACTCTTTAACCGTAGTAAGCCTTCTCTTTCCTTCCCCCAATTTGAGATCATCAGGTAAAATGTCTTAAAGTAAAAGTAAAACTTCAGTATCCTAGATAAAAAATCCTAGTCTTTAGTAACAGTCTGATTCTATTAATAAATCCATACCTCCTTCACTGCAGACATGTCAAAATTTAAAGATGAGGCTGGATGCTAATTGGGCCTTGGTCTGTATTTCCACTTCAATAATAATTGCAGAAGTTAATAGCTTATTTTGACATTGTCTCACTTTTAATTTTTCTCATTACAAAACTGATGTCTGATTCTCTATAAACATTTACAAGACTTACATAATTCAATGTTTTGAATATACTAATTAAGAATAAAGATATGGTTGTCTACCATCAAAGAACCTGAGTACACAAGCACACACTGATGTCATTTCACAGTCACACAGAGCACAGCCTACCTGCTCTCATGGAGCCTTTCCTGGCAAGTCGCAGAAGACCTTTTTTTTTCAAAATGAAACTCCCGCCAATGAAAATGCTGGAGCTCATAGCCAATCCCAGACCAATATAAAAGTCATATTTTCCACGCCCCTGGACCATTTCGTTTATTACTAAAGAAGTTCTTGTGAATCACATTGATCACAAAACAGAGAAACCACCGGTGCTGGAGGCAGGACTATGCAATCTTCAAATCTAGACAATGCAAAACAAAACAAAACGCAATTTTTTAATAGAATGATGACAGTTCATATGCAATTCAAAATTTTACTCCACTTCTCTTTTTATAAAGGAGTATTTTCATTACTACCACTGATAATATATTTACTATTTATAATTTACCACTGATGTAAAATTACATTTCTTATAGTTATGGCAAAAGATGGGATTGTAATGTAAGGCCATACTTAAAAACCAAACTCACAGAATCAGAGAAAAGACTGGTGGCTACCAGAGGCAGGGGTAGAGGGGTGACAAAAATGGGTGAAGGTGGCCAAAAGATATAGTTATAAATAAGTTTAGTTTGGGGATATAATGTATAGCATGGTGACTGCAGTTAACAATACTATATTACATATCTGAAAGTGACTAAGAGAGATCTTAAAAGTTCTCATCACAAGAAAATAAACTTGTAATGTGTGATGATTACTGAACTTATTGTGGTAATCATTTTACAATATACACATATAATCACTACGCTGCATACCTTAAGCTAACACAATGTTTTATGTCGAGAATAACTCAATAAAACTGAAAAAAGTAAAAATAAAACTACTTTTATATGCCAATACTAAACTTAAAACTTAAACTGGTTTTATAAACTCTAGTTTCATATTTAAATGTTTCCAGTCTTAGTTGATAGTCCCTAGTAACAAAACTTTGCTGTTAAGAAAAAAATTTCCACAGAATGAAAATCAGGCAAGAAAATACACAAATCTAGTTTATAAATACATTTACCAATTTCATGTGTCCTTTTTGAATAATCTGTACAGAGAAGCTCAGAGTTTTCTCATGCATACACTTCCTTATTAGAAATCTATGTAGACAAACTCCTTCTGAGGCCAATATTACCCTGATCCCAAAACCAGGCAAAGATCCCATCAAAAAGAGAATTACAGACCAATAGCCCTGATGAACATGGATGCCAAAATACTCAACAAGATCCTAGTCAATTGGACCCAACAGTACATTCAAAGGATTATTCATCACGACCAAGTCAGATTTATTCCTGGGTGGCTCAACATTCGCAAATCAATCAACATGATAGAGCACATTAATAAAAGAAAAGAGCATATGATTCTTCAGAGTGTAGAGATAGAGGGAACATTCCTCAATTTCATAAAAACCATCTACGAAAAGCGCACAGCAGTGAATAGAACTAGAGGGTATTATGCTGAGCGAAATAAGTCAATCAGAGAAAGACAATTATCATATGATCTCTCTGATATGAGGAAGTTGAGGGGCAGGGTGGGGGATCATGGGGGGTAGAGAGGGGAAAATAATGAAACAAGATGGGATGGGGAAGGACACAACCATAAGAGACTCCTAATCTCACAAAGCAAACCGAGGGTTACTGGGGGGTGGGAGGGTAGGGATAGGGTGGCCGGGTTATGGACATTGGGGAGGGTTGGTGCTATGGTGAATGCTGTGAAAGGTGTAAGCCCATTGATTCATAGACCTGTACCCCTGGGGCAAATAATAATTTAAAAAAAAATTTAAAAAAAGAAAAGAAAAGAAAAGCGCACAGCAAATATTCTCAACGGGGAAAAGCTGAGAGCTTTTCCTTTAAGGTTAGGAACATGACAGGGATGCCCACTCTCACCACTGTTGTTCAACATAGTAGTAAAGTCCTAGCATCAGCAATCAGACAACAAAAAGAAATAAAATGCATCCAAATTGGCAAAGAAGAAGTCAAACTCTCTTCGCAGATGACATGATACTTTACGTGGAAAACCCAAAAGACTCCACCCCCAAATTACCAGAACTCATACAGCATTTCAGTGATGTTGCAGGATACAAAATCAGTGCACAGAAATCAGTTGCTTTACTATACACTAACAATGTAACTATAGAAAGAGAAATGAAGGAATCAATTCCATTCACAATAGCAACAAAAACCGTAAGATACCTAGGAATAAATCTAACCAAAGAGGTAAATATGCTCTAGAAACTACAGAACACTTATAAAAGAAACTGATGAAGACATGAAAAGATGGAAAAACATTCCATGCTCATGGACTGGAAGAATAAACATTGTGAAAATGTCTATCCTGCCCTAAGCAATCTATACTTTCAATGGCATCCCTATTAAAATACCACTGGCATTTTTCAAGGAGCTGGAACAAACAATTCTAAAATTTGTATGGAACCAGAAAAGATCCCGAATCGCCAAGGGGATGTTGAAAAAGAAAACCAAAGCTGGGGGCATCACGCTGCCTGACTTCAAGCTATATTACAAAACTGTGATCACCAAGATAGCATGGTATTGGCACAAAAACAGACATATAAATCAATGGATTTATTTGCCACTCCTAAAGCAAGAATATGCGTTCAGGAAAGTCCTAGGCTCAAGCCACAAGACCAGATAGGAAGCAGAACACCGCACATTTACCAAAGACCGCACATGTTTTTCTTCAAATGGCCAACTCATGAACACTGCTAACAAATAAACTAAAGCAAAGTGTAGAAAGCACAGGAAAAAAACATTACTCAGCAATAAGGCTTATGAGTGGTTATAACTAACTGCCAACCCAACTTTCTGGTAGTTTTAGTACCACAATTTAACTACTGAGTTCCAGAACTAATCTAAAATTCAGTAGGATCCTCACACATTAACCCCTGCTGACTAGACAAGTTTTTCTGTTCTTCAGGTTATGAGATTCTGGCCTTTAGCAAAAGCACCTTCCTATTTACCTAGCCCCTCAATTATGTCATCCATTTACTCAAACAATATTTACCAAACAAATGCTGTACACTAAACATGCTAAGCTCTATGGATAAAATAGTGATAGCTAAATTTTAGTCTACAGGGAGGAGACAGACAAAAGTGAGGAGACAGTTAAATAATGGGTAATAATGCTCTTTAATAATGGAAAAAGTATTCACACAGAGATGATATTGACATCGGGGCCAGTGCTTAGATTTGCCTTAGAGTCACATTACGGTTCCTAGAACACTTCATAAAAACAGTCCTTCCCAATCCCACTGATTGGGGTGTGGCCCCATGGTTTACTTTGGCCAACAGGAGGTAGGTGTGACAGGAGTGCCAGTCTGAGTCTACACCTAAAGAGGACCTTTATATTTGTGCTTGCCCCTTGGCAACCTTCCATCACATGCAGAGCAAAACAGAGTCATCTCTGCTGACCTAAAGACCTATGAACTCAATCATAAGTGGTTATTGCTAAATGCCACTGGGATAGCTAACTTACACACCTGAACAGGCTTATTATGGGGTAAATGTAAAATTCCCATCAGATTTTTGAAAAGCCAAAACTTGTTTGCAGAAATGGGGATCAGTGGTAAAGATGCGTGGTAGGCACACCCGGGGTTCACTGTATTATTCTGTGTAGGTACTATGTATGTTTGGACATTTCCATATTAAGGTTTTTAAAACACATGCTGCAGTCCCCAAGAGTTGCAGGGATGCCAGGACAGAACTCACTAACAAGAGGCACCTGTGTGGCTCAGTCCATTGGATGGCCAACTCTTAATCTCAGCTCAGGTCTGATCAGGAGTTCAAGCCCTTTGTTGGTGTGGAGCCTATAGGAAGGGAGTGGGGAGGGAGGAAAGAAAAAAGAAACCACTAACAATCTGAAAAGCAAAGTCACCTCACAATCTAGAACAAAATAATACTGAAACATGGAAAGAGCTCAAGTCACGGAGGTGCTCTGAGCTTTTTTAAATTTCAGTCACATACAATATGGATGAGATTAGCTGTCTACTTGACACCTTTCCAGAAATGATCTATCTTAAAAGGTATTTGGAAAAGTATCCCCAGTCCTCTTAATGCCACTCCTAAAGCAAGAATATTCGTTCAGGAAAGTCCTAGGTGGGGAATTTGGAGACTCAGTCCTGCCTCTAACTGGGTGCATGACTTTGGATGAGTCACAACCTTAACAAATATACTAACAAAAGAAACTGAACAATCTATAAAGTTACTACTGATTTTTAAATTTAAAATAAACTATGGTCTCTTTATTACATTACGTCTCTTTATTACATTGGTAACATCAAGTCTCAACTTCAGCTTGCCTCTGGAATAATTCTGGACTGTGACAATCAGTATGTATGGAGACATAAACAAGGAGGGAAAGCAGGAGGAAGAGAATTTGGGAAAAAATGGTCAGCAGCAAGAATTACTTCTATAAAAAGTAAGATTACTTCTATAAAAAGATTATTACAACAAAGTGTGTTTACAGTGTTCCCACTACACTCTAAATGACTGGTTTAACAGTGTTTATGACCCAGTCCCCCTCACTAGACTGCCAGCCCCTAGACTCCTACCTTTTTAATCCTGTGCACCTAGCTATCTGGCAGTCTCAAAAATATATCTTAATATATGTTTTCTGGGTTAATACAGATAAATGGAATAATTATAACTAGCTCTAAAAGTAAAGTTGCATCATTTAGATCAGCATCCTAAGATGTAACAACTTTTTTACAGCATGTAAACTTTAAAACTGTAAAAATTTGTTAAATGAGGTGAGAAATGATAGCACTATATACAAGTGAAAATGCAAAGGTAAAGTAATAAAATTTGGGAAAATGGGAGTAAAACCCTGCTACCAAACACTTCAGCCCATTCTGTATTCCAATGACCATGGGTCACCTAAGATTCTCGAAAGCACCCCTTAATGTAAAATCAACTCCTTTAACTATTATCATCAAGCAATATTAATTATTATGCAAATTCTACTGAGGAAGTGACTACTACTTAAAGTTCTCTGGTCTATAAAATTCCCTTTTGAAGGTCTGAAGAAAATGAGCTGAAGTGTAGTGTGACTATTCTGGAATCAATAAAATGTAACTTTGTTATCTGCAAAAATGATATCCAGAAACAAGTCAGGTTTATCTACAATTCCAATCCCAGTATAATGATAGCCTCACAAATCCAAATTTAGGCTGTATTTACATAAACCTGACTTTCAAATACCAAACGTGTAATTACTAATTTAGTAATATTTACTTAATTTATTAACACTTAATGTTAACTTTCACTAAGTGCAAATTACGTACATGTGGTATAAGGTCTAAAATTAAGATCCAAGCTCCTGGCAGGCTCAGTCAGCAGAGCACACCACTCTTGATTTTAGGGTTGTGAGTCAAGTCCCACGTTAGGTGTGGAATCTACTTAAAATAAATAAATCACTCCCTTTAAAAAAATAAATAAAGATCCAATATTATGTGCTGCCTTGACATCTGGTAAAATGGGGAGGGCTTTCAATGGCCTAACCTTAAGTTCCCCTCCCCACTCTGCTCCTGTGGATAAGGTCCCAAAGCCAAATAACTTTCCTTGGGGTACCTGGCTAGCTCAGTCAGTAGAACCTATGACTCTTGCTCCTGGAGTCATGAGTTTGAGTGGAGCCTACAGGAAGGGAGGGAGGAGGGAGGAAAGAAAAAAGAAACCACCAACAATCTGAAAAGCAAAGTCACCTCACAATCTAGAACAAGGTAATACTGAAACATGGAAAGAACTCAAGTCAGGGAGGTGCTCTGAGCTTTTTCAAGTATCAGTCACACAGGGCGCGTGCGTGGCTCAGTGGGTTAAAGCCTCTGCCTCCGGCTCAGGTCATGATCTCAGGGTCCTGGGATCCAGGTCCTGCTCCCTGCTCAGCGGGGAGCCTGCTTCCTCCTCTCTCTCTGCCTGCCTCTCAGCCTACTTGTGATCTCCCTCTCTCTAATAAAATAAAAATCTTTTAAAAACTATATATGTTTAAAAAAAAGTATCAGTCACATACAATGTGTGTCACACCCATTCTGGGTGTAGAGATTACTTTAAAAAAAGGTCAAATAACTCTTCTTATTGTGGAGACCTGGTACATTTCCTGCTTATATCCAAATAGTAGGCTTCACTGGCCTCCCAGACTGTAGATTATTTTAAAGCAAGTCAATCACATTCTCCTGCAGGAACTAAGGGGCACACCTCAAACACTTGTTACTCAAAGCCTACATTCCACAGCAACTCATTCTTCACTCTGCAGCCCCCGACCGTCACCCCTTTGTGGCCCTGTACAGTGTACCGTGTCCTTCTGCCTGGGCTGAGTGAGATTAATAAATCACCTCACTCTCATGCACCTAGTGTCATGAGCCATGGAGAGGGAATTCTAGCCCTACGAAAAAGGTGAAAAAGAGGTGATTAAAACAATACATTATAATAGAATCTTACTCATTTTATTTTATAGTCACTGAAAGTTCATTTTTCTTGTTTTATGCCTATATATGAACTTTCTCCGTGTTTATTTTACATAGAATTTCATGATGCTATTTAAAATCTATTTTCTTCTTTTTACCTATTTATTATAGAAAATTTTGAATACACAAAAGTAGACAAAGCCTTTTTTGACAGGTTGGTCAATGTTATGCATATGGTTTTGGAGAACTGCAACCCTCCTGCTCAATCCATTTCCCAACGCAGGACCAAGGCTCTGTTCAGACAAGTGTCATCATTGCCCAGATACACCACAGCCCTCCTGTCCTCCTAACCCAATACTTAAAGCCTGCTCTTCACTCAACACCAGTTCACACTTCAAGCTGTGCTAACAAAGACTTCTTCAATAGCCCAAAGGCATTTCTTTCCTTTGCACTTATTTTTAGTCAGCCTTATAAAATTAAACTCTCAATTACTGTCCTATCTTTGAAAATAAAAGGTACTTAAAGACAATGACTTTGGTTCTTTGTGCTGATTTTCCCACCCCACAAAAGGCACCCATTTACAGTGGCAAATCTGATTTATAAGGCTTTATATCATTAAGGTTATCTGTTTGTTCACTCATGGAACTATACTAGTATGGTGGCGGGCAGAAGGGGGGTGGAGGTGGGGACAAACAACACAGAACTTGCAAACCCTCAAATTTTAAAACAATCTTCACCACTAAACTAAGTAAATTAATTTTCTCATTTGTTTGAAAATAGGACATCAGTGTGAATGTCCTAAAAGGAATGAGTTTGCTTCACTGTTCTCAGATCTGCTCCCACTCTGTAACTATAAAGATGAATCACAGCTGGGAGAGCCTAAACAGATTATCTTCTATTCTTAAGGATTAACTGTGAAGTAGGGCCAGGTTTAAGGGCAGCTAAACAAGAAAACTGGCTGAGTTTCACTTCAACTATTTTCCTAAACCAGAGAGGACAAGCTCCAGATGGTAACCTGCCCATCCTACCTCTCAGGGGTACACAGGTGGAAGGACCCACCCCACACTCCTCCTCTCCAGGCTGTTACTATTACTTATATGTGGCCATCTGTTCAATAAGCATATACGGGGCAGCTCTAATGTGCCAAACTTTGTAGTCATAAAGATGATCACAAGTCCCTGTCTGTCCTCAAGGATTCCACAGATGAGTGAACTGAAAATTCTGAAAATGACCCATTTTAATTTTAAACACACTTTTAAAGGCTCTTAGAATTTCCAGCTTGTTCTAAAATTTAAATTTAATTCTCACAGCTTATTTTACTAATATTTATAAGTATTTATGCTAGCTTTCATTAAATACAAGTTACACTGAAAATGAAATAAATAAATCATAAAATAAAATTCTGAAATTGGCCCACTTTCTTCTAAAACACAGAACACATAACTTAAGGAACAGGAAAAAATAAACTATTATTCCAACATCTATAAGATAAGCTGAAATTAAGATCTGCTTTGCAAAATTACTAACAGTAGGCAACACAATTACCAAAGTTAATTTTAAAGAATATACCAACAGAAATATATTTACAGCTTTAAACTTGTCACAGCATTTTTACCATTTCATTTTCACAAGAACTTGAAAGATACGTGGTGAGGGCCCCATGATGAGAAAAGAGGCACAAAGATGTTAAGCAACTTCTCCAGCAGCTGGTAGGCAGCAGGACAGGGCTAGAATCCAGGTCTCCTTATTCTCAGCCTTTTGCCTTTCCCAATGGAGTCTCCCTTTAGTCTCAGAGGTGGAACACAAGCAAGTGGCAGCTCCAACCAGGTTCTCAGTGTAGGTCATCATCTTCTTCCCCAATCTGCTCCTCCTTGTATTTGTGACCATGGCTTCTCCATCCTCATAACCCAAACTGGATACAGGGGCCAAGAGTGCCAGATGGAGTCTACCTTTGTGAAATACAGCCTTGCACCTCCATGTCTCTCCCAGTGCTCATCCAGCTTCAATACATTGCTCTATAAAACACATCTGTGCCATCTCATTCTCTGGCTACCCTTTGTTTAAAGAAAGAAGCTCAAATTTTGGAATCCACTAAGACCTTTCACTATTTGTTCCAAACCTAACTTTTGAATCTTATTTCCCAATACTATATTTCACATACCTTGTGTTCCACCTGAGGTCAACACATTGTTGCCATTCTTACTTATTCCTTTTCCTCCTCCATATCTTTGTTTACATTACCCCTTTCATCATTAAGGAGCCAATTCAAAAGGCACCTCCACAATGAAGCCCTGCTTGAATTCCATAAGCCAGAGTAACCAATCTTTTCTGAATTTCCTGGCCTTTAACCTACACTTCTCTTTGGACACTTTTCTAGCCTGTATTACAGTTACTTTATATATGACTTATATCCCCTTCACTGTGGATAGGTGCTTATCCCATTTACTCAACCAAACAACATTTACATGAATACATACTATGCTCTAGACATGGGGATACAGCAGTGAATAAAACAAAACATATCACTGCCTTCATGGAGTTTACCTTGTGTTGGAGGTAGGGCAAAACAATAAAAATAAATGAGAACATTATTTTGGAAGGTGGTAAATGCTATGGTTAAGGGCACTGGAGAGTTGGGTTAGGGGACTTCTATTTTAACCAGGTTGGTTAAGAGGCCTAATGGAGAAGGTAACATTGAACAAAGGCTTCAAAGAGATAGGAAAAAGAACAAAGGAGAGAAAAAATGCAAAGGCAGAGAGGTATAAATCGGTATGCAGTTTTCTAGGAAAAGAAAGACCACTGTGGCTGACACTGAGTGAACAAGCAGGATACCATTGCGGGGTACCTTTATATAAAACAAATATCCTAAAAATAAGTGTAATTCTTTTTTTATTATTATTATTTCTAATAGTAACAGCTACCACTTACTGCACACCTGTGAAGCATTGTTCCAAGTAACTGATACACATCATTTCTAATACACACAACGGGAAGAAAGTACCATTATCCCCACCTTACAACTAAAGAAATGAAACCTCCAAGGGGTTAAATCGAAGGCAGAGGAACACAGACAAAGTTACACAGCTTGAAATAGAACCTAAATGTCCACTGGACTCTATTTCTATATGGGCTGCCCACAATGAATGAAAACTTTAGACCTCTTAATCTTTACTTCTGCTTGGTTTCTACTACTATGATTTTTTTCCAATCTTTTAGCTAATTATTTTTAAAAGCAGTACTTGTAAATACTACAGAACCTAAATCTCCAACCCTAATTTAGCAACATTAGTTATAAATTAAAATTTTAACTTACATGTAAGTTTAATATGGTCTCTCTTATGAAAAAAAGTCTGGAAGCAGTTAGAGATGACTTACTCACTTTCATTTCCTTGTAAATAATACTCTTTATTCTCATTTAAAGTTTTAAACCCTGACAGAGTAGCTCCAGCCTGGAAAGAAGAAAATACAGAAGTAGGCAAAAGGACTTCATAGTTACTAAATACTTTAAAAAATTTGGCTACTAGCCTCCATACTCGTTTTACTTACCAACATGAAACCTACTCAACCAAGGACAACATACTGCTTCAACAGACAGCTTAGTGAAATGAAACAAAGATCTCTATTCTCTCATATTTCCTGTTATGACTTTTAATATTACTTTTATTACTAACTAGGTATATGGCATGTAGAGAATTTCAAGAAATGTAACTAAAACATAATCCTGTATTAAACGAACTGAAAAACCTAGTGAAGAAACTAAAAAGACACAAATACAAAACTAGTAATAGAGTTCTGTACAGTTGTAGGGAGAGGAAGATTAAGTGACTTCGAAAAAGGAAATTAAAAGTCATATTCAAAACGTTACGGCCGACTCCTAAGGCTTGTTCAATTGTCAGTTAATATCTCCGTAGTAGTTGAAACAATCTAAAACTCACCACAACAAAACGAAACTATCTGAATGAGCTTAATGAGCACGCGCCCGACACGGCCAAGCCAAGGTTCCATGGGATTTAATAGCAACCCAATTCACGGTGGGATTACACGATGCAGGATATAAGAAAAGCCCTTCCATTTCTGAACACATGGGTCCTCAGGGCACAGAAAGGCGCCCCTGAAGGGCCCCCACCAACTCGAGACCGGCAGAGTCGCCCACAGTCAGCCCCTTCGCGGTTGCCTGAAAGAAAGAGTAAGGACCTCACCCCAGCTGGAGGCCGACCATGCGGCTTCCCCTTCACTATCTGGCCCTAGTCACCTCCGCTTACACGCCCACACAGGCCGCACGGGCCGCCGCCTCCTGAGCTCGCGCGGCCAGCGCCTTCGTCGCCGTACAAAAGGTGAGAACATTCGGGGCTGTAGCCGTGCGCGCCGCCTCCTCCATGGGGGGGCGCCGAGGAGAACCTGCCCCGGACGACCTGCGACCCCCGCCGCGCTGGGGACCCAGGGCCGTCGCGGAAAGCCTGGGCGCGGCCGAGTGACGCAAGAGACAGCGCGCGCACGCGCAGTGCAGCGCAGCGAAGGCCCGCCCCTGGGGCTCCTTCCAATGGATTTCCGGTTTCTTTAGCTGGCGCTGGGTCGGGAGAGCAAAAAGAGGAGGTGGGAGGGCGGGACAAGGGAGGAGAACTGGAGACAATATTGTGCAAAGTAGGTTCGCCGATCAAAATCAAATTAACTGCCGCTCTCTTTTAAAATGCGAATTCCCTCGCGCTTTTAGCATGTGAAGCTGCATTTTAAGAAGCGTCCCTAGCGATCCCCTAAGGAAAAGGTGCTCCAAAAGGGGCAAGAGGTGGTGGGCTAGAGCTGGTCCAGGAGGCTGGGAGTGGGTCGGGAAGGCGGAGGGCTGGGGCTCAGTGTGGGGCGCTTTCTTCACTGAAACCCGGAAAGGTGCGTTCTCTGGGCGAGTTACGTGGTTTGGTAAAAGCGCGTCTGGAGACACTTAGAGCAGAGATGTATTTTTCATGATACATAGGAAACCTACTGTTAGGCTATCCCGCCAATGGAAAACGTCCCTAGGACCCACGATCATGGTTTTCTCTAAAGATTTGTTTATTTTAGAGACAGAGAGCGCCCGCACATGTCAGACGGGCAGAAGGGTAGGTAAAGAAAATCTCAAGCAGACTCTCACTTAGCTGGGAGACGGTCCTGGGGCTCAGTTTCAGGATCCTGAGAGCATGACCTGAGCTGAAATAAGTCTGAAGCCTAACTGAATGAGCCTCCCAGGCACCCTGGGAGAGGTTTTCTCTAAAACGGACAGAGACAGGGGTGACCAGGTGGCTCAGTAGGTTGAGCCTCCAACTCTTGATTTCTACTCAAGTCATGATCTCAGGGTCCTGGCATCCATCCAGGCCTTGGGCTTTGCACTCAGCTGGGAGTCTGCTTGAGAATTCTCTCCCTCTCCCTCTGCCACTCCTGCTGCTGGCTTGCTCTCTCTCTAAAAATAAGTAAATAAATCTTTTTAAAAAGAAATACAATGGACAAAGAGGACTCATTTTTAAGAAGGGGGGTGGGGGAAGGGGAGGATATGTTGGGGCAAGAAACAAGCCAGATCGGGAGTGAGACCTGTTAATAATATCTTGGTTACAGGTGCCAGGGTCCTTTGGGTATGTTGTTCCAGTTTCTGAATAGATACAAAAACACTAGTATTGGAAATGTAAATCCTGTTGGGTGGGAATATTTTTTAAGTGAATGCTTGTTGAACCAGAAAATAACAAATATAGTTTGCTCTTTTCAGACTAATCGGATTAGTCACCACCGTCTGGTTTCATTATAGGTGACTGTACAGTTACTTACTTATTTATTGTAGCTACTAATTTAAAAGCTTTTAATCTTCTGTGGGCTTGGTAACCAGCCAACTTTGCATTCAGAACTGGCTCAAAGGACTTTTTTTTTTTTTGCTTAATTCTTTGGTCTCAGCCAAATTCTAGTTAGATTACATAGTCTAATAAGGAATTACATTAAACATTGAAAGATGGTTGGCATGTTGGTCTCTGATAATATAGAAGATTGATGAAAAATGGCTTCAATTCTCTACACACCCATGTGCCCACACACTTGCAGAGTGACTTTGCAGTTCCACTCCATCCTGATTCTGCCTTGGCCTTGGGACTGTTTTCGGCCAAAAAAATGTGGTTGTTCCCAGCCCAAATTATGCTAAGAAACCTGGACAAGTTTTCTGGAGAGGACCATGTAGAACAGACTACTTGCAAAGCTACCCAGATGAACCATACTATGTCTAGACACCAGAGATTGAGCCAAGAACAGACTGATTTGATTGGTTGAGGTCCACAAATGTGTACTGTTCATCTATAGACATATGAAAGACTAAATGATTGTTGTTCTAAGCCACCAGTTTTGATAGAGATGGTAAGTAACAATAACTAACAAGTGCCATCAGATACCTAGAAGGCAGATGATTACAGTGAAAGTAGTGGTTAGTTTGTATGAACAAGAATGCTTAGAAATTGGGCGCATGGGTGGCTCAGTTGGTTAAGCGTCTGCCCTTGGCTTGGGTCATGATGGGGTTCTGGGATGGAGCCCCATGTCCAACTCTCTGCTCAGCAGGGGGCCTGCTTCCCCACCCTACCCCCAAAACAGATAGAAACTTAAAAAAAAGAAAATGCTTACAAATCATGTTAACCTAAGGAACTTGCTTGCAGGTCTTTTCTGCCAGTGTTCTAATCATCCTGGCAAAGCCCTGCCTCATCTATTCAGCTTTCTTTCTTTGTTGTAGCTCACAGATTCCTCTCACATTTATTTGGACTTCCCACCTGTGGGAACTTAAGAGTCACATTACACAGTACATTGTTTTTATAAGTGTATATAATATACCTAACATTATGCAGGCTCCTTCATGTCCAGACCACTTCTCCAGCACGTTATGTAACTTATATAATGTGAGTGTTCAAGCATTGATCATAAATATTTTTAAATTTTTTAAAATCCATTTCCTTTTCATATACTGCTGTTGGGATTATAAAACAGTGCAACTGGGCGCCTGGGTGGCTCAGTGGGTTAAAGCCTCTGCCTTCGACTCAGGTCATGATCTCAGGGTCCTGGGATCGAGGCCCATATCGGGCTCCCTGCTCAGCGGGGAGCCTGCTTCCCCCTCTCTCTCTGCCTGCCTCTGCCTACTTGTGATCTCTCTCTCTCTCTGTCAAATAAATAAATAAATAAATAAATAAATAAATAAATAAAACAGTGCAACTTCCTTGGAAAACAGTTTGGCAGTTCCTTAAAAAGTTAAAACATATATCAACCATATGACCCAGCTTTTCTATTCCTAGATATTTACCCAAGAGAAATGAAAGCATATACCCATTAAAACACTTGTCAATGAACATTCAATAGCAGGTTTATTTGTAATGTCTAAAAAAATGGAACCAACTCAAATGTCCAATAACAAAGCAACTGTGGTATATCCACATAATAGAATACCACTGAACAATAAAAGGGAATGAACTATTGCTACATGCTGTAACATGGCTAATTCTCAAAATAATTTTGGTAAGTGAAAGAAGCCAGGCCAAAAGTATATAATAAACAAATATGTTTATATAAAATTCTAGGAAATGGAAGGTAATATATAGCAACAGAAAGTAGGTGGTTGACTGGGAGCAGAGGAGACAATAAGGGCAGAGGGATTCCAGTGGAGCAAAAACAAACTTTAAGGTGATGGATATGTTTACTGTTTTACTCATGGCGATGTTTTCATCCTGTAACATAACAACATATATCAAAACCTACCAAATGTATATTTTACATATGTGCAGTGGAGAGTATGTTGATTAAACCTCAATAAAGCTGTGAAAATCTTTGTTATAGAAGTATAATCAAGACTTCTTTAATAAAGTGTTTTTAAAAATCATATATCAGTAAATCAGATAGTTTCTCATGTATAAATTGTTCTTTAGTTGCTCTTCTATATTTTGGTTTTGTTACCACAGAGGCCAGCCAGGAGCATAAGAACAGCAAAACAGATGATTATTTTTTCTTTAGCTCAATTCCCTATCACTAAATTTGCCTTCTGTCCTTCCAAAGTAGATAGTGGCATTTTATTTATTTATTTATTTAAGTTTTTATTCAAATTCCAGTTAACATACAGTGTAATATTAGTTTCAGGTATACAATGTAGTGATTCAACACTTCTATAAATCATTATGGGCTCATCACGATAAGGGCCCTCCTTAAACCCCATCACCTATTTAACCCATCCCCAGCCCTCGCCCACTTTCCCTCTGGTATCTAGTATTTTAAAAGGTTAATATTATATAAATGTTTTCCAATTAATATTATTAAGTTTACTCAAGACCACAGATGACTTACAAATGTAGTAGGGCATTTTCAAAACATGTGTTAGAAGGAGAGATGAGATTTCTGTCAAAAAGAGTACTGGGGCGCCTGGGTGGCTCAGTGGGTTAAAGCCTCTGCCTTCAGCTCAGGTCATGATCTTAGGGTCCTGGGATCGAGCCCCGCATCGGGCTCCCTGCTCAGCAGGTTTCTCCTCTCTCTGCCTGCCTCTCTGCCTACTTGTAATCTCTCTCCCTGTCAAATAAATAAAATCTTAAAAAAAAAAAAAAGACAGTCCTAACTTGAAGTAAATTTAGGTCGAGTACTAGGATGTTCATTAAAAGCTGGGAGTTGGCTTTTAATAATTGCCTCATTTGATAAAATGGTGAGCAGATATGGTAGGCAGAATTATGCCCCACCCCGAAAGATGTCCACAGTCCTAACCTCCAGGACGTGTGACTATGTTACCTTACAGGCAAAAGGAACTTTGCAGGTGTCATTAAATTAAGGGTCTCGAGATGGGGTGATAGTCCTTGATGTCTAAGGGGGTCCAAAATAATCAGTCTTTGTAAGAAGAAGGCAGAAGTGTCAGAGTTAGAGAATGAGATATGAATGGAAGAAGGATCAGAGAGGTGCAACATGGCTGGCTTTGAAGATGGAGAAAGGAGAATGAACCAAAGAATGTGCAAGGCCTCTACTGAAAAAGGCAGAGAACAGATTCTCACCTAGAGACTCCAGGAGGAATATAATCTTGCCCATATCTTGATTTTAGCCCAGTTAAATTTGTGCTGGATTTCTGACCTCTGGAACTGTAAGATAATAAATTTGTGTTGTTTTAAGCCAAAAAGTTGGTAGTAACTTGTTAGAGCAGCAACAGAAAACCAATACAGTGAATAAGCACACCAAATTAGAGTAAGGAGGACACTAAGATCCCCCAAACATCATCATTAAAAATAAAAGGATTCCATTTTATAGACAGGTAACCTTAGTTTGAATTCTTCTCCATCTTCTGTTCCTTTATCTCAGTTATTTTATGTGGATTTGTTGTGTTACTTGATTGGCATCCCTCCTATCCTTCTTGCCACGGTGCAATTCCAATCCCAACTTTCAAATTTTCTCAGCTGAAATTAGTCCTTCTCTTCTCTTCTTAACTGCTAATACAGATAGAAATATCTTTTTACTTGTTTCTTGACTGTGCCTCAGCTCTCCAACAAAAAAAAACCTTTATGAAACTACCACGTGAGTTTGGAAATATGGTGTACCAGTGTGATTACCATTACAACAAAGATGCCAAAAAAATGTCATGCCTCAGGGTCATCAGACAGGGACATAATTTAACAACAGAGGAACTACAGCATAAGTTTTTTGGAGGGCAGGAAGCATGCCTGAATTTAGGTAACCCTCAGAACTAGGTACAGAGCTACTAGCTACTACTCTGCTTGGCTAGAAGCTAGAACTAACAGTTCTGTGCTAGTAGCCAACCAGGGCAAGTCTGTAGAATTCGGCATTTCACAACCCCAAAAACCTGTGTGGAAAGGGGTATCCATAGAAACATTTGGTGGTTTTTAAAAATGTTTTTTCCCAATTTCTGTATAGTTACACTTTGATCAAAATATAAGTAATTAGCGGTGCCTGTCTGGCTTAGCTGGTGTTGCATTCAACTCTTGTTCTTGGGGGTGTAAGTGGGAGCCCCATATTGGGTGTAGAGATTTCTTAAAAATAAAATCTGTTTTTAAAAATGTGAGTAATTAAATCCTTTTGGACAGAGCCTCAAAAATACTATTTTTGCTCAAATAAATTTTTTTTTCTTTTGAGAGAGCAGAGGGGAGGGAGAGGGGCAAAAGGAGCAGAAGAGAAAGAATTAAGTAGCCTTCATGCCCAGCGTGGAGCTGACACTAGACTGGATCTCATGACCCTGAGATCGTGACCCGAGTCAAAATCAAGAATTAGATGCTTAACAGACTGAACCACCCAAGTGTCCAATATTTTTCCACTTAATAAAGTGACTTACAGGATACTAATAAAGATTAATGACAAGATTTCCAATGACCCTTGTAGTTTTAAAATATGTTATGATTCTTTAATTTTCAATGTGCTTAAAATATAATAAAATGTTATATTCTATACTCCCAAACATGTAAAAGGTATTAACATATTAAAATATAGCTGGTTTTCTTTAATACCATTTCATTGTATCAGAAGGTAATCACTAGATGGTAAATTGCTTCATATATCATGGATTTGCTCCCTAAGATATGCACAGGTAGACATTTTCTATATCATGATGGGGACCTAGGCTATTTGTTTCTACAAAGAAAATGGGAAACATTTAATTGAGGAATTCATTAGGATGATATGGAACCTGAGACTACACGAACATTTCAAGTAGTGGGTAAAAAAAAAGTAACGAGTGTTCAGCTAGAAATAAGTTATTTTATTTTAAAACACATACAGATTAATAAATATTATTGGAAAACTTAATAAATAGCCTTTTATATTTACATAAGGCAATTACAACATGCTATGACTACTTCTATAAAGCAAAATATAAGCAAGTCTTAGCCATTGACAAATGTGTGTATGTATGCTAATTGGAAGCTCCCCTGATACATTTACAGGAAAAAAACTTATGCAATCAATCAACATGTTACATTTTTTTTAATCTAGTCATCATCTCCTTCACG
The DNA here is from genome assembly GCA_002007465.1 of Ailurus styani. Classification (NCBI taxonomy): domain Eukaryota; kingdom Metazoa; phylum Chordata; class Mammalia; order Carnivora; family Ailuridae; genus Ailurus; species Ailurus styani. The sequence continues at coordinate 340,459 of LNAC01000765.1, forward strand.
ATTATATTCCATTTTACAAGAAAGAAATATTTATCAGTTAAAAAGGCAAAAACACTCAGGAATGCTACTGTAAAACAGTACCCTTAAATTATTCCAAAGTGCAAAAACACTGACATGGGAGTGGGGATCAAATTATTATATTTTGACAAATAAAAGAAATAGTCTGAACTTTTCAACGTGACCTTTTGGCACTAGTGGTTTGGGAGCTCCTGACCTTTACCTGGTATCAGGTAGTTCATGGTCAGGGTTGAGCTGCTTGGAAGCAGGAAGTTCAGCATCATTCATTACAAATCTAACACAACAGAATCAATCTGGTTCACAGGACATTGAATCTTCTGCAGAACATAAACCTATGCAGAATGTCATAAAATCTCATCACACCATCAGAATGTGATCCTTCAGTGCAGCTTTTCAAAGTCCCTATTTAATTTCCATATTTTATAATAGAATATATAAAACCCTTCCTTTTAAAACAAAAAAAGGAAAATTAAAGCTTCATGGAATCGTGCAAACTTTACACCCAGCACTTTCTTTGCTTACTCAGTGCTTGAAGCTGCATGTCAGTAGCACAGTCCTGAGCAGACAGGATGCCCAGTGCAAGCTGAGCTTCCACTGCATCACTCCAGAGCAATCCTGCACAGAACACTCTTGTCTGAGGCTATCAGCACATGCTGAAAGTGTGAGCGCTCTAAACAGGTGATTTGGAGAACCATCTCACCCCTTTAGAGGTAGAGAAACTGAGGCACAGAAAGGTTAAGTGACTCACCTAGAGTTGCACAATTCAAGGAAAAATAGAGAAAAGAACAAATAAATCCTTCCCCCTGGCTCATGCTCTGGGCCCTAGACTATGCTTTTTATCACATTGGGTACATTTGAAATAGATTTATTTACATGATCATTGTTCTACTGAGTACCAATTTTTTACTAGACAACATTTTTTGATGTAACACAAAAGTTACATTTTCTTAAAATATAATTCTTTTGTTGCATTTAATAGCATGTGAGAAATGTGTATGAAAATAAACAAGTAGTGATATTGGGCCAAATTCTCGTTCTCATTCCTCTAATTCTTAATCTTTTCAAGTATATGATTCCTCTAATTCTTAATCTTTTCAAGTATATGATGGAGGTATAAGAATATGGCCAGATGTGAAAAATCACCTAAAAGCTACAGGACAGACCCTTAAAATTCATCACCAGTACAACTGTGAGGTGGAAATGAGGAATACAGAAAATTGAGGTATTTTATATGATCAACTATTTTATGGTATGACTGGTGTGTAACTTGATCTTTTCTCTTTCCAACTCAAGTTAATAGACCTCTAGCTATAAATATGAGTAAAACATATGAAAACTAACACGGACATGTCCTTGGGAAGAAGGTTTATGCTAAGTTGTTAATGTTACATTTTTGGTCCCTGAGAAGGTGGAACACCAAGATTCCATCTAATCCTGCTTGATGGGTGAACTACTTTCTTGGTGTCTCAAACACAGTGAGAAGGACAACTCCTTCAGACCACTGGAACCAATCAGACAGTTGTGAACAGATCTAAACTAAAGCATTTTTCTCTTTCTGGTTTCCTACTCGGTACAAGAGGCCTAAAACAGGATCGAGTAGGCATCAGAAAAGAGCAATGGTCATGGCTCTGTAGACAATTGGAGCACTTTTCCCACTCTTCTAGATTAGTTGAGCAGCTTGGAAAAGAGAGGTATCATCTTCCAACAAGAACTAGGCAGATCACCAACACTTTGGTCTCCATGGACCAAAGTGTTTGTCCATACCTGGGAGACACTGCATCTCAGTTCTTTACAAACGTCTAGGAACTAGCTTCTAGAAGTGAGCACAGTATTTACAAAGAGAGGAGCTGTCAAGGAAGAAGGAGGATGAGGAGTGACTGCACATGTTAATAGTGTTCTCTTCTATCAGACATGAAACCCAAAGAAAAAGAACAAAAACCAACGTACTACAGCTGAAATGAACATCTGGAAATAAAATTGAGTATAACAAACTGGCTTGAAAAGTAGGAATTGAATGACTATTTCTTATTGCTGAACCAAGAGCAGCAAAGTATATTTCACTAACATTCTAATATGAAAATACCATAGTGACGTTCTTGCTCCATGTGTGGCAAGGAGGAGACTGCCCTTCCTCTCATGAACCTTCTCTACAGACATGGAACGGTCCTCCAGAACAGCAAAATGCCCAGCGTGGTCTCATTGCTGGACCCCAATGAGCAAAACAAGAAGCAACCTTTTTAAATGTAAAGATTCAGATAAGAAAACAAAGCATTGACTAAATACTAGAGGAGAGAAATTTAACTATCTATCCAGAGTAAATTTGCAAATTATGATCAGAAACATAAGATTTTAGAGAAGGCTTGAAAACAAATATTAGTATTTGTTGAAAAAGGCTTGAAAACAAATTTTTAGTATTTTTTTTAACTTCATCAGAGAAAAAAACCAAGGAATAGTATAATAAAGAAAATGTTTCTATGTATTTACTTTTGGAGAGACCAATGAGACCCATTCCCATTCTAGGCCCTCCCCTAAAACTCTCACGTTGAGGCTTTTTTCTTTGCAATTCCAAATGAATTATGAAAATGTGAATTTGTAAAAAAAAATAGTAATAATAATAATTAATAAAAATAATAATATCAAATCAAGTTATATATGCTATGTCAAACTTGAAAATTAGGTTATTAGACTGCTGGCGATGTCAATTATTTGTGGCTAGAGCCACACACTTGAAATACAATCATAAGAACTTTGTTAACTGGAAGGAAAGCTGTGCATCTGACCAAAATAATCTGCTAAACCTGGAAGAGTCTAACTGTTCCAGAACAAATCACCCTGAAGAGACCAGCTATTACTACTTTTAGATTTTATTTTACTCTGAAAAATCATAGGGGTAATCATCCAGAAAATATCACCTCTGAATATCCATAATTATGAATTAAAATATAATGAGGAACACTAATAAATGAATTTAAACTAAGCTTCACCCATAAGTTATAAAAATAAATAAGATAATTTCCATAAGACACATGAACTTTCTCAGTATACTTGTGTTATCACATGTATTCTTTAATCTCAAACTCCCTATCTAGGAAACTATTTTTATGCCTGAAAGTATACTGATAGAGCTACATGACATTTTCAAAAGTTCAGTTCAATAAATTAAGGCTTGCATTCCTAAAATACCAGGTAATAAAAAAAACAAACCTTCAAGAGCTGATAAAAAGAGTGAGGGACTTTGAATATTTATTAACTATCTGTGAATATAAGATTTTAAAACTTTTAAAACAATTTTGTTACTGCTCTTACTTCATTAAGCCCTGACAACCCACAATCATCAGGTGTACTTTTAATTCATAAAGGTGTTCTTCACTCTATGTTAAACTATCCTCATTTCATTTACCTTCTTTGTTCAACACTCTAGGGAACAATTTCTTTGGTCTTTAGAAATGTTCTTTTTGCCTGAAAAAAATATTTTTTTCCCTTAGTGAGTAACTTCAATTGGGTATTATTAAATTTGATATTCTAGTTCAGCAAATCTACCTTACCCAATCCCATCTTCCAACTTGACACAGTTCTCTATTTAGATGAAACACTGAACATGAAGTACATGATATCTTAATGAAATAATTTGCATCACTTTGTGCTTTGCTCCCATTTAATATACATAGAAGGTTACTATAAACAGATGAATGATCTCTTTGACCCAAATACTGGCATAATTAGTGGCTATTTTGCATTTCAGAAGCTTAATGAGAAGTTGGGTGAGGAATTGTAGGGTGCTCTGGCATCTCAAACAATAGGGAGATGGATATGTTAGTTGTTTTCATTTTTGCTAGAAATTCTTTTGAAAACTTACTATATGTGTTCCAATTTGCAGAAACTAGCCTGAGCTTAACTGTGTCCTTTAACCTGTTCCTGTATTATAGGGAACTTGATATATGTGCTATTAAACAGTTACCCTCTTGTCTAACAGTATTATCAAGTTAAATAATTTATTTCTTCTGAATGGCCACAATGCTCACTGAAAGAGAACATGGATATATTTGATACTGGGTCCCAGGTACACAGACTGAATGCAAATAAAATATCTTATGCTATTTAAGTCAATTGTCTTTAATTAGATAATAACTACATGCTAAAAGGGTCAGTTTGCTCTTATGTGTCTTTTGCCTTGACTTTCTTCCAACAAATGAATATACTGTTATTTCTAAATGCTTTACATATTTTTATATTGAATAGTGAAATATTAAAGTATAATCAAATAGCTATTCTAATCTAAGAGAACATACACATAGTAATCGTCAAATTAAGAGTTCAAGTGATAAAGGCACTGAAATTGATTTGAGCTATTGAAAGTCATCCTGTAAATTGAACTCTGCATTATGTCCTCCTATCCTCTCTCTATTTTCAATTAAAATGTCTTGGGAGAGTCAGCTCATTAGAGGATTAAAAACAATTAATGTATATACTTCTTATTTGGATGAGGTACCTGAATGTTATACATGCTTAATGCAAACTAACACAACTATGGACACATTGACTGTATAGTCAGACTTCAAGACAACAGTTTCTCCCATTTCCAAAGTAGTCTTCTAAATAAGAATACCTGCTCCCTTCAAAGACTAATCAGAAAGAGCCCATCTTTATTTTCTATTAAATAATGTTAAAATATTTTAAAAGGAAAGAGTATTCATGAAAGCTTCCATGTTAATGGCAATGAACATGAGATTCCTCTCATCAGAGAGAGATGATGCCCAGGCAACCATTTAGCAACTTCTGACTGCAAAGGGCTGGGCCCCCACCCTGGTGCTGAGTGATGCTCCCCACTGTCCACCAGACCATCCATTAATATGCAAGCAACTTTAATACCATTGATTAGGGTCTCTTCTACTTCACATCAAATTAGAGCCAGAAACCACATTCATTTCCTATTCCTTGAGTCACCCAACCCCCTGTTGCATCCTAGTCTGTTTTCATATTAGATTTGTTCATCTCCCCAAGGTTGAAATTGAACTCTTTGAACACCTGTATAAGGACAATCCCAACAGAGACGGTGGTGAACCCACAGGCCATACCCAAGAAGTCCACCAGGCCCACATTGCTCCATTCCCGAAAGAGGATGGCCGAGGCTAGCAGGACAAGGGTGGTGAACACGACGTAGTAGATGGCCCCAAACACAGAGGAGTCGAAGCACTCAAGCGCCTTGTTGATGTACCTGAACTGGACGATGATGCTGCAACCGAGCACGGCCAGAAGCACCAGGCACAGGCAGAGGGCCCGCTGACTGGATGGGTTGTTGTGGAAGATGTCTTGGGCCGCCAGCCCGATGCCCTTGGTGGAAGGCACGGTGAAACTCCCTAGCAAGGAGCAGATACTGATGTAGACCATGATGTTGGTGGGCCCATGGGCCGGAGCAATCCAAAAGATGAGCAGCAGCAGCATAAGTAGCACGATGCACAGATAGCCCACAAACACTGGAAAACAGATGATTTTCTTACTGTAGAGTCAATTCAACAAAACTAGGCAGACGGTGCTCCTGTGTGTGTGTGGTCAGAGTGGGAGGTTTCTTAAGGAGCATGTGGAAAAACTGTAGGGGTATTTGTGGCTGTTGCAGCGATCAAAGGCTACATACAGTAGGCAAAGGCCATGGGCCCTAGGATGTGGAGATAGTTTCACACAATCAAAATCATCCCATTCTCCTCACAACTTCTGAATGTCTCCTTGGACTTCTAAATGAAAAATATGCTTAAAATTACCACAGCCTAGAACCCAGTTTATGTATAAAAGAAAATAATTTTTTTTAAGATTTTATTTATTTAACAGACAGGGATCACAAGTAGGCAGAGGCAGGCAGAGAGAGAAAGGAGGAAGCAGGCTCCCCGCTGAGCAGGGAGCCTGATGCGGGCCTCGATCCCAGGACCCTGAGGTCATGACCTGAGCCGAAGGCAGAGGCTTTAACACACTGAGCCACCCAGGCGCCCAGAACAAAATAATTTTTGCATATATTTAATAAGCACTGCATTTTTTCAGAACATCAAGAGCTATTCTCCATTTCAGAGGATTCCACTGCTGATGGCAATAACCCCTGAGTGTTTCAGTAAATAGCATGACACCCCCTGTGAGTCTGCATTTGCAGCTGCCAGGGTCTCAGCAACTCCACATGGCATGGGGTCTGCTGGCTTTAGTATGTTTTCTATAGTCATACCTGAGCATTCTATTTTATTATAAAGTACCAACCTGCTATTTCTCCTTCATATTACAGTTGGGGCATCCTATTGAAAATTTGCTTTGAAATTACATGGACAAAGAGGTTGTAATTTCCAATTCAATCTGAGATTATAAAGGAGGTGCTAGAAACTGGGCTTGATGGGGCTAGGAACAGCATGGCCATGCACCAGGTAGGCTGTGGGAGTCCGCTCTCCCCCAAAAGTAAGAAAAAGGAACTACAGAGCCTTGTTCTGGGGGAGGATTCAGGAAGATGACCTTAAAGTTTCTTCTGAGGCAATTATTTGACAAAAAATTCATTCTGGTTTTTCACTTTTTGAAAAAAAGTTTTAAAAACTAGAAACCTCTTTAACTTAATACATAAGTGGATAGGATAATATCAATTTATACTCCAGATTAAAAACAAAGTTTTTCATGTTAGAAACAAAAAACTTTTTGCTAGCATTATATCCTCACACCAAATTATTATGGTAATATTCAAACTAGACATGTTTTTTTCTTGTAAAACTTAGGACCTGGATATATTGGTAACACCCAGATTTATCAAAAAGTAAGAGGCCTTGGGGCACCTGGGTGGCCCAGCCGATTAAACATCTGACTCTATTTCGGCTCAGGTCATGATCTCAGGGTTGTGAGATCAAGCCCTGAGTCAGGATCCAGGCTCAGCAGGGAATCTGCTTGAGATTCTCTCTCTCCTTCTCCCTCTGTAGCCCCCACTCAAACAAAACAAAATAAAACAAGATACATTGTTCTGAAAATTACAAAAAGTAAATTCTGCAGGACATTCATATCCAGTTTTCTGATTTTTTCCCCCATGTGTTTGTACTCTCCTTTCTCACAGTTTTGGAAATAAAACTTCATCTTTTACAAGATGAAGTAAATAAAATAATACTAAATATTTAGGGATAAAAAATTACAGAAAAATAGTCTTGGCTAATTTCACTAAAAATCCCTTTTCAAATTTTACAGCTATTTCTGCTGCAATGTCAGTCAAGGCCAATTGAGAGCTATAAAAGAATGGTCAGATTTTTCCTGGCCCGAGATGTCTGTATTTGGGATATTCATGTGGATGCAGTTTTGTGTTGGTACCTGTCTAAAATTGTTGGTAAACTACATTAAGATAGTCTACTGGGAATAATTTAGAAGAATCTATACTTTAGGCTGGTATAATTATATAGACTTTTTTTAAAATAGCATTTGTCAAGAAATACATAGTATGTCAAAAATACATAGAAAAAACATAGAAAGATTTCTATAGAAGATCCAAAGATAAATCAAACTGGCTCTCAGCTCTCAGCTTCACAACAGAGGGAAGTGCAGAGGCTTGGACACACAGTGGACCTGAGGGGTGCATAACCCAGAGCAAACCCCAGGAGGACTAACACCAAGAAGCACTGAAAGCAGGAATGCAGGAGGGTGGGTAGGAATACTGGGAGATGGGGAGAAATGAAAGGCTGTTGGGGGAGACATGTGGGGAATGTGAGTCACGGAGGTAGGGGAATGGGAAGGCCACAGTAAGCAGGAGTTGGGTGGCAGTGGGAGGCTGGAACAGATGAGATTGTTGTGGAGGGGGCCAGATGATGAAGGCACCCATGCACTAGGTCTCCAAGGTCCAAAGTAAGCAGAAGAGGCCTGAACACCAGGGAGCAGATATGCAAGGTCTGGAACACAGGGACCACCATGCCTCTTCCCACACCTGGGGCAGCAGGAGTGAAGGATGCTATAGCCTGTAGGGCATAGCGATGGCCAATCATAGGCAAAGTCGAACAGAGGGTCTAGGAGAACAGACCATAGGTAAGTCAACTCCAGTCTATGCCTGGAAGGATCATACTGACAGGCAGGCTGTCTTACAGCATTGCTAGAAAGGAGTTACCTGGATTAGTCAGCTTCTCTTCCAGCTCAGCCTGAGTGGTCACACTCTCAGATTTTGGGGAGTGGATAATCAGCACAACAGACCCCGCACAGCTTAGCAGACACCCCAACTTGCCCAAGATGTTTAACTTTTCTTTCAGAAGATAAGAAGCTAAAATGGACCTTTGTTTAAAAAAAAGAGAGAAACCATTAAAATTTAAACCATGTATTTATTAACCATCTATTAATTATATGTATTTGGAAAAGCCAGATTTTCTTGATAGCCATATTTGTTTTTAATTTAGTTTTTAAGAATAGAAAAAATTGGGAATTTATTAAAATTTTACTTAAACACAAAGGATTTTCATTCCAATTCCATGCAGTCACTAGTTAATGACTCTTAACTCATACTGCTATATAATATTTCAATAGATATGAAATATACCAGAAATAAGATTATTCATAAAAATGAAGTTTTATGATTAAATAAAAATACTGCTTCCTTATTTATATATATATATATATATTTTATTAACATATAATGTATTGTTTGTTTCAGGGGTAAAGGTCTGTGATTCATCATTCTTACACAATTCACAGTACTCACCATAGCACATACCACCTCTAATGTCCATCACCCAGCTACCCTATCACTCCCACCCACCTCCCCTCCAGCAACCCTCAGTTTGTTTCCTGAGATTAAGAGTTTCTAATGGTTTGTTTCCCTCCCTGGCTTCATCTTGTTTCATTTTCCCCTCCTTCCCCTATGATCTTCTGTCTTGTTTCTCAAATTCCTCAAATCAGTGAGATCATATGATAATGGTCTTTCTCTGATTGACTTATTTTGCATAGTAAAATACCCTCTAGTTCCATCCATGGCATTGTAAATGGCAAGATTTCGGTTTTTTTGATGGCTGCATAATATTCCACTGTATATACCACATCTTACTCATCCATTCATCTATTGATGGACAGCTAGGCTCTTTGCATAGTTTGGCTACTGTGGAAATTGCTGATATAAACAATGGGGTGCATGTGGCCCTTCAGATTACTACATTTGTATCTTTAGGGTAAATATACAATAATGTAACTGCTGGGTCGTAGGGTAGCCTATTTTCAACTTTTTGAAGAACCTCCATACTGTTTTCCCGAGTGGCTGCACCAACTTGCATTTCCACAGTGTAGAAGAGTTCCCCTTTCTTGGCATCCATGCCAACACCTGTTGTTTAATGACCTGTTAATTTTAGGCATTCTGAGTGGTGTGAAGTGGTATGTCACTGTAGTTTTGATTTCTACTTCCCTGATGCCGAGGCATGTTTAGCACTTTTTCACGTGTCTGTTGGCCATTTGGATGTCTTCTTTTTTTTTTTTTTT
>LNAC01000765.1:350087-412711 GCA_002007465.1 Ailurus styani
ACCCAGGCGCCCTGGATGTCTTCTTTGGAAAAATGTCTGTTCATGTCTTCTACCCATTTCTTGATTGGATTATCTGTTCTGTGGATACTGAGTTTAAGTTCTTTATAGATTTTGGATACTAGTCCTTTATCTGATGTCATTTGCAAATATCTTCTCTCATTCTGTTGTTTGTCTTTGGCTTTGTTGACCGTTTCCTTTGCTGTGCAAAAGCTTTTTATCTTGATGAAGCACCAATAGTTCATTTTTGCACTTGCTTCCCTTCCCTTTGGCGATCTATCTAGGAAGAAGTTGCCACAGTTGAGGTTGAAGAGGTTGTTGTATGTGTTCTCCTCAAGGATTTTGATGGATTCCTGTCTCACATTAAGGTCTCTCATCCATTTTGAGTCTATTTTTGTGTGTGGTGTAAGGAAATGGCCCAGTTTCATTCTTCTGCATGTGGCTGTTTTTCCCAACACCAGTTTTCCCAACACCATTTGTTGAAGAGACAGTCTTTTTACCAATGGGTATTCTTTCCTGCTTTGTCGAAGATTAGTTGACCATAGAGTTGAGGGTCCATTTCTGGGCTATGATCTCTCTCTGAGAGTGTCCATTGATGGGCTCTCGATGATCTCTATTTGACTATGTGTTGGTTATTGTGCTGGGACAATACTGTCTTGATGATTACAGCTTTGTAATAGAGCTTAAAGTCTGGAATTGTGATGGCACCAGCTTTGGTTTTCTTTGTCAACATTCCTCTGGTTATTTGGGGTCTTTTCTTGTTCCATATAAATTTTAGGATTATTTGTTCCATTCCTTTGAAAAAAGTTGATAGTATTTTGATAGGGATTGCATTAAATGTGTAGATTGCTCTAGGTAGCATAGAGATTTTCACAATATTTGTTCTTCCAATCCATGAGCATGGAACATTTTAACATTTCTTTGTGTCTTCGTCAATTTCCTTCATGAGTATTCCATAGTTTTTTATTTTGAGTAAAGATACTTTGCCTCTGTGGTTAGATTTATTACTAGGTATCTTGTGGTTTTGGCTGCAATTGTAAATGGGATCGACTCCTTAATTTCTCTTACTTCTGTCTTGTTGTCAGTGTATAGAGAAATGCAACTGATTTCTATGCATTGATTTTATATCCTTACACTTTACTGAATTCCTGTATGAGTTCTAGCAGTTTTGGGGTGGAGTCTGTTGGGTTTTCAACATAAAGTATCATGTCATCTGCAAGAGTGAGAATTTGACTTCTTCGCTGATTCTGATGCCTTTTTTTTTTTTATTGCCTGATTGCTAAGGCTAGGACTTCTAATACTGTGTAGAACAGCAGTGGTGATGGTGGAGAGCCCTGTTGTGTTCTGACCTTAGGGGAACAGTTCTCAGTTTTTCCCCAGTGAGAATGATACTCACTGTGGGTTTTTCATAGATGGCTTTTATGATATTGAGGTATGTACCCTCTATCCTTACATTGTGAAGAGTTTTAATCAAGAAAGGATGCTGTACTTTGTCAAATGCTTTTTCTGCATCTATTGAGAGTATCATGTGCTTCTTCTTCTTTCTTTTTTTTTTTAAAGATTTTATTTATTTGACACAGAGAGAGAGACTACAAGTAGGCAGAGAGGCAGAGAGGAGGAAGCAGGCTCCCCGCTGAGCAGAGAGCCCGATGAGGACACTGAGATCATGACCTGAGCCGAAGGCCGAGGCTTTAACCCACTAAGCCTTTTATTAATGTATTGTATCACATAGATTGATTTGCGGACGTTGAACCAACCTTGCAGATGTTGAATCAACCCTGCAACCCAGGAGTAAATCCTGCAACCTGTTAATGTACTATTGGATCCTATTGGCTAGTATTTTGGTGAGAATTTTTGCATCCATGTTCATCAGGGATATTGGTCTGTAATTTTCCTTTTTGATGGGGTCTTTGATTTTGGGATCAAAATAATGCTGGAATCATAAAATGATAATGGACGTTTTCTTTCCATTTCTATTTTTTTTTTTTGGAAGAGTTTCAGGAGAATAGATATTAATTCTTCTTAAATGTTTGGTAGAATTTCCCTGAGAAGCCACCTGGCCCTGGGTTCTTGACTGTTGGGAGGTTTTTGATTACTGCTTCAATTTCCCTGCTGGTTATGGGTCTGTTCAGGTTTTCGATTTCTTCCTGGTTCAGTTTTGGTAGTTTGTATGTCTCTAGGAATGCATCCGTTTCTTCCAGACTGTCTAATTTGCTGGTTCATAGTTACTTATAATATGTTCTTATAATTGTTTGTATTTCCTTGGTGTTGGTTGTGATCTCTCCTCTTTCATTCATGATTGTATTAATCTGGGTCCTTTCTTTTTCTTTTAGATAAGTCTGGCTTGGGGCTTATCAATCTTATTAATTCTTTCAAAGAACCAGCTCCTAGGATCGTTGATCTGTTCTACTGTTCTTTTGGTTTCTATTTCATTAATTTCTGCTCTGATCTTTATGATTTCTCTTCTACTGGGTTTAGGCTTTCTTTGCTGTTCTTTCTCCAGCTCCTTTAGGTGTAGGGTTAGGTAGTGTACTTGAGACCTTTCTTGTTTCTTGAGAAAGGCTTGTATTGCTACATACTTCCCTTTTAGGACTGCCTTTCCTGCAATGCAAAGGTTATGAACAGTTGTGTTTTCATTTTCATTTGTTTCCATTAATTTTTAATTGTTCTTTAATTTCCTGGTTAACCCAGTTATTCTTTAGTGGAATGCTTTTTAGCCTCCATGCATTTGAGTTCCTTCCAACTTTCCTCTTGTGGTTGAGTTCTAGTTTCAAAGCATTGCCATCTGAAAGTATGCAGGAAATGATCATAATCTTTTGGTACCATCTGACACCTGATTTCTGACCCAGGATGGATATGATCTATTCTGGAGAATGTTCCATGTGCACTAGAGAAGAATGTGGATTCTGTTGCTTTGGGTTGGAATGTTCTGAATATATCTGTGATGTCCATCTGGTCCAGTGTGTCACTTAAAGGCTTTATTTCCTTGTTGATCTTTTGCTTTGATGATCTGTCCATTTCATTGAGGGAGGTGGTAAAGTCCCCTACTATTATTGTATTACTGTCGATGTGTTTCTTTGATTCTGTTATTAATTCGTTTATATAATTGGCTGCTGCAATGTTAGGGGCATAGATATTTAAAATTGTTAGATCTGGGCGCCTGGGTGGCTCAGTGGGTTAAAGCCGCTGCCTTCGGCTCAGGTCATGATCCCAGGGTCCTGGGATCAAGGCCCACATCGGGCTCTCTGCTCAGTGGGGAGCCTGCTTCCTCCTCTCTCCTCTCTCTCTGCCTGCCTCTCTGCCTACTTGTAATCTCTCTCTCTGTGTCAAATGAATAAATAAAATCTTTAAAAAAAATTAAAATTGTTAGATCTTCTTGTTGTATAATATAGAATTATTTAAAGGTAAATATACCTTTAAGTATAATATAGTGTCATTCCTCATCCCTTATTATAGGCTTTGGCTTAAAAGCTAATTTGTCTGATATAAGGATTGTCACCCCAGTTTTCTTTTGATATTCATTAGCATGGTAAATTGTTTTCCATCCCCTCACTTTGAATCTGGAGGTATCTTTTTGGGTCTAAAATGAGTCTCCTGCAGACAGCATATGGATGGGTTTTTTTTTTTTTAATCCATTCTGATACCCCGAGTCTTTTGATTGGGGCATTTAGCCTATTTATGTTCAGGGTAACTTTTGAAAGATATGAATTTAGTGCCATTGTATTGCCTGTAAGGTGACTGTTACTGTATATTGTCTCTGTTCCTTTCTGCTCTATGTTACTTTTGGGCTCTCACTTTGCTTGGAGGACCCCTTTCAATAATTTTTGTCAGGCTGGTTTGGTATTTTCAAATTCTTTTAGTTTGTGTTTGTCCTGAAAGGTTTTTATTTCTCCTTCTATTTTCAGTGACAGCCTAGCTGGATATAGTATTCTTTGCTGAATATTTTTCTTGCTTAGTCCTCTGACTACATCATGCCAGTCCATTCTGGCTTTCCAGGTCTCTGTGGATAGGTCTGTGGCCAATCTAACATTTCTACCATTGTAGGTTACAGCCCTCTTGTCCCGAGCTGCTTTCAGGATTTTCTCTTTGTCTCTGAAACTTGTAAGTTTTACTATTAGAGAACAGGGTGTTGACCTATTTTTACTGATTTTGAGGGGGGTTCTCTGTGCCTCCTGAATTTTGATGCCTGTTTCCTTCCCCAAATTAAGGATGTCCTCCACTAAAATTTGTTCCAAAATACCTTCTGCCCCTCTCTTTCTTTCTTCTTCTTCTGGGATCCCAATTATTCTAATATTGTTTTGTCTTATGGTATTACTTATCTCTTGAATTCTCCCATCATGATCCAGTAGTTGTTTCTCTTTTTCTCAGCTTCTTTATTTTCCACCATTTGTTCTTTCTATATCACTAATTCTTTCCTTTGCCTCATTTATCCTAGCAGTGAGAGCCTTCATTTTTTATTGAACCTCATTAATAGCTTCGTTTATTTTAACTTGTTTAGATTTAAGTTATTTCTCCAGAAAGGGATTCTCAAAAAAACAAGAAAACAAAAAGCAGAAAGGGATTCTCTAGTATTTTCTATGCTTTTTTTCAAGCCCAGATACCATCTTTATAAAAGTCATTCTGAACTTTGTTCTGACACCTTACTAATGTCTGTATTGATTAGGTTCATAGCAGACAGTACTGCCTCTTGTTCTTTTTCTTTAAGGTGAGTTTTTCCGCCTTGTCATTTTGTCCAGAGAAGAACAGATGAATGAGAGAACAAAATGCTAAAAGTTTAACAACAACCCCAGAAAAATATACACTACCAAATCAGAAGAGAACTGAAACCGGGAGAAGAAATAAAATGAAATGAAATGATCAAATGGAATGAAATGAAATGAAATAAAATAAAATAGATAAAATAAATTTTATCTACCTATCTATCTATATCTATCATCTATCTATATGTATCTCTCTATATATCTATATACCTATACATAGCTATATATCTATATCTACCTATATGTATATATCTATATATCTATATCTATCCACCTATATATCTATCTATATATATAGGTATATATCTATATATCTATATGTATATCTAGCTATCTATCTATAGATAGATAGATAGATATATCTAGGCTGGTGAATAGGAGAAAGCCACACACTTGATTTTGGGTGAATTTTGGTCCGTTAGAAGAAACTGCCTCCCAAAATTGTAAAGAAAGAAAAACTTACATATATACAAAAATAAGGGTAAACACGATGAAAGGATGGAATATGACTGTAAAGATGAAAATTAAAAATGATTCTAAGAAAGTAATTGATAAGATAAAAAGTTGGTTGAAAAAAGAAAAAAAGGACAGAATGTGATCAGGCTGGAGACTAGAACAAATCCATTTGCAAGATTTAGGTTATATTTTGGTCTGTTAGAAGAAACTGAATCCCAAAATTTTAAAGAAAGAAAAACTTATATGCATAGGAAAAATAAGGTTAAATACAATGAAGGGATAGAATATGACTATAAAAATGAAAATTAAAAAAGATTTTTAAAAAGGTATTGACAAGATAGTTATAATAGGTTAAAATAGGAAGGAGGGAAAATTCAAAAAATATTGAAAAATAAAAAATAATGAAAATTAAAAAATTTAACTTTGAAAGACTAAAGAATCATGGGGAAAAGCCATTAATTCTATGTGCTGTATTCCCCTAGCATTGGTGTTTTACAGTTCTCATTGATTAGTAAACTTGGTCATGGCTGGATGTTCTTGCTGATCTTCTGGGGGAGGGGGCTCTTGCAGTGATTCTCAAATGTCTTTGCCCAAGGCGGAATTGCACCACCCTTGCCAGGGTCCAGGCTAAGTCATCTGCTCAGGATTGTTCTCAGTAGCTTTTGTTCCCTGAAAGCTTTCTCTACAGCTTTGGAGGACGAGCATGAATGTGTCGGCCTCCCAATCTCCAGCCCCAGAGGAGCTGAGAGCTCGGGGCCCCCCTCTTCAGTGAGCCCTCAGAGAAAAGCAGTCAATCACACCTGTCTCCATGGTCTGTGGCTGTGTTCCATGCTCACCCTGCCTATGACTGAGCGCTTCTATTTGAAGTGCATAGCCCCATTTGGAGTCTCCAAACCCAACAGAATCCTGCAGCGCATTCCCATGCCACTCCTCCTGGTGGAGGAAGGGGGGATCTCCCCAGATCTGCCACTTGTAGGGTCACTGCTGGAAAAGCAGTGGCCCGGCTATGCTGGGGTTCACAGTTTATGGCAATCCCGAGCTGAGAGCTCACTCTTTGGCTCCATCTTTGCAGCCAGCTTCCCCGCTCCAATACCTGGGAGCTCTGCCAGATTCAGGCACGCCCGGTCTTTCTGTGACCCCAAGGGTCCTGAGACCACACTGTCCCACTAAGGGTGCCACCCTTGCTTAGTGTCTGGAGCGATGTCCCTCAGTGATGCAGACTTCTAAAAGTTCCAATTTTGTGCTCTGCTGCTGCATCACTTTTCAGTAGCCAGCTGATCGAGGCTCCCTCCCACCATGATCTGTCTTCTTGTATTTTGACTTAGATTCACCTCTCTGCCTGTCCTACCAACCAGAAAATGGTCACTTTTCTGTTCAAAGAATTGCTATTCTTTTCTTTGAAATCCTATTGAGTTTGTAGGTATTCAGAAAGGTTTGATAACTATCTAGATCAATTACTGGGACCAGACACAATTTAGGTCTACTGCTCCTCTGCCATCTTCCTCCAATCTGTTCTTCCTTATTTCGAAAAGCAAACAATTGGGGTGCCTGGGTGGCTCAGCTGGTTGAGCATCCAACACTTGGATTTGACTCAGGTCATGATCTCAGGGTTGTGAGATTAAGCCCAGCCCCAGGCTCCCCATTTAGTGCGGTCTTCTTGAGATTTTCTCTCCATCTGCTCCTCACCCTGCTCTCCCACTGTCTCTCTCTCTCTCTCTCTCTCTCAAATAAAGTATTTTTTAAAATAAATAAAAGCAAACAATCAAACTATGCTAAGTGGGAAAGTAGATATGAAAACTTAAAATAACTACAAGACATTCATGATAAAACACTTAACTTAAAATAAATTGTGAAAATGTACAAAAAAGAAAAAGCCAAAATACAAATAGTAATTGCATTATGCAGTATGAGTCACTGATAATTTTTCTCTTATATAATACCCCAAATGTTTTTAAAAGAAAGGTGGGGGGGACAGGGAGGGGGGAAAAGGGAGGGGAAAAGGAAGGAGAGAGGGAGGGAGAGAGAGAAAGAGAGAGAATCTTTAAAAAAAAAAGATTTTACTTATTTATTTGACAGAGAGAGAGATTACAAGTAGGCAGAGAGGTAGGCAGAGAGAGAGGAGGAAGCCCGCTCCCCAGCAAGCAGGGAGCCCTATGCGGGGCTCAATCCCAGGATCCTGAGATCATGACCTGAGCCACAGGCAGAGGCTTTAACCCGCTGAGTCACCCAGGCACCCAGAGAGAGAGAGAATCTTAAGCAGGATCCACACCCAGCACAGAGATCACCTTGGGGCTTGATCTCACAATGCTGAGATCATGACCTGTGCCAAAATCAAGTGTTTGGCACTTAACTGAGTCACCGAGGTGCCCCAACACCCCAAACATTTAAAATGTGGTCACATTATTTTAATAATGCAAAAAAATGTATTCCTTTTAAAACTTCTATAATCTCAAGGTTCATAATATGTTTCTTATTTCCCCATGTAACAGCAGTATGCAATCTGAATTGGAAAATCTAGGCTTTTACTAATCATGGGACTAGTAATTGTCACTTTGTTGTTGTTTATGCCAAAGGCACTCAGGAAACACAAATATCCACCAGGAGGGCACAGTAGATATATGGGATTATTTCCTTTTTAATCCTCATTTTACAGATAAAGAGACTGCCTCAGAAAAGGATAAGCACTGAACCAAAAGCCACAAGACTAAGAAGAGACGAAATCATGGTGATGATACACCATAAAGCCAAAGCTCCTTTTCCTTATACAAGTTTGTGTCTATCTCTAGATAGCCTGGCCCTCAAGGAAATGTTGCCAATGTACTTGGAGAAATAAACAACACCCCTAAAAGAACCAACAAAAGATATCAGAATACACAACTGGGTGTTAATTTGAGGGGTTACACATAGCTGCAAACAGTTGGAAACCAGAGGAGTGGGAGGATCTCAGAGCAAGAGGTGAGCCTGAGATGATGGGGAGGATATGCAAAACTGGTAATTGGCTGCCATGGGGGAAAGAAGAGAGGCAGGAATGTTGAAAAAGAAAATCAAAGGTGGAGGCATCACAAATCCAGATCCCAAGCTGTATTACAAAGCTATAATCATAAGAAACAGGATGGTACTGGCATAAAGAGTCATAAAGATCAATAGAACAGAAGTGAAAACCCAGAAATGGGCCCTCAACTCTATGGTTAACTAATCTTTGACAAAGCAGGAAAGAATATCCAGTGGGGGGGGGGCGGGGAAACAGTCTCCTCAACCAACTGTGTTGGGAAAATTGGACAGCCACAGGCAGAAGAATGAAACTGAACCACTCTCTTACACCATATAACTCAAAATGGATGAAAGACACAAATGTGAGACAAGCGTCCTCCAAAATACTAGAGAACATAGGCAGCAACCTCTTTGACCTTGGCTTTAGCCATGTTTTGCTAGATACATCTTCAAGGCAAGGGAAACAAAAGCAAAAATGAACTATTGGGACTCCATCAAGATAAGCTTTTGCGGGCGCCTGGGTGGCTCAGTGGGTTAAAAGCCTCTGCCTTCAGCTCAGGTCATGATCTCAGGGTCCTGGGATTGAGGCCCACATTGGGCTCTCTGCTCAGCAGGGAGCCTGCTTTCCCCTCTCTCTCTGCCTGCCTCTCTGCCTACCTGTAATCTCTCTCTGTCAAATAAATAAATAAAATCTTTTTAAAAAATTAAAAAAAAGAGATAAGCCTTTGCACAGAAAAGGGAACAGACGACAAAACTAAAAGACAACCTACAAAATGGGAGAAGATATTTGCAAGTGTCTTATCAGATAAAGGACTAGTATCCAAAATCCACAACTTAATCAACCTCAACATGCAAAAAAAGCAGAAAATCCAGGGAAGAAATGGGCAGAAGACATGAAAACACATTTCTTCAAAGAAGACATACAAACAGTCAATAGATACAGGAAAAAATGGTCAACATTACTCAGCATCAAGGAAATACAAATCAAAACCACAATGAGATACCACCTCTCACTAGTCAGCACGGCTAAAATTAACAACTCAGGAAACAACATGTTGGTGAGGATGTGGAGAAAGGGGAACCTTCTCACACTGTTGGTGGGAATGCAAACTGGTGCAGCCACTCTGGAAAACGGTATGGAGGTTCCTCAAAAATTAAAAATAGAGCTACCCTACGAATCAGCAATTGCACTACTAGGTATTTATCCAAAGGATACAAACATAGTGATTCAAAGGGCCACACACACCCCAACGTTTATAGCAGCAATGTCTATAATTGCCAAAATACGTAAAGAGATCAGATGTCCATCAATAGATGAATGGATAAAGAAGATGTAATATATATACATATATATCTATATATCTATATATATGGGTATATATACATATATACACATATACATATATATGTATATCATATCTTCTTGACCGTGTGTGTGTATACACACACACACACGTATATGTACACACACACACACACACAAATTGTATTAGGCATCAAAAAGACTGAACTCTTGCCATTTGGAATAATGTGGATGGAACTAGAAGGTATGCTAAGCAAAATAAGCCAGAGAAAGTCAAATATCAGATGATTTCACTCATATGTGGAATTTAAGGAATAACAGATGAACATAGGGGAAGGGAAAGAAAAATACAATAAGACAAAATCAGAGAGGGATCATTAGAGACTCTTAACTATAAGAAACAAACAGGGTTGCTGGAGGGTAGGCAGGTGGAGGGATGGGGTAACTGGATAATGAGCATTAAGGAGGGCACTTGTAATGAGCCCTGGGTGTTATATGCAAGTGATGAATCACTGAACTCCACCTCTGAAATTAATAATACACTATATGTTATTTAATTGATTTTAAATTTTTAAAAAGTACAAGAAATACTTAGTGTTGGTAAGGAGAAAGGGGAACCCTCATGCACTTTTGGTGGATTGTAAATTGATGCACCCACTATGGAAAACAGTATGGAGATTCCTTAAAAATGAGAAATAGAACTATCTTATAATGCAATAATTCCACTGCTGGGTATTCACCCAAATAAAATGAAAACACCAATTCAAAAAGATAATGTGTACTTCAATGTTTTCTGCAGAATTATTTTTAACAGTCAAGATATAGAAGGAACTAAGTCCTTATGGATAGATGAATGGATAAAGGAGGAATGGTATGTGTGTATGCACATACACACACACAATAGAATATTACCCAGCCATAAGAACAAAACCTTGCCTTTTGTGACAAGATGGATGGACCTAGAGAGTACTATGCCAAGTGAAAAAGTAAGACAAAGAAAGACAAATACTGTATGATGTCAGTTACATGTGGAATCTAAATCACAAAATCAACAAACAACAAAGCACACAAAACCCTTGAAGGCTCATAAATACACAGAACAGACTGATAGTTGCCAGAGGGACAGGGGTGTGGAGAGATGGGTGAAATAGGTGAAGGGGATTAAGAGGTACAAACTTCCGGTTATAAAATATACCATGGGGTTGAAAAGTAGAGCACAGGAAATACAGTCAGTAAGACGTTAATAACTATATGGTGAAAGATGGTAACTACATTTATTGTGATAAGCACTGTGTAATTTATAGAAATGTTGAATCATTTATGTTGTATACTTGAAACTAATATAACATTGCAGGTCAATTTTAATTTAAAAAAATTCTTGGGATGCCTGGGTTGCTCCGTCAGTTAAGCATCTGCCTGCAGCTTGGGTCATGATCCCGGGGTCATGGTGCTATAGTAAGTGGAATCGACTGATTTGTTCTATCACATTATCCCATTAGGCTCCTTGCTCAGTGGGGAGTCTGCTTCTCCCTCTGCCTGCCACTCACCCTGCTTGCATCCTCTCTCTCTCTCTGACAAATAATAAATAAATAATCTTTTAAAAATTCTTGTAGCTTTAAGTATACAGATCACATCCTTGATTAAATTGATTCCACAGCATTTTATTAATGTTATTGTGAATGGGATTATTTTATTTGTTTTTCAGGTATTTTGTTAATAATGTAGAGAAACACAACTGATTTCTATATCATGATACTTTACTGAATTTTTTAAATCCGTTCTAACAGTGTTTTGGTGGAGTCTTTAGGATTTTCTATATTTCAGATCATGTTGTGTGCAAACAAAGAAAATTTTAATTCCTATTTTCTGATTCAGATGCCTTTTCTTTCTTTATCTTGTCTAAGTCCACTGACTAGGACTTCTAGTACTAGGTTTAATAGGAGTGGTGAGAGTGAGCACAATTGGCCTTTCCTGTTCTTAGAGGAAAGTTTTCAAACACTTACCACTGATTATGTTAGCTGTGAGCTTGTCATCTATGGATGGCCCTTATTATGTTCAGGTATGTTTCTTGTATACCCAGTTTGTTAAGAGCTTTTTATGATGAAAGCATGTTGACTTTTTTAAAATTAAAAAAAAAATTTAACATCTTAATCTTTTCTTCAGTGTTCCAAGATTCATTGCCTATGCACCACAACCAGTGCTCCATGCAATACGTGCACTCCTTAATACCCCCCACCAGGCTCACCCATCCCCAACCACCCTCCCCTCCATAATCCTCAGTTTCTTTGTCAGAATCCACAGTCTCTCATCTTTCGTTTCCCGCTCCGAATTATTGCAATTCCACTTTTCTGTTCCTTCTCCTAATGTCCTCCATTTTATTCCCTATGTTCCACAAGTGAAACCATATGATAATTGACTTTTCTTGCTTAACTTATTTCATTCAGCATAATCTCCAGTTCCATCCATGTTGATACAAAAGTTGGGTATTCATCTTTTCTGATGGCTCTGTAATAATCCATTGTATATATGGACCACGTCTTCTTTATCCATTCATCTGCTGAAGGGCATCTCGGCTCTTTCCACAATTTGGCGATTGTGGATATTGCTGCTATGAACATTAGGGTACATGTGGTCCTTCCTTTCACTACATCTGTATCTTTGGGGTAAATACCCAGTAGTGCAATTGCAGAGTTATAGGGTAGATCTATTTTTAATTATTTGAGGAATCTCCACAGTTTTCCAAAGGGGCTGCACCAACTTGCATTCCCAGAAACAGTGAAAGAGGGTTCCCTTTCTCCACATCCTCTCCAAAACTTGTTTCCTGTCCAGTTGATTTTGGGCATTCTCACTAGTGTAAGGAGGTATCTCAATCTGGTTTTGATTTGAATTTCCCTGATGGCTAATGATGATAAACATTTTTTCATGTGTCTGTTAGCCATTTGTATGTTGTCTTCATTGGAGAAGTGTCTGTTCATGTCTTCTGCCCGTTTCTGGACATAATTATCTGTTTTTTGGGTGCAGAGTTTGAGGAGTTCTTTATAGATCTTGGATATCAGTCCTTTGTGTGTCATTTGCGAATATCTTCTCCCATTCTGTGGGCTACTTCTTTGTTTTGTTGACTGTTTCATTTGCTCTGCAGAAGTTTTTAATATTGATGAAGTCCCAGAAGTTCATTTTTGCTTTTGTTTCCTTTGGAGAAATGTCTTGAGAGAAGTTGCTGTGGCCCATGTCAAAGACGTTACTGCCTATGTTCTCCTATAGAATTTAGATAGATTCCTGCCTCACATTGAGGTCTTTCATCCATTTCGAGTTTATCTTTGTGTATGGTGTGAGAGAATGGTCGAGTTTCATCTTCTATACATAGCTGTCCAATTTTTCACCATTTATTGAAGAGACTGTCTTTTTTCCGCTGGATATTTTTTTCCTTTTTGATGAAGATTATTTGACCATAGAGTTGAGGATCCATATGTGGACTCTCTACTCTGTTCCATTGGTCTATGTGTCTGTTTTTGTGCTAGAACCATGCTGTCTTGGTGATCACAGCTTTGTAGTAAAGCTTGAAATCAGGCAGTGTGATGCCCCCAGCTTTGTTTCTCTTTCTCAACATTTCCTTACTGATTCAGGGTCTATTTTGGATCCATACAAATTTTAGGATTGTTGGTCCAGCCCTTTGAAAAATGCTGATGGAATTTTGATCAGGATGGCATTAAAAGTATAGGTTGCTCTGGGCAGCAGAGACATTTTAACAATGTTTATTCTTCCGATCCATGAGCATGGAATGCTTTTCCATCTTTTTTTGTGTCTTCTTTAATTTCCTTCATGAGTGTTCTGTAGTTCCTCAAGTACAAATCTTTTACCTCTTTGGTTAGGTTTATTCCAATGTATCTCATGATTCTTGGTGCTATAGTAAATGGAATCAATTCTCTAATTTTGCTTTCTATATTTTCATTGATACTGTATAAGATAGCAACTGATTTTTGTGTATTGATTTTGTATCCTGCCACATTACTGAATTGCTGTAAGAGTTCTAGTAGTTTGGGGGGTGGAATCTTTTGGGTTTTCCATATAAAGTATCATGTCATCCACAAGAAGAGAGAGTTTGACTTCTTCTTTGCCAATTTGAATACCTTTTATTTCTTTTTGTCGCCTGATTGTTGTTGCTAGGACTTCTAGTACTATGTTGAACAGTGGCGAGAGTGGCATCCTTGTCGTGTTCCCCATCTCAATGGGAAGGCTGTCAGTTTTTCCCCATTGAGAATGATATTCATAATGAAACAAGATGGGATGGGGAAGGAGACAAACCATAAGAGACTCCTAATCTCACAAAACAAACTGAGGGTTACTGGGGGGTGGGAGGGTAGGGATAGGGTGGATGGGTTATGGACATTGGGGAGGGTTTGTGCTTTGGTGAATGCTGTGAAAGATGTAAGCCTGATGATTCACAGACCTGTACCCCTGGGGCAAAGAATAAAAATAAAATTAAAAAAAAAAGAGAGAATGATATTCGCTGTGGGTTTTTCATAGATTTTATGAAATGAAGAATGTTCCCTCTATCCCTATACTTTGAAGAGTTTTAGTCAGGAATGGATGCTGTATTTTGTCAAATGCCTTTTCTGCATCAATTGGGAGGACCATGTGGTTCTTATGTCTTCTCTTATTGATTTGTTCTATCACATTGATTAATTTGCGAATGTTTAACCACACTTGCATCCCAGGGATAAATCCCACCTGGTCATGGTGGATAATCTTTTTAATGAACTGTTGGATCCTATTAGCTAGGATCTTGTTGAGAACCTTGGCATCCATATTCATCAGAGATATTGGTCTGAAATTCTCCTTTTTGATGGGGTCTTTGTCTGATTTGGGGATCAAGGTAATGCTGGCTTCATAGAAAGAGTCTGGAAGTTTCCCCTCTGTTTCTATTTTTTGAAACAGCTTCAGAAGAATAGGTATTATTTCTTCTTTGAATGTTTGGTAGAATTCCACACGGAATCTGTTAGGTCCTGGACTCTTCTTTTTGGGGAGGTTTTTGATGACTGCTTCAATCTCGTTACTAGATATTGGTCTATTCAGGTTGTCAATTTCTTCCTGTTTTAGTCTTGGAAGTTTATAGGTTTCCAGGAATGTATCCATTTCTTCTAGGTTGCTTAACTTGTTGGCATATAACTGTTGATAGTTTCTGGTGATTGTTTCTATTTCCTTGGTGTTAGTCGTGATCTCTCCAACTTTCACTCATAATTTTATTAATTTGGATCCTCTCTCTTTTCTTTTGGATTAGTATGGCCAGTGGCTTATCAATCTTATTAATTCTTTCAAAGAATCAGCTTCTAGACTTGTCGTTGTGTCCTACTGTATCTCTGAATTCTAATTCATTCATCTCTGCCCTAATCTTAATTACTTCCCTTCTCGTGCATGGGGTTGGCTTAATTTGTTGTTAGTTTTCCAGTTCCTTAAGGTGTAAAGAGAGTTGGTGTATTCAGGACCTTTTAATTTTTTTGAGTGAGGCTTGGATGGCTATGTATTTCCCCCTTGGAACCACCTTTGCCATATCCCATAGGTTTTGGACCAATGTCTTCATTCCATTGGTTTCCACAAACTGTTTAAGGTCTTCTTTGATTTCCTGGTTGATCCAAACATTCTTGAGCAGGATGGTATTTAGCTTTCAAGTGTTTGAATTCCTTCCAAATGGTTTCTTGTGGTTGAGTTCCAGTTTCAGAGCACTGTGGTCTGAGAATATGCAGGGGATAATCTCAATCTTTTGGTATCGGTTGAGCCCTGATTTTTGACCCAGTATGTGGTCTATTCTGGAGAAAGATCCATGTGCACTCAAGAAGAATGAGTATTCTGTTGTTTTAGGGTGGAGTTCCATATATATCTTTGAGATCCATCTGGTCCAATGTGTCATTCAAAGCTCTTCTTTCTTTGTTGATTTTCTGCTTAGATGATCTGTCTATTGCAGAGTGGCATGCTAAGATGTTGTGCAATTAATGTATTCTTATCAATATGACTCTATTTTGTTTAACAGTTGGCTTAGGTATTTGGCTACTCCCATGTTGGGGGCATAAATATTTACAATGGTTAGATCTTCTTGGTGGATAGACCCTTTAAGAATGTTGTAGTGTCCTTCTGTATGTCTGACTACAGTCTTTAGCTTAAAAATCTAATTTATCTGATATGAGAATTTCTACCCACCTTTCCTTTGAGGCCCGTTGGCATGAAAGATGTTTCTCCATCCCTTCACGTTCAGTCTGGATGTATCTTTGGGTTCAAAATGTGTCTCTTGTAGACAGCATATGGACGGGTCCTGTCGTTTTATCCAGTCTGCAGCCCTGTGCCTTTTTATGGGAGCATTCAGGCCATTCATGTTGAGAGTGATTATTGAAAGGTAAGTTTTTACTGACATTATATTGTCTGTGAAGTCCTCATTTCTATATATTGTCTCTGTAACTTTCTGTTCTATGTCACTCTTGGGTTCCTTCTTCTTTTACAGAACCCCCCTTAATATTTCCTGTATTAATGGCTTGGTGGTCATATAATCTTTTAGACCTTGCCAGTCTTCGAAGCTCTTTATCTCTCCATCCATTCTAAATGTCAGCTTGTTCTTGTCAGTGTTCTTGGCTGCATGTTCTTCTCATTTAGTGTCCTGTATATGTCTTGCCAGACCTTTCTGGCTTGCCAGGTTTCTATTGACAGGTCTGATGTTATTCTGATGGTCCTTCCTCTGTACATAAAGAATGTCTTCCCCCTAGCTGCCCTTAAGACTTCCTGTCTGAATGTATGATTCATGAATCTCATAATTAATTATCTGGAGGTCTTTCTAGACTTGTTGATCTTGGGGGGTGTCCTGTCTGCCTCTAGGATACGAACACCTGTTCCATTCCCCAGATGAGGGAAATTTTCATCCAGGATTTGTTCAACTACATCTTGTAGTCTTCTCTCTTTCTCCACCCCCTCAGGGATCCCAATAATTCTGACATTGGAACACTTCGTGGTGTCATTTATTTCCCTAATTCTGTTTTCATGGCTTCTAAGTTGTTTGTTCCAGGCTTCCTCCTTATCCTGCTTTTCTATCAGTTTGTCTTCTAGATCACTAATTTGATCCTCTGCCTCAGTTACCCTAGCTGTTAGAGTATTTAGATTAGATTGGATCTCCTTGATAGTATTTTCAACTTCTGCCAGATCAGCTCTCACTTCCACCCTTAGAGATTCTATGTTGCCAGTAATGGTCTTCTCCAACCTAGCCAGTGCCCGGACAATTTTTACCCTGAATTCCATTTCCAACATATTGCTTATGTCCGTATCCAGTAGTTCTGTGGCAGAGGTCATGCTCTCTGAATTTTTCCTCTGTTGGGTGTTCCTCCTTCTAGTCATTTTGGTGAGAGGTGGTTGATGGGATGTATAGCTGAATATATAAACCACAATCCATTCAAGGTGCCCCTTGGAAAGTTTCGGAGCAATCAGAAGTCACCACCAAAAAGAAAGAAAAAAAAGAGAAAAAGAGAGGGGGGAAAAAAAGAAAGAAAAAACCCAGCCAATATGAGTCCCAAACGTCAGATTTATAAGGTACATAAACAAAAACGAACACACAAAAAGATTGACAAAAGTAAAAGACAAGAAAAAGAAAAACCCAGCCAAAATGAACCCCCAAAATAAGATTTATATAGTAAAAAAACAAAAACAAATACACAGAAACACTGACAGAAGAATAAGATGGGAAGGTGGTTATAAAACCTTGATGTGGGCAAGGAAAGTTATTTCAGTACTTCCTGGGTGTACCTTGTTATCTTTCTTAAAGGACTCAACTTTCCAGAGATACAGGGAAATTAAAAATGGTTTATATATAGGGGTAGTATTGAATAGGGAAAAAGGATTACCTTGAAGCTTATATCTATATCTATATAAAAGAAACCCAGGTATATGTATGAAAAAAGTTCAAGTTAAAAAGTTATTATGTAATGTGTTGTATTAAATATCTCATTGTAATGGTAGGTAGGTTAAAAAATAAAAGAAGAATCTTGAGAATGAATTTAAAGAGAAAGTTTTATCTACAAAATATACAGGTCTGGGGGCAATACCGGGGGCTTAATATATTGTTTTCCCCTGATGTTGGCGTTTTACAGTTTTATGGGGACCCTGTGGTTATTGTCCTTTTGTTCTTTAGGCTTGTCTTCTGGAGGAGGGGCCTGTCACGTTGTTTTTCAATCAATCTTGCTTGGGCTCAGTTGCCCTGCTCCCTATCAAGGGGTTGGGCTCCGTGGAAACTGGTTTTTCAGGTTTTTGTTCTCTGGAGGTTTTTGTTCTTGGGCAGTTTTTTGTGGCTTTTCAGAGGGCTAGTGGAGAAAGTAAACTGTCTGCACCCAGTCCTCGGCCTCCGAGAGAAGCTTCAGTCTGTTCCCCTCTGGATGGTCTGGAACACACAAACTCCCCCTCTGCAATCTCTGCTGAACACTGCAACAGGGACTGCTGAACTCCCACAGGTGGTGCGCACTCCCAGCCACCATCTCAGTGTTTGCCTGAGGCCCCCACTTGTCTCTGCGCCCCTGTGCCACTAAACCCACGAGCGATATTGGTCCCGGCAAGCCCAATCTTGGCAGCTGCCATTGCCAGGACTGCTGTCTCGGATCCATGCCCATGACCCAGCCGCGGTGCAGGTCGCAGAAGGCTGCTGGTCCAGGGACTTTCAGCAGGAGCCTGAGCCAGGCTCTCTCGAGCACAGGCAGGGGTGCAGTTCGCAGCCCCAGCGGTGGGGCGAGCAGCGGAAAGCCGCGGGGGCACTCAGACATGGGTGGGAAGTGGCTGTGACTGCCCTGGGACTGTGGGTTTATGTCTGTGCCTGTGGCTATCCGACTCCACCAAATGCCCCTTAAGACCCTTTGTTCTTTTTGAGTGCTTTTTAAGTTAATGCTGGTCCCCAAGTACAGGACACTTTTGCATTGGGTCATTGCTTTCCAATGGGTCACTTCTGGTGGCTCCCTCCCCCTTCTGTTTATCCTCCGATATCAGTCCGAGTGATCCCACAACACTGACCTCTCCACTGATGATCTTCTGCCCCCGCAGAGATCCAGGAGTGTATAATCTTACATCTCAGGCTGGTTTCATGGGTGTTCAGAGTGTTCTGGTAAATATTTATCTCAATTCAGGGCACTGACTGAAACAGAGTCTTCTATTTCTCCACCACCTTGCCCCTCCTCCTGAAGATAATTTTCTGATGTTGACTTTTATCAAGATTTTTTGCATCTACTGAGATGACCACTTAATTTTGATCTTTCACTGTATTAGTGTGGTATATGACATGTATCACACAGATAAATCCAACCTGATGATGATGTATGATTCTTTTAATATACTACTAAATTTGGTTTGCTAATATTTTGTTGAAAATTTTTGTTGATGAATTGAGAATAAATTCACCAGGGATATTGGTAGTTCGGTTTTTTTGTTTTTGTTTTGTTGTTGTTGTTGTTGTTGTTGTTTTCCTTGTAGTATCTTTAGCTGGACTTGGTATCAGGGTAATGCTGGCTCATAAAATGAGTTTGGTAGTGTTCTCTCCTATTCAATTTCTTGGAAGAGTTTGAAAAGGACTGGCATTAATTCTTTAAACATTTGGCAGAATTCACCCACGAAGCCATCTGGTCCTGGGCTTTTCTTTACTGGGCTTAAATTTTTTTTTATTACTGATTCCATCTCCTTACTTACTATTAGTCTATTCTGATTTTCTGTTTCTTTATTATTCCACCTGGTAGGCTGTATATTTCTAGGAATTTATCCATTTCTTCTAAGCTGTTCAATTTGTTGCCATATAATTGTTCATAGTAGTGCTTTATGATGCTTTGTATTTCTGTGGTATCACTTGTAAGGTCTCCTCTTCCATTCCTAATTTTGAGTCTTCTTTCATTTTTCTTAATCTAACTAACGCCATGTCCATTTTATCTTTTTAAAAAGCTGCTCCTAGTTTCATTAATCTTTTCTATTGTTTTTCTGTTCTCTATTTCTGATCTTTCTTATTTCCTGCCTTTTGTCTATACTGGGTTTAGTTTGTTCTTTTCCTTCATTCCTTGGGGTGTAAAGTTAGGTTTGGATAATTTTTTCTTAAAACACACATTTATCGCTATAAACGTCCCTTTTAGAATTGCTTTTGCAGCATCCCATAGGTTTTAATATATTTAATTTCCATTTTCATTTGTTTCAAGACTTTATTTCCCTTTAGATTTCTTCTTTGACCCTTGGTTGTTTAGGAGTTGTTTCATCTTCACATATTTGTGAATTTTCCTGTTCCTTTCCTGTTACTGATTTTGAATTCAATATGATTATAGTCAGATACTTGGCATGACCTCAACCTTCTTAAATTTGCTAAGACTTCCTCAGTGACCTATAACTTCATCTATCCTGGGGAATGTTCCATGTGCACATGAGAAGAATGTTTACTCTGCTGTTGTTGGATAGAATGTTCTGTGTACGTCTCTTAGGTCCATTTGGTCTAAAGTATGTTTCAAGTCTCATGTTTCCCTTTTGATTTTCTGCCTGAATGATCTATCCATTACTGAAAGTTCAACATTGAAGTCCCCTACTATTTCTGTATTGCTGTCTTTTCTCCCATTGCATCTGTTAGTATATGCTTAAGATATTTAGGTGCTGTGATGCTGGGTGCATATATACTTATGATTATTTTATCTTCTCGATGGATTTATCACTATATCTTTGTCCTTTATTGCCATATTTCACTTAAAGTCTGTTTTGGTTTCTACTTGCTTGGAATAGCTTTTTCCATCTCTTTGCTTTAAATCTATGTGTGTCCATAAAGACGAATTGAGTTTATTGTATGCAATATATTGTAGGGCCCTGTGTTTTTATCCAGCCAGCTGGTATATAGCTTTTGATTGGAAAATTCACACCACCTGCATTTAGAGTAATTACTGATAGGTGAGGACTTACTAATGTCATCTAATTCATTGTTTTCTATTTTGTGGTTCCCTTGTTCCTTTCTTAAGCTTTTTCTATCTTCCTTCATGAACTGATGGTTTGCTATAGTGATATGCTTTGATTCCCTTGTCTTTATCTTTTATGAATCCACTGTAGGATTTCACTTCATGCTTACCATGAGGCATACAGAAAACATTTTATACCTATAACAGTCTATTTTATAACAATAGCAATTGACTTTAATCCCATACAAAAACTCTACCTTTTTACTACCTGCCTTTTGTTTTTGCTGTCACGATTTACAACTTTTTATATTGTGTATCAACTAACAAATTATTGTAGCTATGGTTACTTTTAATATTTTTGTCCTTTAACCAGTATACTGGAGTTAGTATTAACACACCACCATATTACAGTAGTAGAATATTCTGAATCTGACTATCTGCTTACTTCACCCATGTGTTAAATATTTTCGTGTTACTAATTAGGACCGCTATCATTTCAGGTTGAAGAACTTTCAGCATTTCTCGTAAGGGAGGTCTAGTGGTGATGAACTCCTTTAAGTGGTGTTCATTAGGGAAAGTCTTTATCTCTTTTTGAAAAATTTTAATTCCAGTATAGTTAACACAGAGTGTTATATTAGCTTCAGGTGTATAATATTCTTGTTCAACAATTCCATGCATCACCCAGTGCTCACTGCAAGTACACTCCTTAATATTCACCATCTATTTAATCTGTAGATGAGACAATATCATTGTCTTAACAATATTAATTCTTGTTAATATATGAATATGGGATATGTGAATATGGACCACTTATTTAGGATTAATTTCTTTCAAAAATGTTTTTATGGTTTCAGAGTATAAGTTTTGTGCTTCTTTTTAAAAATGTGTTCTTAAGCCTTTTGTTTGTTTTGGTACTATTTTATAACTGAATCGTTTTCTCAATTTCATTTTTGGCTTGCTTACTGCTACTGTATGTAGATACAATTGACTTTTGTATATTGATCTTATTATATCCAGCATCCTTGCTGAACTTATTAGTCCAACAGTTTCTTAGCCATTCTATAGAATTTTCCATATACAAAATCATGTCAGCTCTGCTAACAGGGATAGTTTAACTTCTTCCTTTCCAATCAAGATGTCTTTTAATTCATTCTCAATCATTCAATTTGCTTGCCCAACTATATTGGCTGGAACCTTTAGTACAATGCTGAATATAAATGGCAAAAGTAGATGTCTTGTTCCTGATCCCCAGTCCTTAACCATTAAGTATGATGTTAGGGTGTTTCCATAGAGATACTTTGCCAGATTAGGAAGTTACCCTTTATTTCTAGCATTTTTTTAAGTAGGCTCCATGCCCAGTGTAGAACCCAATGCAGGGCTTAAACTCACAACCCCAAGATCAAGACCTGAGCTGAGAAGAGTTGGAAGCTTAACAAATTGAGCCATCCAGGGACCCCTCTATTTCTAGCATAGATTGTTTTCATCATGAAGGGGTGTAGAATTTTATAAAATGATTTATCTGTGTCTATTGAGACATATTTAACCTTTATTCCATTGATGACCTATATTAACTAATTTACTCTGATGCTAAATCTATCTTGCATGCTTGAGATAAATCCCACTTGGTCATGGTGTATAATCCTTTTTATATATTGCTGAATTCAATTGGCTAGTATTTTATTGAGGATTGCTCCATCTATATTAATAAGAGAATGGATTTGTAGTTTTCCTTTCTGGTGATTTCTTTGGTTTTGTTACAAGGTAATACCTCATGGAGTTGGGAAGAGTTCCCATCTCTCCTATTTTTTGGAAGAGTTTGTGAAGAATTCTATTAATTCTTCTTTAAATGTCTGGAAGAATTCATCAGTGAAACCACCTGAACTTCTCTTTGTTGGAAATTGGTTTTTGTTTTGTTTTGTTACCAATTCAATCTCTCTACCTACTGTAAGTCTATTCAGATTTTCTATTCTTAAAACATTTTCAGTAGTTTGAGTCTTTCTAGGAATATGTCCATTTCATCTAAGTTATCTAATTTGTTGTATACTGTTGTTCATCATATTTGCTTATAATTCTAATTTCTATAGAGTTGGTGGCAATATCCCCTTTTTGTTCTTGATTTTAGTGATTTCAGTCTTCTCTGTCAATCTAACTGAAGGGTTATCCAATTTGTTGATCTTTTCAAAGGACAATCTTTGTATTTTTCTGCTTTTCACTATTTCTAGTCTCTATTTCATTTATTTACTCTGATCTTTATTATTTCCTTCCTTCTACCTCCTTTAGGTTTAGTTGGCCCTCTTAGGTTGTTGATTTGAGATCTTTCCTTTTTTTTAAATGCAGGCATTTACAGATATAAATTTCCCTCTAGGTATTGCTTTAGCTGAGTCATGTGAGCTTTGGTGTGTTGTCTCATTTTTATTCATCTCAAAGTATTTTCTAACTTCCCTTGTGAGGTTCTTTTTGATCCATTGGTCATTTAGTAGTACATTGTTTAATTTCCCCATATGTGTAAATTTCACAAATTTCACTGGCTTTGCTTTCCAATTTCATCCTATTATAGTTAGAGAAAGTATTTTTTATGGTTTCAATCCTTTCACATTTATGATGGGTTTTTTTTATGGCCTAGCATATGGTCTCTCCAGGAAAATGTCCCATATACAGTTGGGAAGAATGTGAATTCCACAGTTTTGGGGTGGAGTGTTCTACAGATATCTATTTTGTCTGGTTGGGTTATAGCGTCATTCGAGTCTTCTATTTCCTTCTTGATCTTTTGCCTAGTTTTTCTATCCATTATTGAAAGTAGGGTATTGAAAGTTGTAACTATTATTGTTGAATTGTCTGTTACTCTTTATTCTTTCAGGTATGTATGTCTCATATATTTTGAAGCTGTTTTTAGGTGCATATTTGTTTATAATAGTTATGCATTCCTGATGGGCTGACCTTTTGTCATTACAAGATGTCTCTATCAGAAATAATATTTCTTGTTTTACAATCTACTTTGTCTGATATATAGCCTCTCTAACTCTCTTATGGGGGGGTTGTTTGCACAATATATTTTCTTTCCTTCCTTTTACTTTCAATTCATTTATATCTTTGAATCTAGTGTCTTGTGTAGACAGTATATAGTTGGATCTTTATCCTGCCTGACAATCTTTGCCTTTAAAAAATAATTTTTTTGTTGTTTATTTCAGAGAGAGAAGGGGGGGGCAAAGGGAGAGTTAGATGGAAAATCCCAAGACTCTGCACTGAGTGCAGAGTCTGATGACAGGCTCAATCCCACCCCCGAGATCATGAGCCAAAATCAAGAGTCGGACTGAGACACCTATGCGCCCCTAACCTCTGCCTTTTTACTGGATTGTTTTATCCACTGACATTAAATGTTCTTATTGATATTGTTAGTTGTGTGTTTGCCATTTTACTTTTGATTTTCTACATTTTGTTCCTGATTCTTCACTTAACTGCCTTCTCTTACATTACGTGAATCTTTCCAGTGTAACATTGTAGTTCCTTATTGATTTTTTTCCACCATACTTTTTTGTTATTTTTTTTAGTGGTTTCTCTAGGGCTTATCAGAATACCTTTCAAAATGATACTAAATTAACCCCAGTGAGATACAGTGTTACTCCTCGATAGCTCAATTTCTACTTCCTCCTTTTTGCACTATTTTTTTGTGCTATTTGGGTCTTTTACAAACCCAATAATACATTATTATAATTACTACTTTATAAAATTTTCAAAAAGCCAAGAAAAGAAAGAACACATATGTATTTACAGTTCATTATATTTAGCAGGTATCTTTTCTAATATTATTACTTTTGAAATATTTATTAAATACATAAGTATTTATTATATATCTGGTTGCTTATGTACATTTTTATTGAAAATGAGGGTAAATATTAGTGGAATAAATGTGTTTTCTTATGAACAAATTGTCAGTTTTGCCCTTTGTCATTTTATCTACTGGGATTTTCATATTATTCTGACCAATTTAAGAAATTCTTTTGTCATATTAATTACTGTCATATTTGATTTAATTTTTTCCCATTTTATTTATTTATTTATTTTGCTGTAGTAAGTTAAACTTTTCATTGTTATTACTTCAAGCT
Source organism: Ailurus styani (assembly GCA_002007465.1). Classification (NCBI taxonomy): domain Eukaryota; kingdom Metazoa; phylum Chordata; class Mammalia; order Carnivora; family Ailuridae; genus Ailurus; species Ailurus styani. The sequence goes on from LNAC01000765.1 coordinate 374,623, forward strand.
TTAGAATTTTTTTTTTTTTTTCCCCCAGGGGTACAGGTCTGTGAATCATCAGGCTTACACCTTTCACAGCATTCACCAAAGCACAAACCCTCCCCAATGTCCATAATAGAAATTTTTTTTTTTTGGTTAAAAAAAAGAAGCATTTATTGTTGATAGGTGGCATTGCATGACCTTGGTTTGAAATTTTCATGAATATTACAAAGGCATATCCACTAACTTGTAGTTACAGTAAGAGGCAATGGATTTATCTATGGCAATTAAATATTAATTTATAGAGAAACTTAAAGTGTGCTCACAATGAAATAGGCACAAAAAAGCTACTTAAAAATTAGGCCCACTATGTCATATGACACATACATAAACCATCTTCTTCAGGAAGAAAACCTAACAAGAATTCAAAGCATAATATCCATCATTGTAGTGCTGTTTTTATAAAAACAAATTTAAATCCACAAATGAAAGTCTTTTAAGGTTTACTCATAACAACAGATGCCTAAGACCATAATTACATAAAATGTTTTATGTTCTTTTAAATAATAGGTATCTCTTATAATTAGGTTTCTACATCACAGAAAAATTATTTTAAGAGACATGAAACAAAATCTAACTTTTAAACAACAGCCAAAGGAAAGATTGGTATCAATGTCCTGGAAGGGTCCTAGACTAGGAAGCAAGAGTCTGGGGTTCTAATTCCTCTAACCATCACCTTAATAAATTGTGGTTGTAAGCCCCTCTCTTGTCAAGCTTTAGAAATTTATCCTTTTAAGATCTAGAAGACTTCTGTTTTTTTCAAGTTGTAAAAATATTTTTCTTATACAATATGCCATAATCCATGGAAACATAACTAAACTTTTTTTCCCCTCCTCTTTGACAGATTAAACCTCTATAGTACATACTCTGGGTTATGTTAGAGATGCAGTTTTAGTCAGTGAAAATCAGAGACAGAAAATATCTATAGCTATATGCAAAAGATAATTGGGCACATTAACTCATTGGGCTTACCACAGCTTTATAAAGAACACTGAACTCTGCATTACTGAGCAGACAACATACTTCAATATATCACTTCAGTAATGCACTGGAATAGTAGCAACAAACCATTCAAGGTTGTATTTGCCTCTATTTCCACATATGATGACTATTCTGTATATAATACTTAATTCACTTAGATCATATTTTGACAGTGCTATGATTTAAATTGATGTTCCTACAAATTGCTTACCAGTTTTCCCAATACTATTTATTTAAAGAAAAAAATCTCTCTTTTAGACTGCAGACATGACAATTAAATGCAGTTCCCACTACTAGAAACTGGCAGGAAAAATGATGGTACAAAGGAAAAAAATCGTACAAAGGAAAAAGTAAAAAATAATGGTATAAAAGTAATGGCATATTATGAAAATAAAGGTATAAAGGATAATGGCATAAAATAAAGGTATAATGGATCAATTAACAAAACTGGAATACAGAAGGCAGATTAGATACATGTACTACAATATTAAATTTATTTTAATTGATATTGTACTATGGTTATTAAAAGAGTATTTGTAGTGTTAAGAAACACAAATTGACCTATTTAAGGGTGAAGAGTCATAACAGATATAGTCTAAAAGGATAAAAAACAAAGGAATGAAAAAAAAAAAACCACATTTATGTTTCTCAACTGGGGGTGATTTGTCCCCTCCCAGGACATCTGCAATGTCTGGACACATTTTGGGGGGAGTTACTCCTGGCATCTGATTGGTGGAGTCCAGGGATGCTAAGCACCCCACAATGCACAAATCAGCCCTCACAACAAAGAATGATCTGGCCTCAAATGTCAACAGCGTTGAGGTAGAGAAACCTTGATACAGAGAAAGCAAATAATGGAGGATGTGAGATCAACAGTAGGTGTGCAAAGGTGAGGAGTATATGGGTGTTGTTTTGATTATTCTTTTTTTTTTTAGTTTTCATTTAAACTCCAATTAGTTAATATATAGTATAATATTAGTTTCAGGGGTACAATATAGTGCTTCAATACTTACATAACTATAGCCAGTGCTCATCACAACATGTGCTTAATCCCCATCACCCCGTTTTGATTATTCTTAATCTTGTAATTTTTCTGTAATTTGGAAATTACTTTCAAATAAAGTATTTTTAAATTTCTTTTTTAAAGTACTATGCTGTGATGTTTACTTTATCATACACTGAATCATTACAGAGAAAAGTGGACCTATCTTGGGGTTTCTTAGTCTATTTCTCTTCTCTATTTCTAGTCTGTCTCCTGAAGACTTGCAGCAGTGAACATTTCTGGTGAGGTGACTTAATTGTCAAAGCCATGAGAATAGTTCTTTGGAACTTAACTAGGCAAGATATTTTAATATATGCATATTAAATGTGCAATGTGCAAAGACCCTAGGGTCAGATTATTTATTTGCCTGATGTTTTATCAGGAGAACAAATCAAAGAGTGAGGCTGGGCTCTGGGAAGCTAGAGCAATGATTCCCTAAAGTAAATACCACTCATGCAATCCAAGCTCTTCAGGACCATCCAAACACAAAGCGACATCAAGCTATATGTTATATTAGTCTTTTGTTTGCATAAAAAAAATTTCTACAAACACAAACTAAGAAAGGTTAACCTGCATAAAACATATTTATGCTGAATATTAAAGTCCAATTGACTTCAAAGTATAATTTTAATATATCCATCATAGACACACTTCTCTGAAAGGATATAGCAATCTGTCTAGAATACAGCAGAATATCACTACATAAATGAGTTAGAAACTTGGATTTTACTTCTCTTCTATTATATCTGTTTCTTAATAATTTCTTCAAAGGTAAAACAACATAAATAGGTTCATGGGAGGTTATGTGTTGAGCTATTCAATAAACGTCTCATAAAATCATTTTAGTAGTAAGACAAATGTAATACAAAGACTCCACTTGTAATGCATGGTGGCTGGCAGCCTTCAAGTTCCCAATCATACTTGACTCCCTTTGCCCCACATCTGGGCAGTCTGATAAGAAAGCATGCTCAGACCCTGATGTCCTCAGGCCCTTGGCAATGGTAGAAATTTCAAACCATGCAACTCCCTGCTCAGTGTGCTAACCTCACACCATTCCCTTTCTAACTACAATAAAAACCCAAAGCTCCACCTTCCTCCTTTCCCTCTGGACCACACAGAAGCCCTTCCCCTGGGCATGGGGATCCATCTACTGTTAACTGTTATGAGTTATAAATTCTATTTCATACCCATTGGTGCCCAGGTGTCATTTGTCCCACTTCCATAATTTCCCAGGGTGGAGTGGGAGAATTGTTCAGTGTCTGGTAGGGGATGCCAGGCACACAAATAAAACACCAAGAGACTAGTTTTGCTTAATGATTTCTCAGAATCACTTGTCAAGGTACCAGGAAGGATCTAGTCTCTAGGAAGTCTTCCAGGGCAAAGAGTAGGAGAATGTCAGAATCACATTCACTGATGTCCATGCATAAATTAGGGTCTGAAATATGCTAAAGCAAATTTCAAGAGAAGGGTTAATAATTCAAAAAACTAAATTTGAAGGAATAAAATTAAACCATATAGAGCAGAATACTGAAGACCTACCTTCAGTTATAATTTTGCTTTTATTATTTGAACAGAAACATTTAAATGGAAAGTTTGCTTAAAATCCAAACTACACATTAAAAATGAAAACACAGAATCCCAGTTCTCACCCAAACGGCACTCCAAGGGCACCCAATGGAGTCACCAGGACTGTGGGGACTGCAGTGTAAGCCAGGAAGTTTCCAATCTGGCCAACAGCCACTGTCAAGAGAATCACAAGGATACCACTTGCAATTACAGCTCTCTTTTAGCAATGATCACAGAGTTTAATTTGGCAAGGCTCTGCTCTGAAAGGGCTACTTCTTTTCATTACTTGTGAGGAAGCAAATGTGGGGCATCATTTGCATAATTAAGGGTCCTGAAGGCAGAGGAGAGCAGGTCCCACAGCATCACTGACCCAATCAGTCAGGAGTAGTTTCAGCCCTCTGTGGAAATTCCCAAACTAAATGGCAGTGATTGACAGTGGGTGCAACAAAGTATATTTCCACTCTCTCTTTAACACATCCTTGTTTTAACACTAATCATGTAAAATTTCCTGTCCTTTCAATGTCCTGGGATCTACTCCAGTAGAGACTACTGGGCTACAGTGACATGCTGCTGGCACACCAACTGGAAAAACTACTGCCTGCACAGGATTGCACCCAGAGCTATACCAAGACAGAGCTTAAAGATGAGCTCCTCAATGAAATGAAACATCTAGACAGCTACACAGCGTTTTGCCTAAAAGATAATGTGTAACATATAAACCTCATGATATTTTTGAATTTTCTAATATAATTTTTCTTTATGTATTTAGGATTCTGAACTCCAATTTTATTATTTATTTTTATATGATAGCACATAACCTCTGCACAGAACTTCTTTTATACAATAGCATATGATCCTGTACTTAAGGCTTAGGGAAGAAACTCTCCTTTGTAAAACCAATTATGTTTCACAAAACATGAAATTTCACCAAATGTGAACAGCATGACTACAGATGAGTAAGCAGGAGCTGTTTTAATTTCTTTGGGCCCAGGACAATCTGACCTGGACTAAATTCAGAGCTAATTGCAGGCAGTAGGAACCTCTATTTCCTCCCTCCAACGCCTCCCAGTCTAGTCCTCAGCCCAAAGAATGGAGGCGCACTCATTCCACCTCCTCCAGTCCTGCCAGAAGAATGACAGATCTTAAGAAAGCTCACCAAGCTCTTCACTACACTAAGTACTTACTTGCAATTGTGCCTGCCCACCACACAATGTCTGTTAAATAGGAGGTACCTACAAAAGAGTGAGATTAAAATGTGAGAAAACTACAAAGCAAGAGGTTTACAAACTATATAAAGAGAAGTTTTTACATGAAAATAAAACTGAGAAGAATAACGAATGCCATACTGCTTATTCACCTTCTAAAGAATTGTTAAGTTAGTCTATAAATAGCAGCATGAGAAACCACTAGAAGTGGCAAATACAGATACTTTTTGCCATGAACACAAGCTGACCCAAACAACCAGTAAAACCTTTCTGAAAAAATATTTTTTGGCCCACCATTCCACCCAGAGACACAAATAATCTTTGGCATGAAGTTTTATGTTGAAGTCCGAATCTTTCATACCTTTGCTGCAACCCATTTATATGATAATCATCAGCATAAGATTCCATGACTTGGTGCTTGAACAAGTTACTCAATGTTCATAAATTAGAACCTTTATGATATGGCTCTTTTTTCAACCATACGGGCAACAGACCTTTTCACTCACTCAGTGATTTGATGTTTTACATAGTCAACTATATTCTCTTAGGTTATCCTCATATATCCCCATGTATAGTCAGACAAAAACATGAGCAGGTGCCCGGGCCTCCCCATCAGATGGGTCCCTCTTCCTGCCTGTATGACAGGAACCTGCAGCAAGATAGTCTCCCAATCTTTGAGACACACAGCTGTACTACTTCAGATATGTCAAAATGCTCATCTGACAGGTTTCTTCACTTCAGATTAAAGTACCTAAATCTAGATTTTAGCCATTCTAACAGGTATGAGGTGATATCTTACTGTGGTTTTGATTTATATTCCATGATGATAAGTGATGCTGAGAATTTTTCCATTGTTGGACACCAGTATGTCTTCTTTTGAAAAATGTCGGTTTAGGTCCTCTACCCATTTTTCAACCACACTGTTTTTTTGTTTTTTGTGGGGTTTTTTTTTTTGGTGTTAAGCTTTTTATATAGTTTGGATATAAACCCTTATCAGATATATCATTTGCAAATATGTTCCCCCATTCAGTAGTTGATCATATTATAATAGTAATGTAACTGGGACAGATGGTAGCTATACTTATGATGTACATAGCATAATGTATAAACTTTATACTTCAAATTACTAAGTTGTACACCTGAAACTAATGTAACATTCAGTGTCAACCATACTCAAATAAAAAAAGTAACTCTGGGGACACCTGGGTGGCTCAGTTGGCTAAGCAGCTGCCTTCAGCTTAGGTCATGATCCCAGGGTCCGGGGATCAAGTCCTGCATCGGGCTCCTTGCTCGGCAGGAAGCCTGCTTCTCCCTCTGCCTCTGCCTCTGCCAGCCACTCTGCCTGCTTGTGCTCTCTCTCTCTCTCTCTCTGACAAATAAATTTTAAAAATCTTTTTTAAAAAAGTATCTCTGCAGTTACTTTTGTAGTGAAATTATTTTAAAAAAATAAATCTAATTGGACATTTTAATTCTTAGTAATTTAGTATAATGAACACAGGAGTTCAGCCTGCTTCATGAAGGAACAGAGCTACAGATATCACAATAAGTACTTGAGAAAAATAAAATTGGGCTAATAAATAATGACAGAGTAGGAAGAATGGTGAGTTAGACTATCACCATTTGGCAACATCACAATAAAAACCAATTTAAGCAAGAATCATCAATGGATATGAAAACAAGTGGATAAAGTTTGTTGAGAGGGGTGCCTGGGTGGCTCAGTGGGTTAAAGCCTCTGCCTTCAACTCAGGTCATGATCTCAGGGTCCTGGGATTGAGGCCTGCATCGGGCTCCCTGCTCAGCAGGGAGCCTGCCACCTCCTCTCTCTCTGCCTGCCTCTCTGCCGACTTGTAATCTCTCTCTGTCAAATAAATAAATAAAATCTTTTAAAAAAAATAAAATAGTTTGTTGAGGAAGAATATAGGATTGCCACACAGTCTCCATTAATCACCACTACCAGTTTCTCATTAATCATAAAGAGAAAAACTTACCTTTAGAGTACTCTGTAGAACCTGATAGATATCACCTTAACCAAGTGGTCAAAGTTAACGTCATCAGCAATGGGACAAACTAATACCACGTGTCTCCTGAGAGGATGCACTGGGAAGGATACATCACATCTGTGGTATTCCTGCCAAAATGCATCACTTGAATCTAATTATAAGGAAACTGTGAAACAGGCTATGAATTCGCTGGCTTCCACTCTTCAAAAAAGGCAAGGTCCTAAAGACAAAGAAAGGCTAAAAGACTGTTGCAGACAAAAGAAAACTAAGAAGACATGGTTGACTCCACACACAAGACACTAAATGGAAAAAAAAGTTGCTATAAAGGACAGTATCAGGGCAACTGGCAAAATCTGAATATGGACTGTTGTAAATAAAAGACTCCCCAAATCCCTTCTCTTTCTTTTCTCTTTTCTTTTTTTTAAGATTTTATTTCTTTATTAGAGAGAGAGAGAGACTTTACCAAAATGCCCCACCCAGGTCACTAAACAAATAAATAAGCATACAACAATCCACAGAGAGGGGAAGGGGAATCAGATTCTAGAGTTGCTACCGTATATTACCTAAAATGCCCAGAGGGCAACAAAATTCATCAGACAACAACAAAACAAACAACCCAATTCAAAAATGGCCAAACGACTTGAACAGACACTTCTCCAAAAAAGATACACAAATGGCTAATAAGCACATGAATAAATGCTCAACATTACTAATCATTAGGGAAACACAAAAATCAAATCCCTATCACTTCACACCCATTACAGTAACTACTAAAAAACAAACAAGTGTTCTTGAGAATATGGAGAAACTGGAAACCTTGTGCACTGATGGTAAAAATGGAAAATGGTGCCGCCACAGTGGAAAACAGAACAGCAGTTCCTCAAAGAGTTACATGGTCCAGCAATTCCACTTCTGGGTATATATCCAAAAGAACTGAAAGCAGAGACTTGAGCATATATTTATTTGCACACCATGTTCATACCAGCTTTATTCACAATAGACTAAAGGTGGAAACAACCCAAGTGTCCTTCAACAGATGAATGGACAAACAAATGGATAGACAAAATAAAATGGATATGGTCTTTTTGTTATACATGAAACAGCAGTAAACAGCACAAGAAAGACTGTTGTTCAGCCCTAAAAAGGAATGAAATTCTGATATATGCCTGAACACAGATGAACCTGGGAGACAATAATGCTAAGTGAAATAAACCAGTAAAAAAATGACAAATATTTTATGAGTGTACTTGCATGAGGTACTTAAGAGTAATCACATTCATAGAGATAGAACATAGAACAGTGGTTACCAGGAGTTGGGAGTGAGAATGGGAGTTACTGTTAAATGGGTACAGTATTTCATAAAGGGATTATGAAAAAGTTCTACAGATAGATATTGATGATATTTTATACAACATAAATATATTTAACACTAATGAATTGTACAATTAAAAATGGTTAAAATAGTAAATTTTATGGCATGCATATTTTACCACCACCACAACAAAAAAATTGCTAGAGGAACAGAGGCCTGAAAACATTAAGTAAGATTAACAACAGATATCTCAGCAAATTTTAACTAAAAGTTAAATGTAAAATGTTTAATTACTAAACACAAATTTGTTTTCCTTTCATACCTTATCTGATTTGAAAAATTATGGGGTAAATATGCATATAACTGCACTATTGGATCTATAACATAGAACTGTAATATATTTGACAATAACAACACAAAAGATGTGGGTGTGAGCAGTTTCATGGTTCACATAAAGTAGTGAACATGGTAAGAGTAAGAACATAGTAATTGTTACCCCGAATGCCATAAAAATAAAGAAAACAAGGAATGGTAAATAAGCAGGTTAACATATAGAACTCTATAAATCTATATTTGCTTTTCGTTTTTTTAATAATTTATTTAAATTAACATATAGCATATTATTATTCAGAGATAGAATTTAGTAATTCACCAGTTGCATATAACACCCAGTGCTCATTACACCAAGCACCCTCCTTAATGCCTATCTCTCAGTTACTCCATCCCTCTACCTGCCTCCCCACCAGCAATTCTTGGTTCATTTCCTACAGTTAATAGTCTCTTATGGTTTGTCTCCATCTCTGATTTTGTCTTATTTTAGTTTTCCTTCCTTTCCCCTATGTTCATCTGTAATGTTTCTTAAATTTCACATATGAGTGAAACCATGTGATATGTCTTTCTCTGACTTAGTCTGCTTAGCATACTATCCTTTAGTTCCAGCCACCTTATTGCAAATGGCAAGATTTCATTCTTTTTTGATGAGTAACATTCCACTATATATATATATATACACACACACACACATATACATACACACACATATATATATGTATGTATATATATATGTGTGTATATATGTATGTGTGTGTATATATATATATATATATATATATATATATATATATATACACACACACACACACACACCATTTCTTTTTCCATTCATCTCTTGATGGATATCTGGGCTCTTTCCATAGTTTGCATATTATGGACATTACTGCTATTAACACTGGGGTGCGTGTGCCCTGCTGAATCACTGTTTGTAACCTTTGAATAAATACTTAGTAGTGCAACTGCTGGGTCCTAGGGTACCTCTATTTTCAACTTTTTGAGGAACCTCCATACTGTTTTCCAGAGTGGCTACACCAGTTTGCATTCCCACCAACAGAGTAAGAGGGTTCCCCTTTCTTCACCAACATCTCTTGTTTCTTGAGTTGTTAATTTTAGCCATGCTGACTGGTGTGACATGGTATCTTACTGGATTTTTATCTATATTTCCCTGATGCTGAGTGATGTTGAGCATTTTTTCCTGTATCTACTGACCATTTGTATGTCTTCTTTGGAAAAATCTGTTTTCATGTCTTCTGTCCATTTCTTCACTGGATTTTCTGTTTTGGGGGTGTTGAGGTTTATAAATTATAGATTTTGGATACTTTATCTGATAAGTCCTTTATCTGATAAGACACTTGCAAATATCTTCTCCCATTTTGTAGGTTGTCTTTTAGTTTTGTTGACTGTTTCCTTTGCAGTGCAAAAGCTTTTTATCTTGATGGAGTCCCAATAGTTCATTTTTGCTTTTCTTTCCCTTCCCTTTGAAGATGTATCTAGCAAGATATTGCAGTGGCCGAGGTCAAAGAGGTTACTGTCTATGTTCTCCTCTAGGATTTTGATGGATTCCTATCTCACATTTACGTCTTCCATCCATTTTGGGTTTATTTTTGTGTATGGTGTAAGAGAGTGGTCCAGTTTCATTCTTTTGCCTGTAGCCGTCCAATTTTCCTAAAACCGTTTGTTGAAGAAACTGTCTTTTTTCCATTGGATATTCTTTCCTGCTTTGTCAAAGATTAGTTGACCACAGAGTTGAGGGTCCATTTCCAGGTTTAATAATCTGTTCCACTGACCTAGGTGTCTGTTTTTGTGCCAGTACCATACTGTTTTTATGACTACAGCTTTTCAATACAGCTTAAAGTCTGTAATTGTCATGCCTCCAAGTTTGGTGGTCTTTTTCAACAATCTTGGCTATTTGGGTTTTTTTCTGATTCCATGCAAATTTAAGGATTCTTTGTTCCAGCTGTGAAAAATCCTGATGGTGTTTTGATAGAGATTGCACTGAATGTATAGATTGCTTTGGGATAGCATAGACATTTTAACAATATTTGTTCTTCCAATCCATGAGCATGGAATGATTTCCATTTCTTTGTATCTTCCTCAACTTCCTTCATAAGTGTTCCAGTTTTCAGAGTACAGACCTTTTACCTCTTTGGCTAGATTTATTCCTAGGTATCTTATGGTTTTTGGTATAATTGGACTGATTCCTTGATTTCTCTTTCTTCTGTCTCATTGCTAGTGTATAGAAATGGAATTGATTTCTGTGCATTGATTTTATACCCTGTGACTTTGCTGAATTCCTATATAAGTTCTAGCAATTTTTGGGTGGAGTCTTTTGGTTTTCCTTTTCTTTTTTTTTTTTTTAAGATTTTATTTTTTTGACAGAGAGAAACACAGCGAGAGAGGGACACACAAGCAGGGGGAGTGAAAGAGGGAGAAGCAGGCTTCCTGCAGAGTGGGAAGCCCAATGCAGGGCTCAATCCCAGGACTCCGGGATCATGACCTGAGCCAAAGGCAGACACTTAACAACTGAGCCACCCAGGTGCCCCTTGGGTTTTCTAAAAAGAATATCATGTCATCTGTGAAGAGTGAAAGTTTGACTTCGTTGCCAATTTGGAAACCTTTGAAACTTTTAGTTCCTTTTCTTCTCTGATTGCTGCGGTAGAACATCCAGTATTATGTTGAACAACAGTGGTGAGAGTGGACATTCCTGTCATGTTCCTGACCTTAGGGGGAAAGCTCTCAATTCTTCCCCATTGAGGATGATATTTACTGTGGGTCTTTTGCCATGGCTTTTATGATATTGAGGTATGTTTCCACTATCCCTACAGGGAGAATGACTTTTATCAATAAAGGATGCTGTATTTTGCCAAATGCTTTTTCTGCATCTACTGAGAGATCATACGGTCCTTACCCTTTCTTTTATTTTATGGAGTATCGCAATGAAATGATTTCTGGGTTTGAACCACCACAGCAGCCCAAGAATAAATCCTACTCCATCATGGTAAATAATCCTTTTAATGTACTACTGGATCCTATTAACTAGTATCTTGGTGAGAATTTTTGGATCCATGTTCACCAGGGATATTGGTCTGTAATTATTCTCCTTTTTAGTGAGATCTTTGTCTGGTTTGGGGATCAAGGTAAACTGGCCTCATAGAATGAGTTTGAAGTTTTCCTTCCATTTCTATTTTTTGGAGGAGTCTCTGAAAATAGGTATTATTTCCTCATTGAATATTTGGTAGAATAACCCTAGGAAGCCATCCGGCCCTGGACTCCTGTCTGTTGGGAGATTTTTGATTACTGCTTCAATTTCTTTGCTTGTTATGAGCCTGCTCAGGTTTTCTATTTCTTCCTGTTTCCGTTTTGGTAGTTCATATGTTTCTAGGAATGCATCCATTTCCTCCAGATTGCCTAATGGTGGCATATAATTGCTCATAATACTATAATTGTTTGTATTCCTTTGGTGTTGGTTGTGATCTCTCCTCTTTCATTTATGATTTTATCTATTTTGATAAGTCTAGCTAGTAATTCATCAATCTTATTAAGTCTTTCAAAGAACCAGCTCCTACTCTTGTTGATCTGTTCTTCTGGATTTTTTTTTTATTTCTGTATCATTGATCTCTGCCCTTATCTTTATTATTTCCCTTCTCCTGCTTGATTTAGAATTTATTTGTTGTTCTTTTCCTTCTGTATAAGGTCAGGTTATATACTTGAGACTTTTCTTGCTTCTTGAGGAAAACCTGTATTGCTGTATACTTCCCTCTTAGGACTGCCTTTGGTGTATCCCAAAGATTTTGAACTGTTGTGTTTTCATTTTCATTTGTTTCCATGTATTTTTAAAATTCATCTTTAATTTCCTGGTTGACCCATTCATTCCTTAGTAGAATATTCTTTAACCACAAATATTTGGGGTCCTCCCAAATTTCTTTTTGTGGTTGGCTTCAAGTTTCATAGCATTGTGGTCTGAAAATATGCATGGTACGATATCAATATTTTTGTACCAACTGAGACCTGATTTGTGACCCAGTATGTGATCAATTCAAGGGAATGTTCCATATGCATTCAAGAAGAATGCGTATTCTGCTGCTTTAGAATGAAATGCTCTGAATATATCTGGGAAGTCCATCTGGTCCAGTGTGTCATTCAAAGCCCTTGTTTCTCTGTTGATCTGCTTAGATGATCTGTTCCTTGCTGTTAGCGGGGTATTAAAGTCCCCTTCCATTACTGTATTATCATCAATGAGTTTCTTTAAGTTTGTTATTAATTGATTTCTATATTTGACTGCTTCCAAGTTAGGGGCATAAATATTTAAATTGTTAGATATTCTTGTTGGATAAACCCCTTTCTTATGATATAGTGTCCTTCTTCATCTCTTATTATACTTTTTAACCTAAAATCTAGTTTGTCTGATATAAGGATTGCTATTCCAGTTTTCTTTTGATGTCCATTAGCATGATAAATGGTTCTCTACACCCTCACTTTCAATCTAGAGGAGTCTCTGGGTCTAAAATGAGTCTCTTGTAGATAGCATACCAAAGGATCTTGTCTTTTTATCCATTTTGATATCCGATATCTTTTGATTGACACATTTAGTCCATTCACATTCAGAATAATTATTGAAAGATGAATTTAGTGCTATTGTACTACCTATAAAGTCACTGTTTCTGTAGATTATTTCTCTTTCTCTTCCTTTCTAGTCTATGTTACTTTTGGGCTCTCTCTTTTCTCAAAGGATCCCCTTTAATATTTCTTGCAGGGCTGGTTTAGTGTTCACAATTTCCTTTAGTTTCTGTCTGCCCTGGAAACTCTATTCTGAATGACAGCCTTGCTGGATGATGTACTTTTGCCTGCACATTTTTTTCCATTTACACGTTGAATATATTATGCCAGTCCTTTCTGGCCTGCCAAGTCTCTGTGGATAGGTCTGCTGCCAGCCTTATGTGCCTAACCTTTAAGTCAAAGACTTACTGTCTTAAGCTGCTTTCAGGATTTTCTCTTTGTCTTTGAAATTTGCAAGCTTCACTATCATATGTCCAGGTATGGACCTATTACTATTGATGTTGACTGGGGATCTCTGTGCCTCCTGGACATAAATGCCTGTTTCCTTCCCCAGATCAGGGAAGTTCTTGGCTATAATTTGTTCACATAAACTTTCCACCCTTCTTTTCCACTCTTCATTTCCCAGAACTCCTATAATATGGATATTATTTCTCCTTATGGAATCACTTAGTTCCCTAAGTCTACCTTCGTGTTCTAATAATTTTCTTTCCCTCTTCTTTTCAACTGCCTTGATTACCATCATTTTATGTTCTATATCAATGATTGGCTTTACTGATCCATTCATTCTCATTTTTATGGCCTCCATTTAGGATTGCCTCTATGTAATAGAATTTTTAATTTCAGCCTGGCCAGGTTTTAGTTCTTTTATCTCTACAGTAAGAGATTTTCTAGTGTCCTCTATGTGTTTTTCAAGCCCACCTAGTATCTTTATAATCATTGTTTTAAATTTTAGTTCAGAGGGGTGCTGGGTGGCTCAGTCAGTTAAGTGTCATCTTTCAGCTCAGGTCAAAATCCCAGAGTCCTGGGATCAAGCCCTGCCTCAGGCTCCCGCTACTTCTCCCTCTCCCACTCCCCCTGCTAGTGCTCTTTCTCTATCAAATAATTAAATCCTTAAAAATAAATAAATAAATCCTAGTTCAGACATCTTACTTATATCCATATTGATTAAGTCCCTGCCAGTAAGTACTACCTCCTGTTCTTTCCTTTGGGTAAGTTTCCCCATCTCATTTTTTCCAGAAAAGAAAAGAGAGAAAAAGAAAACAAAAACAACAATAACAACAATAACAAAAACCTAGCTCCTTAGTGTGTTTTGATCTGCTTGTTAAAAGAAACTAGAACCCGGTGGGAGGAGCAAGATGGCAGAGGAATAGGAGACCGATTTTCATCAGGTGTCAGAAATTCAAACAGATAGCTATCAAACCAGTCTGAACACCTACAAATTCTACATGAGATCGAAGAGAAGAGCAGCAATTCTAGGAACAGAAAATCAACCACTTTCCAGGAGGTAGGATGTGCAGAGAAGTGAATCTGAAGCAAAGGGAAGATAGACCCTGGAGGGAGTTGCCAGATCCCGTCAAGTGAGAGAGCAACGGAGCACAAATTTGGAACTTTTAGAAGTCTGCTCCACCAAGGGATGTCACCCCAGAGGCTAAGAGGGGGGGTGAAGCTCTCATGGGGACAGTGTGGGCCCAGGACCCACAGGGACACAAAAAGACCAAGGCTGTCTGAGACCAACAGAGCTCCCAGGTATCAGAGGGGGAAAGCCGACTGAAGAGACGGAGCCAAGCTGAGAAGGTGTATCTTTTATTTGTTTGTTTGTTTTTTTTGTTTTTTAAAATTTTTATTTATTTGACAGAGATAGAGAGATCACAAGTAGGCAGAGAGGAAGGCAGAGGGAGAGGAGGAAGCAGGCTCCCTGCCGAGCAGAGAGCCCAATGCGGGGCTCGATCCCAGGATCCTGAGATCATGACCTGAGCCGAAGGCAGAGGCTTAACCCACTGAGCCACCCAGGTGCCCCTGAGAAGGTGTATCTTAGCTCGGTGTTACCTTGGGCCATGATCCAAAGCACAGTCGGGCCAATGCTCTTTGAGCGGGGAACCCCACAGGCAGCAGATCTGGAGAGACTTACTCCTTACTCCTCTGGGAGGAGTGGCACAGGATCATGCTGCATGAATCTGCTGGGTTTGGAGATTCTAAATGGGGCCCTGTGCCAGAGACAGAAAGGCTCGGTCACAGGCCAGGTGAGCTGGGAGCGCAGCCGGAGACCAAGGAGACAGGAGGGACTGAATGCTTTTCTCTGAGGACACACTGAGGAGCGAGGTCCTGAGTTCCCCGCTCCTCTGGGTTGGGGATTAGGAGGCCACCATCTTCATTCCTGTCCTCCAAAGCTGTAGAGAAAGCGTTCAGGGAACAAAAGCTCCCAAGAGCGAACCTGAGCTGATTACTTAGCCTGGCACCTGGCAAGGGCGGTGTAATTCCGCCTCGGGCAAAGACACTTGAGAATCACAGCAACAGACCCCTCCTCCAGAAGTTCAGCAAGAACATCCAGCCAAGACCAAATTCACCGATTGCTGAGAATTGTGGAACTTCAGAGCTAGGGGAAAGCAACACAGAGAATTCATGACTTTTTCCCCAAGATCCTTTAGTCATTCAAAGTTAAATTCTTTGAATTTAATCTTTTTTCTTACTCTTTTCTTTTAAAATTTTTTCCTCTTTCCTATTTGAAAGTTTAACTATTATATCTTATCAATACCTTTTTAAAATCTTTTTAAATTTTCATTGTTATAGTCATATCTTACCCTTTCATTGTATTCAACCTTATTTGTTGTATACACACAGGGTCTGTTCAATTCACCAGTCTGATAGAGATAGAGATAGAGACAGAGACAGAGATAGATATAGAAACAGAAATAGATGATATAGATATAGATATAGGATTTTCTTTTATTTTTTTTTCTTTGTTTTTGTTGTTGTTTTTTGTTTTTTTCCCTCCTTCTTCTCCCCCCAGTTTTGGGTCTCTTCTGATTAGGTTAGTGTTCTGGGGTAATTGCTACTCTTTACTATTTTGTTCTCTCATCCATCTATTCTTATTTGCATAAAATGACAAAGTGGAAAAAATCACACACACACAAAAAAGAACAAGAGGCAGCAACGATGGCTAGGGACTTAATCAATTCGGACATTAGTAATATGACAGAACTAGAGTTCAGAATGATGATTATCAAGGTGTTGGCTGGGTTCGTTAAAAAAAAAGCAAAGTTGGCAGCATCACAATTCCAGACTTCAAGTTCTATTACAAAGCTGTCATCATCAAGACAGTATGGTACTGGCACAAAAACAGACACATAGATCAGTGGAACAGAACAGAGAGCCCAGAAATGGACCCTCAACTCTATGGTCAACTAATCTTCGACAAAGCAGGAAAAATGTCCTGTGGGAAAACACCAAAATGGACAGCCACATGCAGAAAAATGAAACTGGATCATTTCCTTACACCACACACAAAAATAGACTCAAAATGGATGAAAGACCTCAATGTGAGAAAGGAATCCATCACAATCCTTGAGGAGAACACAGAGAGCAACCTCTTTGACCTCAACCGCAGTAACTTCTTCCTAGGAACATCACCAAAGGCAAGGGAAGCAAGGGCAAAAATGAACTATTGAGACTTCATCAAGATTAAAAGCTTTTGCACAGCAAAGGAAACAGTCGACAAAACCAAAAGACGACTGACAGAATGGGAGAAGATATTTGCAAATGACATATCAAATAAAGGGCTTGTATCCAAAATCTATAAAGAACTTCTCAAACTCAACACCCACAGAACAAATAACCCAGTCAAGAAATGGGCAGAAGACATGAACAGACATTTCTCCAAAGACGACATCCAAATGGCCAACAGACACATGAGAAAGTGCTCAACATCACCAGACATCAGGGAAATACAAATCAAAACCACAGTGAGATACCACCTCACACCAGTCAGAATGGCTAAAATCAACAAGTCAAGAAACAACAGATGTTGGCGAGGATGTGGAGAAAGGGGAACCCACCTACATTGTTGGTGGGAATGCAAGCTGGTGCAGCCACTCTGGAAAACAGAGGTCCCTCAAAAAATTGAAAATGGAGCTACCCCACGACCCAGCAATCACGCTACTGGGTATTTACCCTAAAGATGCAAGGTAGTGATTCCCAGGGGCACATGCACCCGAATGTTTATAGCAGCAATGTCCACAATAGCCAAACTATGGAAAGAACCTAGATGTCCATCAACAGATGAATGGATAAAGAAGAGGTGGTATGTATATATATATATATATATATATATATATATATATATATATATACACACACACAATGGAATACTATGCAGCCATCAAAAAGAAACGAAATCTTGCCGTTTGCAACGACATGGATCAAACTAGAGGGTATTATGCTAAGCGAAAGAAGTCAGTCAGAGAAAGACAATTATCATATGATTCTCTCTGATATGAGGAACTTGATGGGCAGTGTG
Source organism: Ailurus styani (assembly GCA_002007465.1). Classification (NCBI taxonomy): domain Eukaryota; kingdom Metazoa; phylum Chordata; class Mammalia; order Carnivora; family Ailuridae; genus Ailurus; species Ailurus styani. The sequence goes on from LNAC01000765.1 coordinate 392,162, forward strand.
GGGGTCATGGGGGGTAGGGAGGGAAAAATCATGAAACAAGATGGGATCGGGAAGGAGACAAACCATAAGAGACTCTTAATCTCACAAAACAAACTGAGGGTTACTGGGGGGGGAGGGTAGGGATAGGGTGGATGGGTTATGGATATTGGGGAGGGTGTGTGCTATGGTGAGTGCTGTGAAAGGTGTAAGCCTAAGGATTCACAGACCTATGCCCATGTGGCAAATATATATATCTATATACATACAAATATACACACACACATACACACATACACACATACACATCTTAAAAAAAGAAACTAGATCCCAAAATAAGAAAAACATATATCTTACAATGAAATGAAACAAAAAATTAAAAAATATGTGAAGTATATATAAATATAAAAATTAAAAAAATTAAAAAAGAATTGAGAAAATAAGAAAATAACTAAAAGACTAAAGAATAAAAATAAGAAGAATGTTATATACTGTTTTCCCAAGAGTGAAGGTTTGCAGTAAAATTGGTGAGAATGAGAACCCCCTGGTTTTCTGGGGGACAGATCTGCCGCAGTGATTCTACTAGGACTTGCCCTAATAAAAATGTTCTTCCAGGGCACAGGAAGGCAGGGCTTGTTGTAAGCAGCTCCAGCGTCTACTAGGTGGCACTGTTTTGCTGTGTTGAGGCTTTCAGCACTGGTAGGAGGGAACATAGCTGTGCCCTATCTCCAGTCCCAGAGCTGAAAATTCACACCTCCCACCACCACTCTTCAGTGAGACCTCAGAGAAAAACAATCAATCACTCTGTCTCCCCTATTGTCCTCAGAACTCTGTTCTTACCCATCTTACCCATCCTGTGATCCAGTGCTTTTATCTCAGGCATGCCACTGAGTTTCAAAACTCCAAATTTTAGGGAGTCCCACAGCACGGACCTACACCTTTCCTCCTAGGGGAGGGAGGAGGCCCTCTCTACACTTCCACTCTTTGCTGGACCACTCCCAGAAAATGGTCCTACCACTGCACAGCAGTTCGCAGTTTATGGCAACACAGAGCAGAAAGCCAGCACGTAGACACACTGTGTTCAGCCGGCTTCTAAGCTCCTATGCCTAGGACCTCTGCCAAACTCAGGCACCACCTGTTCTTCTTGTAACCCCTGGGATCCTGAGGCCATGCTGTCATACCTGGGATTCCACCCCACTCACCACCTAAACACCTTTAAGCCAGGCACGTGCCCCAGTATAGCAGACTTCTAAAAGTTTCGATTTTGTACTCTGCTGCTTATAATACTTTGTAGAGCCTCCTTAAACAGGCTCCCTCCCCACTGATGTATCCTAAGCTATATCACACTGGATTCAAGTCTCCGCACCTCCTACCTTCCAAACAGTGGTCACTTTTTACTTGTAGACTTGCAGCATATGTTTTCTCAGATCCTAACTGATTTCTTGGGTGTTCAGAAATCTTTGATAACTATCTAGTTGTTTTTGAGGGACGAGACAGACTTACAGTCCCCTACTCCTCTGCCATCTTAACTCCTCTCTCTGTTGTGTCTCTATATACTAATAACAAACTAGCAGAAAGAGAAATTAAGGAAATAATCCCCAATTACAACTGCATCATAAAGAACAAAATATCTAAGAATAAATTTAACCAAGGAAGTGAAAGACCTGCACTGTGAAAACCGTAACACACTGCTGAAAGAAACTGAAGATGACACATACAAATAGAAGATATACCCTGCTCGTGGATTGGAAGAATTAATATTGTTAAAATGTGGACACTCAAAACAACCTATAGATTCAATATAATCTCTATCAAAAATGTTAATGGCATTTTTCACAGAAATATTAGAAAGAATCTTAAAATTTATATGGAATCACAAAAGACCCCCAAATAGCCAAAGTATTCTTGAGAAAGAGCAAAACTGGAGGTATCATGTTCCCTGGTTTCAAACTATACTAAAAAGCTATAGCAATCAAAACAGTATGGTACTGGTATGCAGCACACACATGCACACACATAAAGATCAACAGAATAGAGAGCAAGTTATACACCCATGTTTGCATGGTCAATCTGTAACAAAGAAGACAAGAGCATACAATGGGGAAAAAGGCCTCTTCAATAACTGATATTGAGAAAAATGGACAGCTACATGCAAAAGAATGTAACTAGACCACTTTCTTATACCATTTACAAAAGTTAACTTAGAATGGGTTAAAAGCCTAAATGTAAGATCTGAAACCATAAACATAAGCAGTAATTTTGTGGACACCAGGCTCCACAACATTTTTCTGGATACGTCTGCTCAGGCAAGGGAAACAGAAGAAAAAATAAACTATTGGGACTATATCAAACTAAAAAGCTTCTGCACAGCAAGGGAAAACTATTAACAAAATGAAAAGGCACCATGATGAATGGGAGAAAATATTTACAAGTGACATTCCGGATAAGGGATTAACATCCAAAATATATAAAGAATTCACATAACTCAACACCAAAAAACCCTCCAAACAATCTGATTTAAAAATGCACAGAGGACCTGTGAAAAATGCACAGAAGTATTTCTCCAAAGAAGACATACAAATAAATGGCCAACAGACACATGAAAACATGCTCAACATCACTAATCATCAATGCAAATCTAAATCACAGATATCATCTCAGAAAATTTCACTTTATTCAAATAAAAAAATAAATGAGTATACAAACAGAAAGTACATGAGACAAATACAACAGAGTAAATGGCATACATAAATCCAACTATAATAATAAAAATATTAAACATCAGTTGGTTTATAGTGTCATTCAAGTCTTTTATTCCTTGTGGATCTTCTGCCTAGTTTTTCTATAAAATTCCTTTAAATAAATTTTTGAAAGCAGGGTACTGAAGTCTCCCAACTACTATTTTTTAATTTTCTATTTCTTTATTATGTTAGTTTTGTTTAAGGTATTTTGAGACTGTTGTTAGGCACATATTGATTTACAATCGTTACATCATCCTGATGGACCATTTCATTGTTATAAAATGTCCTCTGTTCCTAATAATTTTTGTCTTAAAAATCTATTTTGTTTCACATTAATAATCACCCCAGTTCTCTTTTGTGTATAAGTAAATATTCTTTTTCATTAATTTTATCGCTTCTCAGCCTTTTGGCTATGATCAAGTGTAGTATCTGTTCTTACGAGTTTAATATTTTCTTCATTAATTCAAATAACTATAAATGTATATCACCCTATAACATCTTGAAGCTCATTTTTATGGCAGGATGCACACAATCATCTACTCAACAACATTTTAAAGTTCTGTATATGATATAAAAAGATTTTAGGGCCTTAAATTCCAGGAACCACCCACAATGTTTCCTAGTGGGGAAACACAGAATATTGGGGGAAGGGAACATCAACTCCTTTTATTGTAATGCATATATAGTTTGGTCATTAGTGCTTATGGAGTCAGGGATTGCTGCCACAGCAGTAGCTGGAGTGTGAGTGACCCTCCTAAAGTGAAAACTGGTCCAAGGATGCCAGTGGCCAATGCAATGGGACCCATGGGCTCTCTTCCTTCATTGCAACATTTCCCAGCACATTGACCACCATATAGCACATGCATTTGGAGGTTTGGGGGAAAAAAAAGTGTTACTAAAATGGGAAAACACCTGGGATAGAAGGTAACAAGGAATGGGGAAATGACAAGCTTCTGGTCACCCTTTTGTCAAAGGGTACAAATTAGCTCCATATCTTTCAGTCCTTCCACTAACACACTCCAGGAAGAGGTTGTATTTGGTGAGATCTAAAAGCTGTTTAGATCACCTCACATTTTAAGCCATTAGGCAAAAATTTTCTGCTTCTGTGGATACTTACAACTCAGATTTTCTATCTGGATACCTGTCCCACCACCCTTTGCTACAAACCAATGTGAAGTTCCTCCAGGTTGTCCCCAAAGGCCTCAAACCAGTAGCATCCCTTGTGCTCTGCCTTGAAGGAGGTCCATGGCTCTGCTTACCAATCCACCTGTGCACAGCCTCCTCACTGAGCTAGCTGCCTCAGGTTCCTTCCTCCTTCTGCAGCCATGAGCTCCTGGGTGCTTGCATTAAATAATAGCCCTCAGCCCCTGTCATAGATATTTTTCTCTTATGTTCTAAACTCAGTTGTTTTCTACAGTTTCATCTTCAAACATCACTGTACCCAAAGATCCCAAAGTCACTCACCTGATAACATCAGGAGGCACTCATTCAAGCCTACACCCACAGTCCTCTTCCCAGCTGATGCCAAGGACACTTCAAGTCCTCTGCACTCCACAAGAACAGAAAGCCACAGAACTGTAGAACATTGAGGATTTTCTGTTTGTCTGTTTGACTACACTCATGTGTCTCCTACCCTCCACGCCTAGGTATGGGCTACAGAGGTACCAATACCTAAGTTGTATGGGTTTTTGTCTCACAATGGAAATTTTGGGTGCTAACTGGGGGTTGAATGGCTGTTTATAACAGTTGAAGCATAAAACAAAGAAATGTTGTGCAAATACAAAAGAGACTTGTCAGAAAGATAACATCAATTGGCAGGGAGACTGTCCAACCATGGACTTGTGGCTTTTAAAACCTTCCATTTAATTATGTAAGTGCATCAGAAATATCCTTAAGATATGATTTTCTACCACAAAAATACAGATTACCATCTAGTTTATTTACCTTCTGGATTACACTACAGAAAAATTGCTTCAATTCATATGTGCTCCTACAGCAACAAATAGAATTGCTGCAAACAGCAAAGCTAGAGTCCATCACTATGTCCTTTGCTAATTTAAGTAACTCCCTGACTTCAAAAAATATGTAAAAAGATGCCAAAGTTTTCACAGAGTTCTTTAAAAAGGACTAAGAAGAAACTTTCTTTCCAAACACCAACATACCTAGATGAGGGTATTCATTAAAATCCATTTGAGCACTAGTATTCACTGACTTATACATGGATTTAGTACTCAAAGTCCTTTTGTACATCAATTATTAAATATGTAGAACTTATTTTCCTAAAGAAATAGTTTCACAGTCTTGAAAAAAAGAAACAAAGTTTTAAGACGTACTCTATATGACTTTAAGATGTACTGTAAAACTACATAATCAAGACTGTGGTACTGGCATAAGGATAGACATATACAAAGAAACAGAAGAAAGTTCTGAAATAGACCCACACATGTACAATCAAATCATAGACTGAAGCTGCAGTATAACTCAATGGGGAAGTCTCTTTGATATATGGTGCTGCATCAACTGCATTTTTGGTAAGGAAAATACTGAACCTTGATTCATGCCTGACCTATACACAAAAGTTAACTCAAGACAGTTTGCAGACCTAAGGTAAAAAAAAGCTATAAACTACTAGGGAAAGTACAGGAGGATGCCACCATGACCTGTGGAGAAACAAAGACTTCTCCGGCAGAAATCAAATCAAAAAGTGCCAATGACATAGAAGAAATTTAAAAAGTCACAGAGATCGGAAGATGGTGGCAGAGTAGGACCCTAGCTTCTCCTCATCCCTCAAATACAACTAGATAACTTTCCCATCATCCTAAATACCCCCCAAAATCAACATGAAGCCTGGCAGAACAAATTTCACAACTAAACGTAGAGAAGACATCACATCACTGAAGGTATGAAGTGCAGAGACATGTTTTGGGAGAGAAACCACGGCCATAGTGGTGGAGAGGGAGCCAGTCATAGAGAAGGGTGAGAGACAAGCTAGCATATAGAGAAGCCCTCAGGTGAAACAAATCCCCATAGCAATCAACTTGGAAAGCAAGAGGGGCCGAATTTCTTGAGTTCTGGCAACCAGCCAGGCTTAAAACCCGGAGTTTTTAAGGTCATCAGACTTGGCCAGGATAGAGACCAGAGGGCATCCTGCTGGTCTTAGAGAGAAGGCAGGCAACCCATGGATATACAATGTAGAAACAAGCAATCTGAAGAGCGCCTAGGGTACACAGTGGGAAGGTTATTCACTCCTCTCAGAGCTCGTCCTAGAAAGACAGTGTTCACAGAGAGGTCCCTCCAAGAACAAAGGAACAGGCTGGTGCCATTTCCCTCCATGCCTCTCATAAGCCACCTGCAGGTGCCAGCACAGCACTGAAACTATATAACTTGCTTACACCAAGCCCCACCCCCACATACGTACTCTGGTGGAACCACCCCTCTCAGTCACCCCTGCTTTAGTCCCAGTGCAGAAGCCCCCCACCCCCACCCACCTCCAGAAGATCAGCCCAAACCCCTACTCACACTGTGCCTCCTCGACCTGGAAGTTTTGCAGAGCCTTGGTTTAGGTGGTGGTGGTGACAGGTCTCATTTCACAAACAGACCAGAGCACACCTAATGAAAATGTGCCACATTCAGGCCAGGAACCCAACACTGCCCACAAGAGGCAAAGCAATCGCTGCAGATGACTGGCCTGAATGATTAAACAGCTAGGACAAAACAGCAGAACACATGCAGCACACACTGGAGATACTCCTGGAAGTGCCAGGCCCTGGGCAACAGAGGACACCAAACTGGAGGGCACTACATGGCCTAGTCTTCATAAGATCATTACTCTCAAGACCAAGAGATGCACAGACTCTTGACTAAATGAGAAGACAGAGAAATTTATCCCAAATGAAAGAACAGAACAAGTCATGGCCAGAGATCTAGGTAAAACAGATATAAGTAACTAGCCTGATAAGAGAATTTAAAATAACGGTCCTAAGGATACTCACTGTACTTGAGCAAAGAGTGGATGACATGAGCGAGATGCTTAACACAGAAATAAGGCATAACATAGCTATATATGAAGTAAGTCAGTTGGAGAAAGACAAATACCATATGAGAACAAGGATATGTGGAATTTAAGAAAGAAAACAGAAGAACATATTGGAAGGGGGGGCGGTGTAGAGGAAAAGAAGCCATAAGTGACTCTTAACGACAGGGAACAAACTTGGGGTTGATGGAGGGAGGTGGTGGGGGATGAGCTGGATAGGTGATGGTATTAAAGAGAACTTGTGATGAGCACTGGGTATTGTATGTAAGTGATGAATCACTGAATTCTACTCCAGAAACCAATATTGCACTATATGTTACCTAACAAAATTTAAATTTAAAAAATTTTTAAATTAAATTTAAAAAAAGATAACATGCAGAGATAAAGGGCTCAATAAACAAAATGAGAAACAAGCTTACTGGAATGAATTAGTAATCTAGGAGACAGAATAATGGAAAGTAATCAAGCTGAAAAAAAAGAAAAAAGAATTATACAAAATGAGGCTAGAGTTAGGGAACTCAGTGACTCCATCAAACATAATAACATTTGTATTATATCACTCCCAGAAGAAGAGAGAAAAAAGGGAGCAGAAAATATAATTGAAGAAATAATGGCTGAAAACTTTCCTAATCTGGGGAAGGAAACAGATAGCCAGATCTGGGAAGCACAAAGAAACACCTACAAAATCAACAAAAGTAGACCCACACCAAGACGTATTGTGATTAAATTGGTAAAACATAGTGGGGGGGGGGGGAATTTTAAGTATAAAACAAGACAGTAACTTACATGGGAAAACCCAAAAAGCTAGCAGGGGATTTTTCAGCAAAAACTTCACAAGTCAGAAGGGAGTGGCATAATATATTCAAAGTGATAAATGGGGAAAAGCTGCAACTAAGAATATTCTAACCAGAAAGGTTATCATTCACAATAGAGGAGGGATAAACATTTCCCATACAAGAACTAAAGGAGTTTGTGATCATTAAACCAGCTCTGCAAGAAATACTAAAGGGCACTCTGAGTGGAAAGGAGAGACTTTTGGTATAGAGTATAGAAATAGAAAACACAAAAGCAGTAAAAAGGAATGTTTCTGTAGAAAATCAGTCAAGGAACTCACAAAAAATAATATAAAATATAATAACATACAGCTAAAACATGGGGAGGAGAAGAGTAAAGAATGGGTTCAAACTTATACAACCATCAACTTAATATACACTGCTATAACCATAAGAGGTTATATACAAACCTAAAGATAATCATATATCAAAAGCCATTAGTAAACATGGAAAGAATAAAGAGAAAGAAAATGTATCACTAAAGAAAATCAGCAAACCTTGAAAGAGAAAAAGAGATCAGAGAAAATCTTCAGAAAAAACCACAAAACAAATAATAAAATAACAATAAATACATATCTACCAATAATTACTTTGAATGTAAATGAACTAAATGCTTGAATCAAAGACTCAGGGTGATATAATGGATAAAAACAACAAGACCCATCTATATGGGAGAGTGACTACTTCAGATGTAAAGACACCTGCAGATTGAAAGTGAGGGGATGGAAAAACATCTACCATGCAAATAGATGACAAAAGAAAGTGTGCAAAGAATACTTATATTCGACGAAATAGACTAAAACAAAGGCTGTAACAAGAGACAAAGAAGGACCCTATATAACACGAAAGAAGATAACACAACAAGAATATACAACAATTGTAGATATTTATGCTCCTCACATGAGAGCACCCAAATATATAAAATAGCTAATTTAACAAACAGAAAGTAACTAATTGATAATAATACAATAATAGTAGGGGACTTTAACATCCCACTTACATCAATGGATCATCTAAAGAGAAAATTAAGGAAAAAATGGTTTAAATGACATACTGGAAGGTTTGGATTTAACAGATATATTCAGAATACTGCATCCTAAAACAACAAAATACACATTCTTTTCAAGTGCACATGGAACATTATCTATAATAAATCGCATACTAGCCAACAAAACAAACTGCAGCAAATTCAAGAAAGTCAAAATCATACCATGCATCTTTTCTGACCACAATGCTATGAAACTAGAAATCAGCCACAGGAAAAAAGGTGGAAACACCTAAGATACATGGAGGTTAAATAACATGCTACTAAACAATGAAAGGGTCAGCCAGGAAATCAAAGAAGAAATTTAAAAGTATGTGGAAACAAATGAAAATGAAAACACAACAGTCCAAAACCTTTGAAATGTAGCAAGCTGTTCCAAGAGGGGAAGTTTAGCAATACAGGCCTACCTTAAGAAGCAAGAAAAATCTCAAAAACAAAACAAAACAAAACAAAACAAAACAAAAACAACCTAACCTTACCAAAACTGCAACAAGAAGAAACAGAAAATTTGAACCAACTGATAACCAGGAAAGAAACTGAACCATTAATCAAAAATCTCCCAACAAACAAAAGTACAGGGCCAGATGCCTTCACAGGCAAAATCTACCAAGGATTTATTTTTATGTTTATTTTTATTTTTATTTTTGTTATTTGCCCCAGGGGTACAGGTCTGTGAATCATCAGGCTTACACCTTTCACAGCACTCAGCATAGCACAAACCCTCCCCAATGTCCATAACCCATCCACCCTATCCCTACCCTCCCAACCCCCCAGTAACCCTCAGTTTGTTTTGTGAGATTAAGAGTCTCTTATTCTACCAAGCATTTAAAGAAGAATTAATACCAGTTCTTCTCAAACTGTTCCAAAAAAGGAAAAGGAAGGAAAACTTTCAGATTCATTACATGAGGCCAGCATTACCTTGAGACCAAAACAGGATAAAGATAACATGGAAAAAGAGAAGTACAGGCTAATATCCCTGATGAACATGATGCAAAAATTCTCAACGAAATGCTAGCAAACCCAATCCAACAATACATTAAAAGACACATGAAAAGATGTTCATCATCACTTACCATAAGAGAAATACAAATCAAAACTACAATAAGTTGGGCGCCTGGGTGGCTCAGTGGGTTAAAGCCTCTGCTTTCGGCCCAGGTCATGATCTCAGGGTCCTGGGATCGAGGCCCGCATCGGGCTCTCTGCTTGGCAGGGAGCCTGCTTCCCCCCCCTCTCTCTGCCTGCCTCTCTGCCTCCTTGTGATCTCTCTCCCGCTGTGAAATAAATAAATAAAATCTTTAAAAAAAAAAAAACTACAATAAGTTATCACCTCATACCTGTCAGAATGGCTAAAATCAACAACACAAGAAACAACAGGTTTTGGTGAGGATGTGGAGAAAAAGGAACACTTGTGTACTGTTGGTAGGAAACAGTATGGAGGTTCCTCAAACAGTTAAAAAATAGAACTGCCCTATGATCCAGGAACTGCACTACCAGGTATTTACCCACTGAATACAAAAACACTAGTTTAAAGAGTACATGCATCCCTATGTGTATAGCATCATTATTTACAATAGCCAAGACATGGAAGCAGCCTAAATGTCCATCAATAGATGAGTGGATAAAGAGGATGTGGTATATATAGATATACTGGAGTATTATTTAGCCAGTAAAAGGAATGAAATCTTGCCATTTGCAATGACATGGCTAGAGCTAGAAATTATAATAAGTGAAATAAGTCAGTCAGTAAAAGACAAATACCATATGATTTCAGTTATATGTGGAATTTAAGAAACGAAACAAGCAATGCGGCGGGGGTGGGGGGCAGCAGGGGCAGGCAGAGAGATAAACCAAGAAACAGTACTCTTAATTACAGAGATCAAACTGATGGTAACTAGAGGGGAATAGGGTAGGGCTAGGTTAAATCGGTGATGGGGATTAAGGAGTGCACTTGTGATGAGTACCAGGTGATTTATGGAATTGCTGAATCACTACATTGTATGTATGAAACTAATATAACACTGTATGTTAACTAACTGTATGTTAACTAACCGGAATTTTAAAAAAATTAACTGGAATTAAAAAAACAAAACAACAACAAAAAAGAGTTACACTTTATCAACACTTAAATTTTCCGTTCTTCCAAATGCACCATTAAAAAAATGAAAAGGCAAGCGAGAGAGAAAGATTTTCAATTCCTAAATCTGACAAAGGACTTGTACCCAGAATATATATACAAACAATGAATAATACAAAGATACAATCCAATAAAACATAGCCAAAACTCTTTAAAAGACACCTCACTAAAAATAAATAAATAAATAAAATACACCTCACTAAAAGAGCATATACAAATGGCCAATAAACTCATTAAAAGGTACTCAATACTAGGGCACCTGGATGGTACAGTCAGTTGGTAACTCTTGTTTTCAGCTCAGGTCGTGATCTCAGGATTGTGGGATCAAGCCCCATGCCAGGCTCCACGCACAGCATGGAATCTGCTTGAAATTCTCTCTCTCTCTGCCCCTCTAGTTTGTGTGCACATACGTGTTCTCTTTCTCTCTCTCAAATAAATCTTAAAAAAAAAAAGATAATATCATGTGGTATCAGGGAAATGCAAATGAAAGTCATGAGATTCTGCTATACACTCACCAGAAAGGCTAAAATTAAACAGGTGATGACATGAAATGTTGAAGAGAAAGTGGAACACCTGAAACCCTCGTACATTGCTAATGAGAACATAAAATGGTACAATTATACTGGGGAGATCCTTAGTAGTTCCTTAAAATTTAATTATATACCTACTCCATGAGCCAATATTATTACTCCAAGGTATTTACTGGAAAGAAATGAAAACATTATGTTTTAAAAAGAATTACATAAGAGTTGTCATTGCAGCTTTATTCAAATAGTAAATATTTGAAAACAACCAAAATGTTCATCACAGGAGAATAAATACGCAAATTATGGTATATTCAAACAATGGACAGTCAACAAAACTAAAAGACAACTGACAGAATGGGAGAAGATATTTGCAAATGACATGTCAGATAAAGGGCTTGTATCCAAAATCTATAAAGAACTTCTCAAACTCAACACCCACAGAACAAATAACCCAGTCAAGAAATGGGCAGAAGACATGAACAGACATTTCTCCAAAGAAGACATCCAAATGGCCAACAGACACATGAGAAAGTGCTCAACATCACTCGGCATCAGAGAAATACAAATCAAAACCACAGCGAGATACCACCTTACACCAGTCAGAATGGCTAAAATCAACAAGTCAGGAAACGACAGATGTTGGCGAGGTTGCGGAGAAAGGGGAACCCTCCTACACTGTTGGTGGGAATGCAAACTGGTGCAGCCACTCTGGAAAACAGTATGGAGATTCCTCAAAAAGTTGAAAATGGAGCTACCCTACGACCCAGCAATNAACAGGATGGAGGTTCCTCAAAAAGTTGAAAATGGCGCTACCCCACGACCCAGCAATCGCACTATTGGGTATTTACCCTAAAGATGCAAGGTAGTGATTCTCAGGGGCACATGCACCCGAATGTTTATAGCAGCAATGTCCACAATAGCCAAACTATGGAAAGAACCTAGATGTCCATCAACAGATGAATGGATAAAGAAGATGTGGTATATATATACAATGGAATATTATGCAGCTATCAAAAGAAACGAAATCTTGCCATTCGCAACGACATGGATGGAACTAGAGGGTGTTATGCTAAGCGAAATAAGTCAATCAGAGAAAGACAATTATCATATGATCTCTCTGATATGAGGAACTTGAGGGGCACCATGGGGGTCGTGGGGGGTAGGGAGGGAAAAATCATGAAACAAGATGGGATCGGGAAGGAGACAAACCATAAGAGACTCTTAATCTCACAAAACAAACTGAGGGTTACTGGGCGGTAGGAGGGTAGGGATAGGGTGGATGGGTTATGGACATTGGGGAGAGTTTGTGCTATGGTGAGTGCTGTGAAAGGTATAAGCCTGATGATTCACAGACCTGTACCCCTAAGGCAAATAATAAAAATAAATTTTAAAAAGCAATGGAACACTATTCAGCAATATAAGAAATGTACTATTGATAAACACATCATGATGAATCTTCAAACCATGCTGAACCAAAAAAAAAAGGAGATGTAAGAAAATACATACTGTATGAATCCATTTATATGAAGTTCAAGAATAAGCAAAACTAATTCACTCTATGTAGATAGGTTTCAGAAGAGTGGGGAGGATAGAATGACAAAAGACATGAGGGAACTTTCTAGGGTTATGGCAATAATCATTACTGGGGTGTTGGTTAAACAAGTATACTTGTCAACACTCATCAAACTGTACCCTTATGATTTGTGCAGTTTACTCTATGTAATTATACTCCAATAGTTTTAAAAAGAAAGAGTTTATAAACAATACTTAAACTTCTAGGTTGTCCCACACAATGTTGACCATAATGCATTAACTTCTGTGATAAAGTTTCTCTGTTTCTTCAGAAAATGACGTTCTATGTTTCAAAAGGAAAATGAATGTGGAATATATTAACACAGTCTCCTTTCTCATCCTACTCCCTCCAGGAAGCTCAGTGCAATAGTTGTATTCCATTTCCTTACTCTGCCCATCTATTAAGTATTTACTAGAACCATCAGGTACACAGTCCTTAGTGAATATAAAGACTTAAAGACTTCCAAGACATGGTTTCTGCCCTTAAAGAGCATGCACATTCTCTTTGCCATAACTGCAGAGCTTTCTCTCCCAGTTTTTTCTTCACAGAGATGGAGGCTGCCTCCCAACACACCCTGAGAGCAGAGAAGCCAAGGTGGTTGATTCCTGCATTCATGAAGGTAGATGTCAGATATTTATACCTGTACTAGTGTGCTCTACTGATGTGAACAGAACAATCTAGGATAATGAGCTCTCAGTCATGACTACTAGAGTGGAACTATAACAGAGATAAGCCCAAATTGTGGAAAATGAACTCTGGGCATACATGTTTATATTTCTACTACATTTAAATATGAGCATGCCTCTCAAGCACTGCTGGTGGGGAATGGAATAGATATTATATTTTTTTCCTGGAAATCAATTTGGCTATACACACACACACACACACACACACACACACACACACACGTGTATATATATAGTTTATAAGAATATCACTTTTTAAATTCTATTGCAAGGGGGCTACCCAAAGGAAATAACCCATGAAGATTTACATGTAAGAATACTGAATATAACATATTGCATTAACAAAGAAACTAGAAACACCCATGTCCTACAAAAGGAGAATGGTAACATTTATATAGAAATTGAATATTTTTTCAAAGAATATTTAACAACATGGGATGAATTCATGACAGATGGAGCATAACCACAGGATATAAACTGACACACACAGCATAGACTTGTGCATGTTCTGCCCCATTTTTAAAAGTACATGTGATGGGCATTAAGGAGGGCACATGATGTGACGAGCACTGGGTGTTATATGCAACTGATGAATTATTGAAGACCTCATTTGAAACTAATTATGTACTATATGTTGGCTAATTGAATTTAAATTTTTAAAAAAGTACATGAAGAGATGTACTACCTAAGAGCAATATATGGGCCAAAACTGGATCCTGATTCTAAAGATAAACCGAGGGAAAACGTGAGATAATCACTGATTAATTAAATACTGACCATGAGAATATTAAAGAACGATTATTAATTTTTAGATACAATAAATATATTATGGTTTTACTTAACAAAGAGATACTTATTGAAATATCTAGATGAGATAGTATTCAACCTGAAATTTGGGTAAAAAATTCCACTGGGGTGGGAGTGAGGGGATGGCCCTTGAGGTATAGATCAAATAAGACTGGCCAAACTGATGATTGTTGAAGCTAAGTGATAGGTACCATGGGGGGTCTATTACACATTTTTTCTATGTACATGTTTGACATTTTCCATAATAAAAAATGGTGGGGGTTTTTTTAAGATTTTAAGGGTACATAGATTTTTGGAATATCTGATAGGTGGTGTTCATTACTCTATACCCTAGATCAGTGTTAGATGTATTTTGTATGTTGAATTTTTTCATTAAAATTCTATTTTGAAAGATAAGTATTGAAAGTGACTAGGAAGAGGGGTGCCCCGGTGGCTCAGTTCGTTGAGCATCTGCCTTCGGCTCAGGTCATGATCCCAGGGTCCTGGGCTAGAGCCCCACATTGGGCTCCTTGCTCGGAGGGGGGCCTGCTTCTCCCTCTCCCTGCTGCTCCCCGTGCTTGTGCTCTCTCTCTCTCCACCAAGTGAATGAATAAAATCTTTAAAGAAAAAAAAATGAAAGTGACTAGGAAGAAATACACCCTAAATATAACAGCAGTTATCTCAAGTTGAGGAGGTGATACTTTTTACTTTCCTATTCATAGTTCCCAGATTTTAAACAATGACCAAAAACTCTATAGTCAGGAAGAAGATGCTTTTTTAAAGAACATGACTATGCCCAGGTTCTGGGAATTCATGATACACTCTGCTGAATAATTACATCATCCTTAAGAGCTCTGACTGGGCATGAACAAACAAGGCAAACCCTCTGCTTGCCTGCTGTCCCCTGGGTTGGGGGCACTGCCTCTCAGGCTGTTCCAGGCAATGTCTAAGTGAGGTCAGTTCACCATCACAAGTTCCTGGCACAGAAGTATTAGGGAGTGTGGGCTTAAGGAGTACGGGACTGTACATATTACTTTTTGAAAAGTGGTATTTAAGTTTGTGTTCAAATTCCCATTAGTTAATATACAATGTAGTATTAGTCTCAGGTGTACAATATAACACCTTCATACATCACCTGGTGCTCATCACAAGTGAACTGCTTAATCTCCAACAGCTATTAAGGTGAAGAGTGGTCTTTTCTAGTGCCTCAGAGTTAAAAAAGTTTTTTAAAGGATTGCTTATTCATTAAGGACTTAATTAAAAGACTGAAAATATAAATAACATATTTTATATTTTTAAATATTTTTGAGGAAAAAATAAACTGTCCAACAGAAGTCCAATAAGACCAAGGAGTATTTTGCTTATATCATATGAAAATAAGAATAAATTATTTTTCTAAGATTTTATTTATTTAGAGAGAGAGAGTGCACGAGCAGAGGGAGGGGCAGAGGGAGAGAGAGAATCCCAAGCAGACTTTGTGCTGAGCACCCACCCCAGACTTGATCCCACAACCCTGAGAACATGACCCAAGCCAAAATCAAGAGTTGGATGCTTAACCAACTGAGATACCCAGGTGCCTTGAGAATAAATTCTGATTTGCCCTCATGTCTTCGAGTATTATCTACACTTATCATAACTCAGTATCAGATTACCAAATAAACTGTGAAGCCCCTCAAGAGAAAAGCCTTAGCCTCTGCAGATGAATTTGTAGGGAAGCCTACAGGGACCAGGGTAAAATAGATGATCTTCATAATCAGCATGAGCTGGGTTCAAATCCTGGTACCAGGAGTCCCCAGATCAGGTGCATGACTCAGGTGCACATCAGGTGGACTTCTGTATCACACCTCAGGGGATCCATGCCATCATACATTCCCCTCCCACACTGAACCTGGACTGGCCCTGAGTAAGGTAATAAAATGTGGCAAGATTTCTCAGATCAGGCCACAAATATCTACCCAGCTTCCACCATGGTCCTGGAAGTTTGATCTAGGGGAAACTACCCACCATATAAGGGGTCTGACATCCCTGAGACCACTATAGTGTAAGGAAGCCCAAGTTGGCAACATGTGAAGAGACTACATGGAGAGATGGAGGACGGGAGTAAAGGAGGAAGGGACCAAAAGAGAGAGGGGGGGTTCAGCAAGCTGACGGATACAAGATTCTGGGACACCATGGGTATTCTATAAGCCTCCTTTATCTTCTCTTCTTATGGAAACAGTATCAGTTAAACCAGGTACACACTGCAGAGCTACTCTCCCACTACTCTCACCATGTTCCTTATCAATGATCTCTCCTCAGGACTAGACAGAGATCAGATAGGTGTAGATGTTCAGATCTAGCAGTAACTCTGGCCTCCTTTACTTAGTAGGGCTGCAGATAAATGAGGTTAGCTTTAAGTAAATTGAAGAACGCTCTGCCATTTCGTCATGGGATATAAGGTTCGGTATTACCCTCTTCACTCCACAGTTACTCACAGCCAGTCAGATAGCATTACTGAGTGTCCACCACATGCATCCCAAGTGGACAGGAGCTGTGCCCTGCCACAACGAGCCAAGATCCAGGGGAACACAGACAAGTAAACAGGCCATCATCATCCTATAGATCTCAGGGGCAGAAGGGTGTTGAGGACTAGTGCTAAGGAAACACAGGAGAGAGGCAACTGACCCCATCTGTCAAGGTCCGGAGGGTTTACAGAAGCAGTGGAAACTAACCACAGACCAAAGGGCTACAGGGATGAAGACAACATGTACTTGTCTTGTCTCTGGGAGGCACATGTGACTAAGTGTGTGTCTGGAGATGGCTGAAGAGGCAAGAAAGCACACATATATCCCACAGCAGGGAAAATGCGCCCTTTAGAAATGATGTACAGAAGGCTTAGGGCAGCAGGTGGAACGCCTGAATTACCAGTTTCCACTCTCACAGGACAACTCATTCACCTCTTGAGTGTCTTAACAGTGTGACTATACCTCTAGGCTGTACTCCTCAGGAAGGAGACTATGAAAAGGATTTTGTTTATTATGGTAAATATACGTAACATAAAATTTACCATTTTAAACATTTTTAAGTATGTGATTCTATGACATTAAGTACAGTCACACTGTTGTACAACCATTACCACCACTGATCTCGAGAACTTTTTCATCTTCCCAAACAGAAACACTGTACCCATTAAACACTAACTCGCCACACCCTGCTTCCTATGGTCCCCGCGACCTCCATCCTACTTTAGGTTTCTGTGTCTGTGAATTTGACTAGGTTCCTCATATGAGTGAAATCATAAAGTGTTTGTTCTTTACTGACTGGCTTATTTCACTTAGCATACTGTCCTCAAGATTGATCTATGTTGTAGATGGTACATCCATCTTTTACCATCCTTTTTAAGGATAAATAACATTCCCTTGAATGTATAAACCATAATTTGTTTATCCATTCATCTGTCAATGGATATTTGGGTTGTTCCCACCTTTTGTCTACGCTATGTCCTTTTGTTCCCACTATAAACATGGGTGTACAAATATTTGTTCAACACCCTGCTTTCACTTCTTTTGGGTCTATACCCAGAAGTTGATTGCTGGATCTTATAGTAATTCTATGTTTAATTTTTTGAAGACTCGCCATACTGTTTTTCATAGCAATTGTACCATTCTACATTCCCATGAATAGTGCACGAGAGCTCCAATGTTTTGCTTTTTGTTTTGTTTTTAAAATAGCCATTCTAATGGGTATGAGATGGCATCTTTGGGTTTGATGAAATGGATTTTTAAAAAATATTTTATTTATTTATTTGACACAGAGAGAGATCAGATCACAAGTAGGCAGAGACGCAGAGAGAGAGAAGAGGAAGCAGGCTCCCCGCTGACCAGAGAGCCTGATGTGGGCCTCGATCCCAGGACCCTGAGATCATGACCTGAGCCAAAGGCAGAGGCTTTAACCCACTGAGCCACCCAGGCACCCGCATGAAATGGATTTTAAAAAGATCAGCTGGTTCATCCTGGTCTAAGGCATTCTACATACAGTAACTTACTATGCAATTCTCCAAAGCCTGTAGCAAATTCGAACACATGACTTTCCTGAGATTGTTTCCACAAAGCCTGTTTTGAGGGCAGGATACCACCCTCATGCCATCAGACTCCCTGGGCATCCTCACCCATGTGCACAGAAATTCTAAAAGTTGTAACTGGCTTTCCACAAATGCTTTCACACCCAATGATCACCTTGTTTCTCTCACTTAAGTCCTGCTTTAACTCGGTTCTGACACTATAAACAATCTGTGTGCCCTCTTCCCTCTTCCCATGCAGAGTCCTTCAACAGCTCCCCAGGAGTCAGGCAGTCTCCCATGAGCTGTGTTGTGGAGAGTGTTCCTGGACTATCCAGGTACTCCATTCACTGGGAATGCCCTTTCAAAAGTGTGTGAAAGCCTTGCCCCAAAACCCCCAGTAAAAGGGCTGAGACTAGCATTTACACCTCCTGAAGCTAAAACTCCAAAGAAAGGCTCTCTTGTGGCAATTTGTTTAAAGTTGAAACTTTCAGGGGCACCTGGGTGGCTTAGTCTGCCTTCGGCTCAGGTCATGATCTCAGGGTCTGGGATGGAGCCCCACATCTGGCTCTCTGCTCAGTGGGGAGCCTGCTTCTCCCTTTCTCTCCCTGCTTCTCCTTCTCCCTCTGCCTGTCACTTCCCCTGCTGTGTGCTCTCTCTCTCTCTCTAATATATAAATAAAATCTTTTTTTTAAAAAAAAGGGATATTTTCAGTGAGACAGGTTTTTATAACATACAAAACTGACCAGTCTTCTTTAATGCAGGAACTTGACCTACCTCCTTGTTCCTCCTATCTCCTCCATTTCAGACATTTCATAATGGTCACCTCCACTGCTTGTTAGCAGAGGTGATTTTAGAAAAGATTTTTTAGGAAAGATTTTTAGAAAAGATTTTAGGGAGAATAAATTCTAAAACTGCATATTCTCAATACCTATACCAGTGCCTGGCACATAATAAGAGCTTCATGAATATCTGTTGAACAAATCAACACTAAATTTATCAAAACAAATGTATATGTCTGCCTTCCATCACTATGAACAACCCAGCTAACTTGAATCTGTTGCAGTGGGTGGTAAGTGGGAAAGTATGAAATTAGCAAATATCACATTTTCACTTTTATTAATTTAAAGGCACAGTATGTAGTTATAAATAACTGTATCAATCATGGCTAGGTTTTTTTCTGGTTGATCTGTTTTTTATTTTCTTATTCACTAATTCCCCCAAACACATAAGCCGAGCTAAAATAACACTTTAGTTTTACTCAGTAATTGTTTTTTTATTAACTAAAGCCTGTATTAAGGTTTCCTTAGACTTTCCCTAATATTGTCATGTGTCCTTAGACTCCTCCTGTGACAGTCTCTCAGACTTGACAACCTCAGCAAAGGACCAGTCAGACATTTTGCAGGCTGTTCCTCAATTCATGTTTGTCTGATGTTTTTCTAATGGTGAGACTGGGGTTGTAGGTTTTTGGAAGGACCACCACAGAGGTGGAGTTCTCCTCTCACACATCTTACCGATGGGCACATGTGTTGTTTATTTTTAAGTCACAGAAAACACTTCACACTCCCCTGAAGCCCATCAAATTGCTAAGTGCTCCCTGTAAACTGTACCACTGCCAAATGTGTCTTCACATCTGCACCCTAAGGAAGTCATACTTGCTTTTATTTAGCTTTTATGTAAACTTCAGTGTTTTCACTTCAAAGTTAAATTCTTTAAACGAATATCCGTGATTTTATATTTTCATTTGAGATTACAGGCCCCTTTATCTCTTTCCTGAAGGGACTCCTGGCTCACCATCCAGGACACTCTTAAAGTTTCACCTGTGTTCTGGAATCAGAACTATTAATAAGTTCACTTATTCTCAAACCATGACCTGATGGTCTCATTTTCCCCAGAGAACACTTAACACCATTCTTGTGAAAATACAGCTAACAAGCACAAGATTCTCTGTCCTTCTGGGAGTAGCATTTCTTTTCAGTTTCAAAGCATCCTACATCTTGCATTCAGTAAACTGTCTCAGACCTCTCTTAAAACGAAGGGACACTGGCAAAGAACTGTGCTACATCTCTCACTTTCCACATTACTAAGGAGTGGGGTTTGGTAGTGCATCCACCAGGGGAACACTAAGTTGGTCCATTTTTTGCTTTTTAAGAAAAACAAAACAAAACAAAACAAAACAA
>LNAC01000765.1:414442-468523 GCA_002007465.1 Ailurus styani
GGTGGGGAGGATTGCGAGTTCCGCCGAGGCGGAAAAGAGGAGGAGGGGAACTTGGGCTCCGCGACAAGATTGCAGTGAGGGGACCCGGGGCTCGGCAGGGGAGGGTGGAGCCCGGGTTCTGCGGACCGGGGAGGTGGAGGATGGATCCGGGGCTCCCGGAGGACAGTGAGAGTGGAGAGGAGAGGAGTGACAGTGAGGAGGGAATTGAGAGAGGGGAGTGGGAAGAGGGGCGGTGTTGAGGAAAGGGAAAAGGCGGTAGGTGGGTGGGTGGAGGTGGGGTTCCCAAATTTGGCAAATGAAAATACAGGAAGCCCACTAAGTTTTATCTTCGATGAATAATTTTTTAGTATGTGTCCCATGCAATACTTGGGACCACTTCGGACCGGCAGGACGCAGCCTTTGCTGGGATCCCGATCCCCACAAAGCCTCTAGGCGGAGGCCAACGGGAATCTCTAGTAGGGCCCGAAAGACCTGGACGACTCCGCTGTAGACGCTCAAATGGGACCACTGACCGGGGTTAACTCAAGCTGCCTCCACAATGGACCAGTGAGCTTGTAACCGTACTCTCTAATTTCCTAATTTATTTTCAATAAAATATATCAAAATTAGGTAACGAGGAAATAGTTATTTAAAAATTCCACAAACCCACAACCCTAGCCTAATTAATATTTAGGTGTTTTCCCTTAGGTTACATAATTTTACATATTTACAGTTACAATATATAAAATACCCATTTTCTTTAATGTTATAATCAGTTTCCATGTTGCTACATAATTATTATTTTAGTGACAGTGTAATTTCCCATAAAGTTAATTACCATAATTTGTCCAACTATTTAGCAATTTTGGTTGTTTGGGCTACCAGTTTTTTTTTTCTACTATAAATGATGCTGTAATAAACATCTTCCTGAATTTTGAAAATACTAAAAAGTATTAAAGGTTAAAGTGTATAAATCTATACAGCATTATTAGTTGTGGAGCAATGTGAAATCATATACTATCCTATATGAAAACTTTTATGCTGAATGAATATAGCCCATTGTTTATTCTTTTTTGTTGTAACAGTCGACTCTTGAACAACCCAAGGTTTGAACTGCTTGGGTCCACTTATAATCATGTTTTTAACAATATAGTACTATAAATGTATTTTTCCATCCTTATGATTTTCTTGATGTGTTCTGTAACTTTATTTTTTTCTTTTTAAAGATTTTATTTATTTGACAGAGAGAGAGAGAGACAGTGAGAGAGAGAACACGAGCAGGGGGAGTGGGAGAGGGAGAAGCAGTCTTCCCTCAGAGCAGGGAGCCCAATGCAGGGCTCTATCCCAGGGGCCTGGGATCAGGGGCCTGGGATCAGGGGCCTAGCCAACTGCAGACACTTAAGGACTGAGCCACCCAGGTGCCCCTGTTTTTTGTAACTTTATTGTAAGACTACAGTATATAATACATATAAAATATGTGTTAATCTGCTGTTTATGTTATTGATAAGGCTTCTGGTCAACAGTAGGTTATTAGTTGTAGTTCAGTTTTTAGGGAATCAAAAGGAATAAAAGGATTTTCCTGTGTAGGGAGGGGATCGGGCCCTTAACCCCTTAACCCCCACATTGTTCAAGAGTCAGTTGTGTATAACATAAAACTTGGCATTTAACCATTTTTAAATGTACAATTCACTGGCATTAATTATGTTGAGGATATTGTGCAACTCTCACCACTTTTTCTAAAACTTGTCCATTATCTGAAACAGAAACTCTGTAGCCATTAAAGCAGTCTTCCCCATTTCTCCTTCCCCCTATTCCTTGGTAATTTATAATCTACTTTTAGTCTCTATGAATTTGACCATTTTGAACATTTTGTTTAAATGGCGTTATACAATTGTTATCCTTCTGCAGCTGGCTTATTTCACTTAGCTTGGTTTTCTCTTGGTTCTAACATTCATCTATATTGTAGCATCTGTCAGAACTTGATTCCTTTGTAGAGTTGATTATTATTCCATTGTATATATATATATATATACAACATTTTGTTTATCCGTTATTTGTTGTGGACACTTGGTTTGTTCCCACCCTTCGGCTTTTGTGAATGATGTTGCAAAGACCGTGAACGTGAAAGTATCTGTTTGAGTACCTGACTTAAAATATTTTGGGTACAGTGTACCTAAGAGTGGAATTGCTGAGTCATATGGTAATTCTATGTTTAGGTTTTTGAGGAACTGCCAAACTTTATCATAGTCTCTGCACCATTTTACATTCCTACCAGCAGTATACAAGGGTTCCAGTTTCTCCACACTCTCACCAATACTTGTTATTTACCAGTTTTTTTTTAATAGCTATCCTAGTAGGTGTGAAGTGGTTGCTTATTCTTTTAAATATACCTATGAACATAAGTGATGTTTCCTGAAATAAATAATAACTTCTATCATAAATCTTAACAGAAGCAAGCAAATGAAAGCAGCAGCAACAGCATTGCCAACATAATCATAATTATTTACTTTTCTAATAATGCCCATATTATTTAATGTATGTGTATATATATATATATACTTTAAATAATACTGTTAGAGCTTTGGCAAAACTAGTCATGCTCATTAAAAAAAACTCAAAAAAATTTCAATAAATGCCAGAAAATATAAAACCTCACCCCAAATTCCATCACCCTAAAATAACTATTATTACCACTAAGAACTCCACTTCAAACATTTTTCCAAATGAGTATATGAGTAAAAAGATAGGCATTTATCAAATGGGAAGGCACATATGGTATTTTGATTTGAAAGCAAAAACTATATATGACTTGGACTTAACATTTCAAAAGCTGGAATAAAAATGGGAGTGACCACTGAAGCTGAGATAAATACTATTCTACCACAAGAGATTCTAGTTCCTAAAAGATGCCTCTAAAATTAAGGTCAGTGGGTGTCAGTGGGTTAAAGCCTCTGCCTTCGGCTTAGGTCATGATCTCAGAGTCCTGGGATCGAGGCCCACATTGGGCTCCCTGCTCAGCTAGGAGCCCTGCTTCCCCCTCTCTCTCTGCCTGCCTCTCTACCTACTTGTGATCTCTCTCTCTCTCTCTGTCTGTCAGATAAATAAATAAATAAATCTTTTTAAAAATATAAATAAATAAAATTAAAGTCAGTGAAAAACATTATACTTATGTTTATTATTTTTATGCATTTATTTTTATGTTTATTATTTTATGTATATTATTTTGTTATTTAGTTATTATGTTTCTCTTAACTCTTAACTTTTTTTTTTCTTTCTTTTTTTTTTCCTAAAGATTTTATTTATTCATTTGACACAGAGAGAGAGATTACAAGTAGGCAGAGAGGCAGGCAGAGAGAGAGGAGAGAGGAGGAAGCAGGCTCCCTGCCGAGCAGAGAGCCCGATGTGGGCCTCGATCCCAGGACCCTGGGATCATGACCTGAGCCGAAGGCAGTGGCTTTAACCCACTGAACCACCCAGGTGCCCAACTCTTAACTTTTAGACAGTCTGACTTGACTCCTTGAAATGAGAAATGAAGAAATCTGCTCACTTATCAGCTCCTTGTGTTTTTTTTTTCCACTTTGTCAAGGTATATAACATTTAGAGACTACCCTGTATTCATAATTCTGTATTTGTATAATCTTAAATTATTCACATCATCCTTTAACCAATTTTCTCTCTTAATTCCCTAGAAAATTTTCAATGAACATATATTAAAAATAAACAGCCATGGGCGCTATAATCTTTGAGTTCTTTTGTTATGGAACATTTGCCTGAACCACAAAATGAACAAACATAACATTTTCAAACTACTGTCTTTCCCTAAAACATTGTAGGCATTGTCTCATCTTCTGGCATTAAATATTATGTTAAGAGTCTGAAGTCACACTGAACACAAATGGGGTTAATGTTAAAGAATGTTAATGTTAAAAAATGATTGTTAATTATGTTGGGTGTGCTAATGAAATAGTAGTTGTATTAATATCTTTATTACAGACAATTACTGAAGTATTTACATGTGAAATGATTATGTTGGGGATTTGCTTTTTAAAATTTCATAAGGAAATAAAATGAGTGTGTAAGCATATGTGTGAATGGATTTATCAAATGACAGTTGTTACCCCCTCCAGGCAAGAAGATTCCTACTGCATGGAGGATAGCAAAATAGGGTATGGATACTTACTACCAAGAGCCGTAGTCACAAGATGTCTACTCACTCTATAGTTTATAAATGCCAGGGTCCCCAAGAGAGACATGATTCACATAGGCACTGGATAGAACAACACTTAACTCTCACACATAGGAAACAAAGCAAGATCAGCTTCAACAATGGGTTTTAGTGTGTCTTGGTCATCACGTCCCAGCCTGTGGCCAACGCAGGGCAATGGTCTACATTCACGCCTCTTTTGCTACAAGCTAAGGACCCCACATCTTAAGGAGAACAAAGGAGTAAACAGAATCTGAGGCAGGGAAAGATATTGTCACACAAGGTGATAAACCCAGCACAGGGTGCCAAAGCTCTACACGTCTTGAAAAAGAATTTTTCTTAGGCCCTATATCCATTCTTATGCAGCCAAACAGGGGTCAGAAGACTGCACGCATGTGATTGCCTTTCCCATCAAGATTAAAATAGTAAAAATTCCAGAAAGTTGCTAATTAAGTTGGGTGACAAATACAAAGTATATGAGGATTGCATGCTAGTCTCTCTTTATGTGTTTGAAAACATTCTTTTTTTATTTTTAAAGTAGGCTCCATGCCCAGCATGGAAGCTAATGTGGGACCTGAACTCACAACCCTGACATCAAAACCTGACTGAGCTACCCAGACACCCCTGGAAACATTCTTAATAGAAGTATTTGTGGGTTTGTTTGTTTTTTTAACTTTGAAGTCAGCCTGATTTTAAAAAATATTTTTATTTCTATGTTTGAGGCGGGTTTAAATACAAATAAGGAATCAGGAAAGATTGAATAATCTGTTTTTTCCCTTCATTATAAAATATTTCCAATGTATATCAAAGTGCAGAGAATAACATTTTTAAAAAGCCATGTGCTCATCCCTTCAAATCTATCTAATCTTATTATTTTAATGTATTTTCTTCAAATTTTTAAAGGAAATATACAATAGCAAAGGCTCTCTTTTATTTCATCTCTCTTCTGTCTGGCATCTGCAGAATTGGTTATTATCCTTGAAGCTCAATAATTCATTTAGGATATATCACAGTGTTGACCAATCTGTACCATTTCTCCTAGTACAAAGTATGTCCTATCTTTTGTAGATTGTTTTTCCTTCTTTCAGCAATTTTCTTTTTCTTTTTTTTTACTTTATTTTTTCAGTGATCCAAGATTCATTGTTTATGCACCACTCCCAGTGCTCCATGCAATACGTGCCCTCCTTAATACCCATCACCAGGCTCACCTATCCCCCTTCCCTCCTCCCCTCCATAACCCTCAGTGTGTTTCTAATTTTCTTTTTTTTTTTTTTAAGATTTTATCTACTTATTTGAGGGAGAGAGAGAGAGAGAGAGAGAGAGAGTATGAGTGGGGGAGGGGCAGAGGGGGAAGGAGAACCAGGCTCCCTGCTGAGCAGGAAATCCAAGGTGGGGCTTGATCCCAGGACCCCAAGATCATGACCTGAGCTGAAGGCAGACACTAACCGACTGAGCTATCCAGGGGCCTCCAGCAATTTTCTACCACCGTGTTTTTAAATATCCGCAAGATGCCCCTCCCCTTCCTATGTTTTATAAGGTGAGTTCTCTATCTTAAGAACACCGCTTATCTTTATGTTGGATAGTCTTTTGTTTGCTTTCTTCTTAACAGTCTCCATATTTATCCTCTATATCTATAACCACTAATAGAATAACAGTGATAGTCTATTGTTTTATTAGCTCTGAAATTTTATTTTTCATCAAATCTGTTGTTGTGTACAGCTTGGTCTACCCATATCTATCATCCCCCCATCCAAATAAAAATATAGCAGATTTCTAAAACCCCCAAAAGTTCCTTCCTGAACACTTCCAAACTCATTCTATGAGGTCAGCATTACCTTTATCCCAAAACCGGACAAAGACCTCACCATTATAATTGGAAAATTACAAACCAATATCTCTGATGAACATGGATGCCAAAATTGTCACCAAGATACCAGCCAATAGCATGAACAGTACGTTAAAAAGATTATTCACCAACACAAAGTGGGATTTATTCCTGGGCTGCAAGGGTGGTTAGACATCAGCAAATCAATCACTGTGATACATCACATTAACAAAAGAAAGGACAAGAACCATATGATCCTCTCAACTGATGCAGAAAAAGCATTTGACAAAAATATAGCATCCTTTCTTGATTGAAACTCTGCAGTGTAGGGATTGAAAGAACACACCTCAATATCATAAATGCTGTATTACAAAGAATCCACAGCGAATATCATTCTAAATGGGGAAAAACTAAGAGCCTTCCTAAGGTCAGGAACATGACAGGGATGTTCACTCTCACCACTCCTGTTCAACATAGTACTGTAAGTCCTAGCCTCAGCAATCAGACAACAAAAAGAAATAAAAGGCATCCAAATCAGCAAAGAANACATGACAGGGATGTTCACTCTCACCACTCCTGTTCAACATAGTACTGTAAGTTCTAGCCTCAGCAATCAGACAACAAAAAGAAATAAAAGGCATCCAAATCAGCAAAGAAGAAGTCAAACTTTCACTCTTCACAGATGACGTGATATTCTATGTGGAAAACCCAAAAGACTCCACCCTACTAGATCTCACACTAGATTTCTAGTATCTCTTTACTAGATTTCTAGATCTCACACAGGAATTCAGCAAAGTGGCAGGCCATAAAATCAATGCACAGAAGTCGGCTGCTTTTCTATACAATAACAATCAAGCAAAAGAAAGGGAAATGAAGGAATCGATCCCATTTGCAAGTGTACCAAAGACCATAGGATACCTAAGAATAAACCTAACCTAAGAGGTAAAGAATCTGTATTCCGAAAACTATAAATTGCTTATGAGAGAAATCGAGGAAGACACATAGAAATGGGAAAACATTCCATGCTCATGGATTGGAAGAAGTATGGTTAAAATGTCTATGCTAACCAGAGCAATGTGTATACATTCAATCCAATCCATATCAAAATACCATCAACGGGCGCCTGGGTGGCTCAGTGGGTTAAATCCGCTGCCTTCGGCTCAGGTCATGATCCCAGGGTCCTGGGATCGAGGCCCACATCGGGCTCTCTGCTCGGCAGGGAGCCTGCTTCCTCCTCTCTCTCTGCCTGCCTCTCTGCCTAGTCGTGATCTGATCTCTCTCTCTGTGTGTGTCAAATAAATAAATAAAATCTTTAAAAAAAATACCATCAACATTTTTCACAGAGCTGGAACAAACAATCCTAAAATTTATATGAAACCAGAAAAGCCCCCACATAGCCAGAGGAATGTTAAAAAAGCAAACCAAACCTGGTGGCATCACAATTCCAGACTTCAAGCTATATTACAAAGCTATAATCATCAAGACAGTATGATACTGGCACAAAAACAGACATAGATCAGTGGAACAGAATAGAGAGCCCAGAAATGGACCCTCAACTCTATGGTCAACTAATCTTCAACAAAGCAGAAAAGAATATCCAATGGAAAAAAGTCTCTTCAACAAATGTTGGGAAAATTGGACAGCCACAGGCAAAAGAATGAAACTGAACCACTGCTGTACACCATACACAAAAATAAACTCAAAATGGATGAAAGACCTAATGAGGCAGGAATCCATCAAAATCCTAGAGGAGAACAGAGGCAACCATGTTTGTGACCTTGGCCACAGCAACTTCTTGCTAGACATTTCTTCAATGACAAGGGAAACAAAGGCAAAAATGAACTATTGGGACTTCTTCAAAATAAAAAGCTTCTGTACAGCAAAGAAAACAGTCAACAAAACCAAAAGACCACTGACAGAATGGGAGAAGATATTTTCAAATGTCTTATTGATAAAGGGCTTGTATCCAAGATCTATAAAGAACTTATAAAACTCAACACCCAAAAAACAAAGAATCCAGTCAAGAAATGGGCAGAAGGCATGAACAGGCATACCTACAAAGAAGACCTTCAAATGGCCAATAGACACATGAAAAAGTACTCCACGTCCCTTGGAATCAAGGAAATACCGATCAAAACCATAATGAGATACCACCTCACACCAGTCAGAATGGTTAAAATTAAAAGGCAGGAAACAAC
This sequence comes from Ailurus styani, assembly GCA_002007465.1. Taxonomy (NCBI): domain Eukaryota; kingdom Metazoa; phylum Chordata; class Mammalia; order Carnivora; family Ailuridae; genus Ailurus; species Ailurus styani. The sequence goes on from LNAC01000765.1 coordinate 422,649, forward strand.
AAATGTTGGAGAGAATGTGGAGAAAAGGGAACCCTTAGACACTGCTGGTGAGAATGCAAACTGGTGCAGCCACTCTGGAAAACAGTATGGAGGTTCCTCAAAAAGTTGAAAATAGAGGTACCCTACGACTCAGCAATCACACTACTGAGTATTTACCCTAAAGATACAAATGTAGTGATCTGAAGGGGCATGTGCACCCCAATGTTTATAGCAGCAATGTCCACAATATCCAAACTATGAAAAGAGCCCAGATGTCCATCGACAGATGAATGGATAAAGAAGATATGATATGTATATGCAATGGAATATTACTCTGCCATCAAAAAATGAAATCTTGCCATTTGCAACTCTATGAATGGAACATACTAGAGGGTAGGATGGTAAGCAAAATGAGTCAATCAGAGAAAGACAATTATCGTTCGATTTCACTCCTATGTGGAATTTAAGAAACAAAACAGAGAATCAGGGGAAGTAAGGGAAAATAAAATAAGACGAAATCAGAGGGAGACAAATCAAAGGAGATTCTGAACTATAGGAAAGAGAATGAGGGTTGCTGGAGGGGAGGTGGGGGGAACGGGGTAGGTAACTGGGTGATAGGCATTAAGGAGGGCACATGATGTAATGATCACTGGGTGTTATATGTGATTGATGAATCACTGAACTCTACCTCTGAAACAAGTAATACACTATACGTTAATTAATTGAATTTAAATAAAATAAATTTTTAAAAAAGAAAATAAAAGAAGTTCCTTCCTGATATATACCCTTCCTCAAGAAAATTACTATTCTGACTCCAATCATTATTATTTAGTTTCGTCTTTTTGAACTTCATAAGTGAAATACAGTACATTCTCTCTTAGAGCTGGTTTCTTTCACTCAACCTAATATGTGAGATCCATCCATGTTGTTGAATGTTCCACTACTTTATTCTTTTGTGTGTGGGGTTGTATTCCATTATGTGAATATAACACAATTTATCTGGATACCTGGATGGCTTAGTTGGCTAAGCATCTGCCTTCAGCTCAGGTCATGGTCCCAGGGTCCTGGGATTGAGCTCTCTACATCAAGTCCCCAAAGACACGCATCAGGCTCTCTGCTCAGCAGGGAGTCTGCTTCTCCCTCTCCCTCTGCCTGCTGCTCTGCCTGCCTGTGTTCTATTTCCCTTTCAAATAATCTCTCTCTCAAATAATGAATAAAATCTTTAAAAAAACCCCACAATTTATCCTTTCTCTTGTTGATAGACATTTAGGTTGTATCCATTTGGGGATTATTATGAATGAAAATGGCTACGCACATTCTTATATAAGTTTCTCTGTGAACATATGCAGTCATTCCTTTGTGTACCTACCTAGGAGTGGAATTTCAGAAGGTAAGCATATGTTTGTTTTAATAGAAAGCACCAGTTTTCCAATGTGATTATACCACTCTGTACCCCCACCAGCATTGTTTGACAGTTCTGGTACCACCACAGCTTTCTGATACTCACATTTAATCTCTTTTAACTTTCAGCAGAGATAAAATAATGGAAAGATCCAGAATAGTATACATGTTCCTGAAGAACACTCAGTAAAGCATTGATTTTGTCCACCTAATTCTGACACCAAAAACCATTTTGTGGCCAGAATGGGGAAAGAAGCCTGGCAAAACCCTCCCAATGAAGCTCATGTTGCTTCAATGAGCTATGTATCCCATACCCTCAAGTCCCAAGAGGATGAGAAAGGATTGAGAAGCTTCCTTCTGAGCATGCTGTCCCCTCTGGTCTTTTTCATCCTTAGGCCTCTGAGACAGAAAAAGGGAGAGAGAGAGAGAATGAGACAGAGGAAGAGGGAGAGAGGGAGAGAGAGAGAGAGAGAGAGAGAGAGAGAGAGAGAGAGAGAGAGAGAGAGAGAGAGAGAGTGAGAGAGAGAGAGAGAGAGAGCTCTCTGACACCCAGTGGCCAGAGAGTAGTGTCTCCTGCCTCACCTGCTGTGTGAGGCCATTTTTTCAGCTCCTGTTTCATTAATTCTGAAACCCACAGGTCCTTGGTATGTTCATTTATTAAACAAGGTTTAAAGCAAAGTCTTCCAGCTCTGTTGGATGGGTCCCCATGAGGGGAGCCAGGCCCATCAATGGGTCCTTTCTTGAAGGAGACAGCCCACTGGTCAGAGTCTTTGGGCCTCCGGGTCTTGTGATTGGGGTAATGCTTCCCAGAAAAAACCTTCTGGGCATGTGGTGGAGCCAAGTGGCCTTGAGAAGGCAGTGTTTGTCCCTATCCTAAAGAAAACTCATACATGTTTGAAAGGTGGAGTTGGGGTTGTGCCATTCTGGGCTGAGTCAGCTAGGTATGAGCAGGGCTGAATGGAGCAAAGGGAGGTCCAGCAGCTCTGACCTTGAAAGAAACAAAGCCCGCCCAGGTGCAGGTCTAGATGAGCCTTGGGCACCTGCCCTATAATTTCTAACAGTATCCAGAAATACTGGCCCACACACCAACTAGTGAATAATAGATTTCTAGGGGTAATAAAGGTTTTGGGAAGATCTGTTCTAAATCAACACATGCATTATGCATTATATGCAAACCGGAGGCTTCATAAGGGGCTAGCAGCAGCCTGTTCAGGGATCTTGGCAAATGGATTGGATTTTCAGAGAAAGACAATTATCATATGATCTTTCTGATATGAGGAATTTGAGGGGCAGGGTGGGGGGTAGGGGGGTAGGGAGGGAAGAAATGAATGAGATGGGATTGGGAAGGAGATAAACTATAAGAGACTCTTAATCTAATGAAACAAACTGAGGGTTACTGGGGAGTGGGAGGGTAGGGATAGGGTGGATGGGTTATGGACATTGGGGAGGGTATGTGCTATGGTGAATGCTGTGAAATGTGTAAGTCTGATGAGTCACAGACCTGTGCCCCTGGAGCAAATAATACATTATATGTAATAAAAAATGGATTGGATTTTAAGTGCAATGGGAGTCATGGGGTGTGGGCTTTAAGGTTTTAGGAACAGAAAAATGAATATATTTTAGGGTAATATGGGTAAATTGAAAATAAGTTTTTGAGTTAGAGTCATTAAAAATTTTTTTTTGGAAAAGTCTCCCACCTCCGAAACTCTCTCAGCATTTCTGCAGAGGTAAACTATCCAGGTAGGAGAAGAAAGAATTCTTCATGAGGAATGGCTGTGCACAGCTATCAGTTATTTCTTTATATTTTGTTTACTATAAAATATAACACATTTGGAAAAGTACATAAAACAAATGCACAGTGGAACAAAGTATTATAAAGTTTTAATTCCCAGGTAACCATCAACCGGGCCATGACCTACATGATTGGGTGCACCCCAGAAGAACCTGACTGCTCCTGCCTCAGAGCCACCTCCCCCCATAATAGAGGGAACTACTCTCTTGCTTTTCTTTGGAGCTTTACATCCTAAGGGTTGGAAAACTATGGTCTGCCAAATCTGGAACTTAGTCTGTTTTTAAATTAAGTTTTGATGGAATATAATCACACCCATTCCTTAATGTATTGTACCGTTTATAACTACTTTCAGGCTACAAGAGCAGAGTTGAGTAGTTGCTGCAGAGACCCAGATGGCCAGCTAAGCCTAAAATATTTCCTGACTCTTTTCAGAAAAAAATTGGGGCTCCCAGGTGTAGTTTGCTGCCCCCTGGTGTAGTGAGTGCTCTACTAATTTCCCCCAGCGGCTGGGAGGATTGGCTACTGGGAATTCACTGCTCCCCACTCCTCTGGCAGTTCGGTGGGGGGAAACCTGGTAACAGAGACTCTTGGCACAACCCTCAGTCAACTGATACTCTTATAAGTGTAATTGTCTTTTAATTTCACTTTTAAATTGTTTATGGCTAATGTAGAGAAATGCAATTGATTATTAAATATCACTCTTATATCCTGCAACCTTGCTGAAATTGTCTCTTACTTCTTACCTCTAACAAATTTTTAGTAGACTTTTAAGTTTTTCTATATAAAGCTCATATCATCTGCAAAAAATTTGTACTTCTTCCTTTCCCCATCAGGTTGCCTTTCATTCTTTTTCATGCCTAATTACGCTAACTAGATTCATGTTGAATTTGTTGAATAGTTGTAGCAAGAGCAGACATCTTTATCTTATTCTTGATCTTAGGGGGAAAGTCTTTCAGTGTTAACTATGATGTTGGCAAATTTTTCTGTAGATGCCCTTTGTCAGATTAAGGAAGTTCCCTTATATTTCTAAGTTGTTGAGAGATTTTTTTTAAGAAATCATGAATGGACATTAGCTTTTGTCAAATTCTTTTTCTGAGTCTATTGAAAAGATTATGTGTTTCCTTCTTTTCCTATTATTATGATATTTTACAAAGATTATCATATATTGAAACAACCAAATCCCACTTGGTCACAATGTATAGTCCTTTATATAAATAGCCGGATTTGGTTTGCTGGTATTTTGTTGAGAATTTTTGCATCTATGTTTATAAGGGATAGTGGTTTATAGTTTGTGTGTGTGTGTGTGTGTGTGTGTGTGTGTGTGTGTGTGTGTGTGTGTGTGTGTGTGTGTGAGTGATGTCTTTGTCTTGTTTTGGCATTAGGATAATACTGAACTCATAGAATGAGTTGGGAAATGTTCCCTTTTCTATTTTTTGAAAGAATTTGTGAAAAGTTGGTCTTAATTTTTCAAATGTTTGGTAGAATTCACTAGTGAAGCCATCTGGTTCTGAGCTTATCTCTGTGGGAAGTTTTTAAAATATTAATCAATATCTTTACTTTTTATAGGTCCATTCAGATTTTCTATTTCTACTCAAGTGAGTTTTTGTCTTTCTAGGAATTTCTGCATTCCATCTAGGTTATCTAATTTGTTGATAGATAATTGTTCATAGTATTCCCTTATAATCTCTTTTATTTCTACAAAGTTGGCAAATAATATAACCAGATATTTTCCTGATTTTAGTAAGTTGAGTCATCTGTCTCTTTTTTTATTGGTCTGACAAAAGACTTGTCAATTTTGTTTGATTCTTTCAGAGACCAAATTTTTGGTTTTGTGACTTTTTCTATTTTCTATTCTCTAACTTATTTCCACTGTAATCTTTATTATTCATTCCTTCTGCTTGCTTTGGGTTTTGTTTGGTCTTTTTCAGTTTGCTCTTCTAGTTTTTAAGTTGGAAGCTTTGATCATTTATTTGAGGTCTTTCTTCTTTTTTAAATGTAGGCATTCACAGCTATAAACTTCCCTATATGCATTCCTTTTTCTGAATGCCATAAGTTTTGGTATTTTGTGTTTTCATTTTCATTTATCTCAAAAGTATTATATAAGTTTCCTTCTGGTTTCTTCTTTGACTCATTTATTAAAAGTATGTTTTTAAATTTCCACATATTTTTGACTTAACCAAATTTCTTTCTATTAATTCATAATTTCAGTAGCATTGAAATTACTTTGTTTAATTTCAATCATTTTCACTCTATCAGTGCTTGTTTCATGACCTAACACATGGTCTATCCAGGGAAATGTGCCATGTACACCAAGGAGGAATATCTGTTTTGCTATTGTTGTTGGATGGAATGTTCAATAGATGTCTGTTGAGTTTATTTGGTTGTAGTGTTGTTAAGACTTCTATTTCCTTGTTGATTTTCTGCCTAGTTGTTCTCTCCATTATTGAAAGTGGTGTACTGACATCTCCAACAATTAATTTGAATTATCTATTTCTTCCTTCGATTCTGTTCATTTTTGCCTTATTTATTTTGATGGTCTCTTATTAGATAAGGTTTATGACTACTATATCTTTTTACCATAGTGAACATTTTATTAGTATAAAATGTCCTTCTTTATCTTTTGGAAACTTTTGATTTAAAGTTTATTTTGTTGATATTTGTATGGTCACTTCAGCTCTTTTTGGTTACTATTTGCATGGTATATCTTTTTGTATCCTTTTACTTTCAACTCATTTTCATCTTTGAATCTAAAGTGTGTCTCTTATAGAGAATATATTGCTGGATCATGTGGGCTGGGTTTTTTTTTCTTTTTAAATTCATTCAGGAGTGTCTGCCTTTAGGTTGAAGAGTTTAATCTGTTTATATTTAGTGTAATTACTGATACGTTAAGAGTTACGTCTTTAATTTTGCTAATTTTTTGATATGTCTTATGTCCTTTTTGTTATTCTATCCCTCAGTTATTGCCATTTTGGGTTAAATAAATATTTTCTTTTGTGTCATTATATTTCCTTGTTGTTTCTTTTACCATATAATTTTCCATTATTTTTTTAGTTCATACCTTGGTGGTCACAGTTAGCTTTTGCTATTTCAATCCCTTAGATTTCAGTAAGGGCAATTATTCCCATGACATAAAGACCTCATTTCCTCTGTTTGTTGGATGACAGGTTATAGGTTCTGAATATGAGCAAGTATTCCTAGGATACCAAATCTTATCTCCATTTCTTGTTATTTCTCTTGTTTCTGGGATCTATTGGCAACTCTTCACTGGACAACAAGGTCTTATCTACTTTTTTGTTAGAACCAATGTTTTCAGGTTCTAAGGAAAAGCTATTTCTGTCAAAATGCTATGGGCTTGTGCCTTTGTTTCTTGGATCCAAGTTCTGTAGGTTTTGTGGGGTTTTTTCTTCCAAATTTTTGTTTAAATTCAAGTGAGTTAACAAATAGTGTAATATTTGTTTCAGGAGTAAAATTTAGTGATTCATCACTTACATGTAACAGTGCTCATCATAACAAGTGCCCTCCTTGATTACCACCACCCATTTAGCCCATCCCCCACCCACATCCCTCCATCAATCCTCAGTTTGTTCTCGATCATTAAGAGTCTCTTATGGTTTGCTTCCCTTCCCTTTCTATCTCCTTTGCTCTCTCACTTTTTCTTTCCCTTCCCATATGTTCACCTGTTTTGTTTCCTAAATTCTACACATGAGTGTAATCATATGGTATTTGTCTTTCTCTGACTGACTTATTTTATTTAGCATAATATACTCTAGGTCCATCCATGTTGCTGTAAATTACAAGATTTCATTCTTTTTGATGGCCGACTAATACTCCGGTGTGTGCATTTGTGTGTGTGTGTGTGTGTGTGTGTGTGTGTGTGTGTATCACATCTTCTTTATCCATTCATCAGTTGATAGACATCTGGACTCTTTCCATTGTTTGACTATTGTTGATAATGCTGCTGTAAACATCATGGTACATATACCCCTTTGCAAATTCTGTAGGTTTTGAATATGAGCAACAACAGTGTCTTAGTCTGGGATGCTGTAACAAAAAACATCCTCTGCTTATATAAACTGGATTGTTTGTAGATGAAGAGATTTATTCCTCATAGTTCTAGAGGCTAGAAATTGAAGACCATGGTACTGGCGGATTCAATGTCTGGTGAGGGTCCACTTCCTCATAGCTGGCTGCCTTTTCACTATGCCCTCACATGGTGGAAGAGGCAAGGGAGCCCTGTGGGGTTTCTTTTATTAGAGTACTTCACAAGAGCTCCAATCTCACAACCTAAGCATCTCCCAAATGCTCCATCTCCTAATACCATCACATTGGGTAATGGGAATACTTGCTCATACTCAGAACCTGTAACTTGAGATTTGGCACACAGAGAAAACAAGGCCTTCATGTTTTGGGAGTAATTGCTCTTACTAAAATCCTAGAGATTGAATTAATTTCAACATATGAATTTTGGGGAGATATCAATATTTAGTCTATAGCAAACATGGAGGGTTTCTTTCACTCTTTTATTCTTCTTGCAAATTTCTGTGCACAGGATCCAATTCTGGACAAGTATTCCTTAGGCAAGAAAGCTTTAACTCCTCTTTGTATTAGATCCAGAATGGGTAGGTTCTGAGGATGGGCAACTGTTACTCAGACATTAAATCTTCTGTTTGGTAGAAAACTAACATATATGTTGTGAGAATGGGTAACTACTTCTAGTTGCTCTGGGCTTTCCCTCACTGCTTCATCACTCAAAGGTGCCTAGGACATGAATAAGTGGAACCACTCCTGGGAGCAACAGACCCATGCCCTTTTTACTTTTTTTTACATCTCAGATCTCTAGGTTCCAGGTATGGGCAACAACTCCCACTAAAATTGTCTTGTTCCCTCTTTGTTGGCTTATACCTCTCTAGTTTCTGAATATGTATACCTCTTTCAAGAGTTCCAAAGCCATCTTCCCACAGTTTGTTAGACCTCAAATTGGTAGGATTCAATTATGGATACTAATACCTCAGTGTACTAAGACCTCATTTCCTCTGTGAGACACAAGGGAGGCTAACTAGTTTCAGGGCACCAAGGCCTTTTCCCTTCTACTTGTTATATAACAGTTCTTTCTGTTCCAAGTATGACTAACTCCTTGTCTCCTCTGCTTGTTTGATCCCAGGTCTTGGTTCTGAATATAGGAAACAATTTCCAGGTCAGCAAGCCCACTGCTTGTTGGATTAAACACCTCTAGTTTTCCAATATGTGTACTACTTTCAGGACTTTAAAGCTTGTTTCCACTGCTTGCTGTCTGCTTTCTACCCAGATGTGTAGGGTAAGTGCCTGACAATTTTTTTTTATTGTAAGTGCCTGACATTAAGCTTTCAACTGCTAAGGCATCCATTTTGAATATATGCATATTAAATAAACATATTGCCAGCTATGTGATATAGTACCAGCTACGCAACTAGATAAAGAGCCAGGCTGCCCTAATCATGAAGTTCCCCTTTTAGAAAGCTCATAGTGACGTAGATAACTGAATGATTGAGTGACCCTGTTTTTCTTTTCCCCTGCTTTAATTCCTGCTCTGATGCTTTAAATAGTGAAATTGTTAAGCCCCAGGCACCCCACCCTCAATTCCAATAAAGTTAGTACCCCAGGTCTGCCTTCTCTCTCTCTACCTTGACTTCACTATAAAGCTCTGGGCATGCAGTGTACCCTCCAGGACCTATGAATGATAAAACTTGTTCTTACATAGTTCCCTGATTATTGTTGCTGAAGTGTGTTTTGCAATCATAATAAAAACCACAGGGGTCTATCCAGCCACAACATTGACTACAGTTGGAGAAATGTCTGTGGGGGATGCCACAACTCATACGGGTCCAGGTGGGTGCCCTAACCATTCCTAGCTGACAGTATCACTATACTATAGCTGAGACCAACACAAAACAAAATGTCTAGGATTCAAGTATGAGAACATACTTCCTAGGCACCCATACCTTGTACTATATACTTGTTGGATCCAAAGTCTCTAGGTTCAAAATATTGACAGGTACTCACAGGGTAGCTACAGTGTCTATACCAAGTATAGACAGCTACTCACAGGGTTGACCTCCTCTCTTGTTGGTACCAAAGTCTAGGTTCACAGCGAAGGTACAAACCCCAGTATGCAAAGACCTGAACTCCTCTGCTTGTTGGATCTTAGGCCTGTGGGTTAAAAATATTTGCCATAATTTGAGACTAAGGCCTTTTGTGTTTCTGTATAGCAGGACTTTAGGTTCCTAATATGGGCTACTATTCCTAGCTTAACAAGTCCTATTCTATTCTGCTTATTGGATCTCTGGTTTCTAGGAACCAATCTGAGCAACAAGGCCTGTGTCCTTTGTGTTGCATCCCGGTGTCTATTCAAGTTTGGGAAAAGACTCCCAGGGCACCAAAACCTGGTCAAATCTCTTTGTTAAAAATGAGCTTCTAGAGCTTCTGAGTATGAGCCACTAATCTCTAAACATGAAAACGTTTTAAAAAATCTACTTATTGCATGCAAAGTCTCCTGAGTTTGAGTAAGAGAAACCATGTCCAAGGCATGAAACTATGTTTTCTTTTCCTTACTGGATCCTAGGTCTCTAGATTCTGGGTACAGGCAATGACTTTGAGGATATCATGCCTTTTCTCCCCAGTTTATGGGATTCCAGGTAATATCTCCTGAACATGGGTAACTACACTCAGGGAATCAGGACCTCACCTCTTTGGTTGGTGGATTCTGGATAATTATGTTCTGAGTATGGGCACATATTCTCAGGGTGCCAAGACTACATCTCCTCTGCTAGTTAGAATCCTGGTCTCTAAATTCAGATTACAAGAAACTATTTACACAACACCAGAAAGTTGCCTCCTTTGCTATTTTTTTTCTAGGTCTCTAAGTCTTGAGTACATATATCTTTCTAGGCACAGAAGCTTGTTTTATGGTTCCAGTTTTCCAGGAAGCAGCAGAACTCTTCCCAAGGCACAAAATTCTTGTGTTTCCCCACTTGTTGGATTCCAGGTATCTATGTTTTGGGTTGGGACAACTTCTTTCCTGGCAACAAACTCTCACATATTTTGCTTCTTGGATTCCAGGTCTCTAGATTACAAAAATTGTTATATGCTCTTAGGGCACTAGATCTATTTTCCTCTGCTTGTAAGATATCATATATTTAAGCTCTGATTATGAGCAAATTATCTCTAGACACAGAGGCATAGTTTCCTCTGCTTATTGGAGTCTAAATATCTAGGATCGCAGAATGAGCAACAATACCACGGGCACCCATGACTTTGTCTTTTCTCCTTAACAGACTTAGGACCTCAATGATCTGAGCATAAACAACTGTTCCCAGGGCAAAAAGCCTCTGGCTCCTCTGCTTGAAGGAATTCAGGACTCTAGGTTCAAATTATTATTTTGTTTAAAGATTTTATTTATTTATATGAGTTATTCAGGTTCAGATTATAAGGATCCTACATGTCTGGGTTCCAAATAATTTACTTACTCCTAGGGTGTCAAGGTCCTATCTCTTCTGCTTGTTGCATCCCTGGCCTCTGATTTCAGGGAATGAGCCTCTACTCCATGGACAAGAAGGCCATGTTTCTCTCCTTGGTAGATTTCAGGCATCTAGGTTCTGAGTATGGCTAACTTCTCCAGGGTACACAGATTTGTCTCCTTTGCTCGTTGGTCCTAGACTTAAGGTCCCAGCATAATCAATTATTCTCTGTGCTCCAAATCTTGTCAGATTTTGGTTCCCAGGTATCTATATTTCAGATGTGGGCAACTACTTTTATATCACAAACACTTTCTTACTCTATCATTGCTTTAGCTCTCATTTCTATTTACATTTGATCCTAGAAATATTCTTGAGATTTTTGAACTTGGCTGCATTTAGCATGTAATATCATTTCCATTATGTCTAGGTGTTTTTAGTGGTAGGGTTTTCTTTTCCTCAGAAAATCTATTCCATCTTATTTCTAGTAGTCAAATTTTGTTAGGTAACTAAAATAAATGTTTACACTCCAATCTTTTTCTTCTAAAGTTTTATTTATTTTTAAGTATATAATTTTATCTTTGTATGTTTAGATAATTAGAAAATATAGATAAGCATAACTAAGAGAATAAGAACATCATTTCCCACTGTCCAAGGTTTATCATTATTAATCCCTTAGAATATACATTTCCAGAGCTTTTTCTATGCATGAACACACACATACATATACTCCTTGCTAAAATATTTCCATCCTATACATTCTGTTTTGCAACTTGTTTTCTCCCCTGCAGTGATACCGCCTATTAAATATCAGTATATATTCACATAATTTAAAATCCAGATTTTATTCAGATTTCTCCCATTGTCCTCCAAACATCCTCAACATACAAATTATAAAATGTATCCAAGCCAGGATTCTGCATTTGTATTTGGTCTCTTAAATTGCTTAACTATCTCTTAATTCTCTTTTTATCTGAGAACTTTTATTCACACCATTGACTTATAGATGAGACTAGGTCAGATTCTTTTCTTCTGTTGACTTTAGCATATACCTCTACTTCCTGTGTTTCTAATAACTCAAAATTTATAAGAGCCTAAAGATTTGGCTTAATGAAAACACCTTTTTAAAAACTAGTATGTATCATGGTGATATTGTGCATTTAATATTGTGCCAGAAGACTCAAAATATCTAGTTGACTCTTTGTATGTGGTGCTAAGAGTGGCCACTGATTTAGGATGATGTAAGTCAGGACAATTAAGGTTTTCCCCTTGTGACAAGGAAACCATCAGGATGGTGTTGCTGTAGGAATGCCCAGTTCCTCATTAACCATTTACCTAATGGTTTAGCAGGCGTTGCCTGAGTCAATGTTATTAGAATTTACCAAACAGTGAACAATTCCTTAAGTATGTCATTATGTTTATATTTATTATCTGGCTTGTTCTGGGAAGCATATCATCAGAATAGGTAGGGATATGCTGCAGTAACAAACAAATCTTGAAAACCAATGACTAAAAATAAAGTTTAGTTCTTGGTCAAGCTTTATGTCAAATATGGGTTGGTGGTGAGACCTCTGCTTTCACAAACACTGAGGGACTCAGGTTGATGGAAACTCAAATTCAACACCTGCTCCCATGATTCTAGAAGGTTTCACATTAGCAACTTACTGTTTCAGCCTGGAAATGACACACATCACTTCTAGCCACAAACACTGATACTACCTCATTTCAAGGGGAAATACAATCTTCCTGTGTGCTTGGAAAGGAAGTAGAACTATTTTTGGTACCACTACTGGTTATTGAACAAATTACTTTTTGCCTGCCACCTACCATATGTTGTCTCCAACTTGCTGAACATTCCAGGAGGTAAGTAGTGACATCCCTGTTCCATAGACAAGGAAAATGAGGTTAAAAGATTTCTACAAGGTCACATAGGAAATATCAAACTCAGAATTCAAATCTAGGTTTTTGTGACCTACAGCTCATGGAGGAATCTTTTGGTGGGATAGTGTGATGAAAATATCTTCTTTTCTCTTGTCTTACCCTTAGGGCAAGTCTTGGAGTTTGGGGTCTCCTTAGGGTCTGGTTAACCCTAAGTATAACTGAAATTAGGATGAGGCCAAGGAGAATAATGATGATGACGATGATGATGACAATGAGGATAACATATATTAAGATATTACTAGGCATTGTACTAAGTATATTGCATCAGTTACTTCAACCTTTGGGGTAGCTCTATGAGATAAGTTATTTTATTGTCTTCATTTTAGAATGAGACTAAATAACTTGTGAAAACTCACATAGCTAGTAAGCATAGAAACAAGACTTGACATAGGCAGTCTGACTGTAAGGATTTTCCTCTTAATCATTGCAAATCTGATAAGTCAGGTCTGGCTTTGCCTTAGACTTTACTAAGAGAGATAAAGAAATTTTAACAGATATGTTATAAGTGCTTACCCAGCTCATACATTTTATTTGAAAATGCGTGAAACCTATAGCTTCTGCTGAAGGACTGGCTCCAAGTAGTTGTTTGGACCATATGACTTTATTTTGGCTCTGGTGACTGACCCAAGGAAGGATACTTTCCTCATGAGAGAGGGAATAGCCTTGGGAATAGCCAAAGAGATTTCTTCTCTTGGGAATCAGGATTTGGGGTATGAGGTCAGGCAGATAGTAGTGGGCCTTTGAGCCATGTACAAACAGATGACAGCCAGACAAATTTCTAAGGAAAGATCATTTCAATTAGAATAACAAATGCAAAGGTCCTGAGACAGAAACATGTTTGGCATGTTGGAGAAGTAGGAAGAAAACCAATGTATTTGAAGTGAATTGGGTGAAGAGGAAAGTGGAAGTATGTTCTTACATACTTACGGAGAAGGAGCCAGAAGTAGATCATGAGGGCCTCACCTTGGATATAATTTGAAGTATGATGAGAAGTCAGTGGAGGGTTTTGGTCTGTAAGAGAGATCATCTGAAACATATTTGAAAAGTATCATATTGGTTTCTGGGTGGAGAATGGATGATAGAGCACAGTTATGGAAGCAGGGGGTGCAGTTAGAAGGCTCTTGCATAGGTCCAGTTGAGACATGAAGGTGTCTTCGTTCACATTAGTGCAGAGGTGATGGGAAGTGGTCTAATTCAAGATAGAGCCAATAAGATTTATTCCTTGATTGGATCTTGGATATGAAAGAAAGAAAGGAGTCAAGGGTGATTACAAAGTTTTTGGCCCAAGTAACAGGGTGAATGGTGGTCTATTTACTGAGAGGAATAGGGGATGTGGAGGGGAGATTCTACATTTGGCTTTGGACCTATTAAATTTTGAGATACGTATTATTCTTCCAAGTGGGTCATTGGATGTAGGACTATGGAATTTAGAACTGGAGATTTATATATCTTATGTCCTCAATTTTGAGATACACGTTTTCTCTATATTATTATCTCTGAAATCAGAGTACATTTCATTATCATTGGCTGTCAGACAAGTGGCAGTTGTGACTTAGTTATGACATTTTCTTTTGACACCTTTTAGTAAGATAAAGAAAATAATGGTATCAGTGCATCTTGGATTTAATGAAAGATGCCAAGCTTGGGGGTTATTAGCATATTGAAAGTCATGAGATTAGATGACATTACCTGGGGAGTGTTGATAAAGAAGAGAGCTGAGGAATAAGCTTGGGTCATTCCAACATAGCAGGTCAGGAAAATCAGCAACCTGATGAGTGATTTCCTTCACATAAGAGGAAACTGGGAAAATGTGAAGAAAATGTTCCAATTATGAAGTTGTGAACAACAGTGAACATACTATTGGGAACATACATATGGTAAGGACTCATAACTGACATGAAATTTGGCCAACTGATGGGTCATTAGTAACCTCTGCAAGAGAATTCCAGTGAAGTGATAGGAACGAAGCCTGACTATTGTGCTTTAAGTAAGAGTGAAGTGAAGTAAAGTTAGAAAGTGAGACCATTTGAAAAGGAATTTCTCTATTAAAAAAGTCAGAGACGTGGGATGGCTTCTGGAAGGATATGTGGAGCTCAAAGGAAGGCCTTTAAAACTAGTGTCCTGGGCGTATTTGTAAGTTGATAGAACAGATGCAGCAGAGGAGACATTCATGGAAGGGAGGAGGGGAGGCGAGGCAGGGACTATTACCTGGGTGGCATCATTGACAGGTGAGGGGTGCGACCCAGAGCACTAGAAGGGAGATTGTCTACCCTTAAGATGAAGGAAGCTTTATCCACAGTAACAGAAGGGAAGGGGAAAACTGCAGACAGTTATGGTAGCAATTTTCATGGTGAGAACAGTTTCATCAGTTACGGTGTTCCTGGCTGTGATAATATCTGCCTGTTATCTACTTCTAGCCTCAATAAGTCTCAAGGTGGATGGACACAAGATTGGGTCAATGGTGCATGTATGATTTCCGGGGCCTTCTCCCATCCTTCCACTTTGTTGCCCCTTTTCCACCCCAACTGGCTGACTTTTTGTTCTTAGGCCTGTTGTATCCTTGGTACCAGCTGGCTGTGTTGCACCAGGAGAAGGGCAAGGTCTGTGGAGTAGATATGCAGTGGTGTGTCTCAGGAGTTCAGCCACATACTAAGTGAGTGGAGTGGATTCTCCCAGCATTGAGGTTTCCAGGCTAGTATGATGGAGAGAAAGAGGAATAAGTGATTAGAGATTATGGGCATGCCATATGCTGGGCAGTAAAATTGAACGTGGGAAAAAAGGAAAGTGAGGTTGTGAGTCAAGACTTCTAGAGGGGTTGAAGTTTGTTTGCATAATTACTAGAGGAAGTGAACTAGAAAGATAAGATGCAGTGGTCAAAGAGTTAGAGGCTCACAGTTGTGATCTTCAAGGTGATTTCATGAATGGAACAGATCATGGTCGTGAGCCGTTCAGGTGAAGCAGGAAGCAGGATATTTAAAAGTAAGGCCATGAGGAACTGGGAAGCAGGAGCACTGAGTGGGTGAATCCGGCTGTAGGAAAGGCCCTGAGAATGGGCCAGTGGTAGCAGTGGTAAAAGGTCATGAGTGGAGTGCTTAAATCTTCAGTGAATATGGAAAGTAATGGATAGTACCATGGATTATTGCAGTCAGGATCAGAGAGTGGTATAATCTGATACCAAGTGTTTCAAAGAAGTACAGTTTTGTTTTAAGTGAAGCAGAAGGAATAATGGTCTGAAAGTGGCTGGGATCCACTTCATGCCCTAAGATGTATGCATGTGGAGAAATAAAAAGCCACTGCTTTCCACAGGAGACTACAGGTTTTTCATTAGAAGAGTAACATGATAAGAATATGCCTGTAAACAGTCAACAAAACCAAAAGGCTACTTACCAAATGGGAGAAGATATTTGCAAATGATATATCAGATAAAGAGCTAATATCCAAGACCTATAAAGAGTTTATCAAACTCAACACCCAAAAAAACAAAGAATCCATTCAAGAAATGGCCAGAAGACATGAACAGACATTTCTCCAAAGAAGACATACAAACGGCCAACAGACACATGAAAAAATGCTCCACTTCCCTTGGCATCAGGGAAGTACAAATCAAAACCATCAAAACCATAATGAGATAACACCTCACAGCAGTCAGAATGGCTAAAATTAACAAGATGGGAAACAACAAATATTGGTGAGCATGCGGAGAAAAGGGAACCCTCTTATGCAGTTGGTGGGAAGCCAATCTGGTACAGCCACTCTGGAAAACAGTATTGAGTTTCCTCAAAAAGTTAAAAATAGAGCTACCTTAGGACCCAGAAATTGCACTACTAGGTATTTACTCCAAAGATACAAATCTAGTGAACTTGTACCCCCATGTTCACAGCAGCAATGTCCACAATAGCCAAACTATGGAAAGAGCCCAGATGTCCATTGATGGATGAATGGATAAAGAAGATGTGGTATATATATGTACAAGGGAATATTATTTAGCCATCAGAAAGGACGAATACTTACTACTTACATTGACATAGATGGAACTGGAGGGTATTATGTGGAGTGAAATAAGTCAAACTGAGAAAGACAATTACCATATTGTTTCACTCACATGTAATATTAGAAATAGCACAGAGGATCATAGGGGAAGGGAAGGAAAACTAAATGGGAAGTCATCAGAGAGAGAGAAAAAACATGAGAGGCTCTTAACTATAGGAAACAAACTGAGGATTGCTGGAGGAGAGGTGGATGGGGAGATGGGATAATTGGGTGATGGGCACTAAGGAGGGCACGGGATGTGATGAGCACTGGGTGTTATACACAACTGGCAAATTATTGAACACTATATCTGAAACTAATTATGAGCTATATAATGGCTAATTGAATTTAAATACAAAATAAAAAAAAGAACATGCCTGTAAGTTCCATGGGGTTCAGTGGTGGGGGTTAAGGAATAGGTGAGAAATAGGGACCTAAAGATAAAGATAAGAGTAGGGATGAGAAATAAGATTAGGAAACTAATCTTGAAAACTTTGAATTTACTCATCCTTTTTGGGTTGTTGTTGCCAGTGCTTTTGGTGCTATATCTAAGAAATCATTGCAAAATCCAATGTAATAAAACTTGATCTCCATGTATTATTCTAAGAATTTTATACATGTAAGTCTTACATTTAAGTTTGATCCATTTTGAGTTAATTTTTATATATGGTGAAAGTTAAGCATCCAACTTCATTCTTTTGCATGTGAAAATCCAGCTTTTCGGCACCATTTATTGAAAAGACCACCCTTTCACAATTGTATGGTCTTGGCACCCTTGAAAGAAATCAATTGACTACTATGATGAGTGCTGTGAATTGTGTAAGACTGATGATTTGCAGACCTGTACCCCTGAAACAAAAAATACATTATATGTTAATTAAAACAGCAAAGCAAAATAAAATAAACAAAAAACAAAAAACAAACCCAAAAAACAAAGAAAAGAAATCAATTGACCAGATATATGAGTGCTTGTTTCTGGGTTCTGGGTTTTATTCCATTGATTTACATGTCTATCCTTAAGGAAGTACCACACTATTTTGTTTACCGTAGTTTTGTAGTAAGTTTTATTGTCAGAAAATGTGAGTCCTCCAACTTTGCTCTTTTTCAAGACTGTTTTGGCTTGGATGTAGGTTTTCATAGATGTTCATTAGCGGGTTGAGGAGTTCCCTCCTCTTAGTAGTTTGCTCAGAGTTTTTGTGAGATGTTGATTTTTGTCAAAAGCATTTTCTTCATCTATTGAGATGATCTCATGGTGAATTACTTTTAATTTTGAATGTTTTTTTTTTAAAGATTTTATTTATTTGACACAGAGAGAGAGATTACAAGTAGGCAGAGAGGCAGGCAGAGAGACAGGGAGAGGAGGAAGCAGACTCCCTGCCGAGCAGAGAGCCCGATGCGGGCCTCGATCCCAGGACCCTGAGATCATGACCTGAGCCGAAAGCAGAGGCTTTAACCCACTGAGCCACCCAGGCGCCCTTAATTTTGAATGTTAAACCAATCTCAAATTCTTGGGATAAACCCCAGTTATGATGTATTATCCTTTCTAATGTTGCTGGAATCCATTTGCAAAAACTTGGCTAAGAATTTTTATATATAATGTTCATGAAAGGTATTGGTCTTAAGTTTTCTTGCAATGTCTTTTTCTGGTTTTGTTATCAGGGTAATGCTGTAGTTATATAATGAAAACTTTTACTCCTCTTCAATTTTCTGGGAGAGTTTATATAGAATTGATGCTCTTTCTTTATTAAATATCTGGTAGAACCAGAATCCACCACAGAAACAATCTGGGCCTGGAGATTTCTTTTTTTGGGAAGGTTTTTAACTGTGAATTCAAATTTTAAAGTGGGTATAGTCCTGTTTAGGTTATCTATTTGGTAGTGTATGATTTTTGTGGAATTAGTCCATTTCATATAAAAAATCAAATTTGTATGTGTAGAATTTTCCTAGTATTCTTACTCTCCTTTTGAAGATTTTGTTTTTAAGTAATCTCTACACCCAGGGTAGGGATGGAACTTACAACCCTGAGATCAAGAATCACAGGTTCTACTGACCTAGCCAGCCAGGTGTTCCTCCCTTACTCTCTTTTTGAAGTCCGTGGGGTCTTTAGTTCTCTGGTACTCCTGATATTGGTATTCTGTGTGTTTTCTCTCTTTTTCTCTCTCTCTTTTTGGCAGCCTTATCAGACATCTTTTATCTTTTTTTTAAAGGATTTATTTTAGAGAGACAGAGCGAGAGCGGGGGAGGAACAGAGGAAGAGGGAGAGAGAGAGAGAGATTCCCAAGCTGACTCCCTGCTGAGCGGGGAGCCTGATTTGGGGGTTCTGTCTCTGGACCCTGAGATCTTGACCTGAGCCAAAATCAATAGTGGGATGTGTAATCACTGAGCCACCCAGGCGCCCTCTATCTTTTATGTTTTCGAAGTATCAACTTTTAGTTTTAACGTTTTTCTCTGATGTTTTTCCATTTTATTTCTGTTCCTTATTTCCCCCCTCTTCTTGCTTTGCATCTAATATTACTTTTTTCCTAGTTCCTTGAAATGGAAGCTTAGATCCTTGACTTTAGACCTTTCCTTTCTAAGAAAAGCAGTTAATGTTATACATTTCACGTTTATCACTGTTTTAGTTGCATCCCACAAATCGTTATATTTTTATTTTTGTTCAGTTCAAATAGTTTTATTTCCTTTGAGATTTCTTCTTTGACTCGTGGATTACCTAGAAGTGTACCGCTTAATTTCCAAGTGTTTGGAGATAGTCCTCTTATTTTTTTAATTTTTGAGTGTGGAGCCCAAAGCAGGGCTTGAACTCAACACCCTGTGTTCAATACCTGAGCCAACCTCGAGTTGGAGGCTTAATCCACTGAGCAACCCAGGCGCCCCGTTATCTTTTACTGATTTTTAGTTTCATTCCATGATGGTCAGAGAACATGCTTTGTAGGACTCCAATTGTTTAAAATTTCTTAAGATTCGTTTTACGGTGGTACTAAACGTTCTGATTTCCTGCTCCAAGTTCCCGGCTACCAGCCACTCCATGAATTGAGCCTACGATTTTGGCCCATTTCAGTGGGACAGACATGCGGAGGCTCCAGCCGACTGGAGCTAGCCTCGAGTCTCGTCTCCCCTGTACGTGTGCCCACGGCACACACCCTCACTCCCCCGGGTTGAAGCTCCTCAGCGACCTCACGTTCCCCCACGCCCTAAGGTTTCCGCGATCGCCGTGCGGAACCCGGGACAGGAGCGCCTGCGTGCGGCGGAAATCCCGCCCCCCGGCGCCTGCGGTTGGCCCTGACCGCAAAGGGTGAACCCCAAGGAGGAAGATGAGCGGGACTGAAGGAAGCAGGGGCGTAGGGAGGAAGGGCGAGAAGGCTCCTTTTCCCCATTGGCTGGTGCAGCGCAGCAGCCTCTCTGTGATTGGCTGGCCCGCGGGGGCGGTAGTCCCCAGTCGGTCCGCCCCTCCGGTCGCGAGACTTACCGGGATCACCAGCGCCGGCCGAGCCAGTGGCGGCTTGGAGGCTCTGTCCGCGCGCCGCCGAAAGGAGGCTGCGGGGCCTTGCGCGTCGGGTCCACGTCCCCGGGGGCGCCGAGGGCGGCCAGCCGCTAGGGCGGTGCGGGTCGGAACCCAGGGTACGGGGGAGCTGGGGCGCGGCGGGCGTTGGCGGGGCCGCCGGACCTGGGCCTGCGCGGACCGCCCGCGGCGCGCGTCTCGGGCTGTCTTTCCATTTCAAAGTGATTATTGTGTTGGATTTTTCCGTAGACGTGTCTTTTGATTAATTTGTTTCACGCACCGCTTACTGGTATGGGATAAAGCGGCAGATGCATGCTACTGTCATTTGTCGTTGAAATGTGGGCTTCCTGTCGTCTGTGTGTTCACCTTTTGGATCTAAGGGAAGGGGATGACGTTGTGATTTGGTCTCCGGCGACCGTCCATTCTCAAGGTCTCGCCGACGTAGTACAGAAACCAGGCGAATCTCGTGTGTGGCTCTTACCTGTCTTGGGAGTAGGCTTTTTCTCCCGTCCTCCTCCCTGTCTCTCTCCATCTTTCTCTTCCTTTCTCCTCCTCTCTCTCCCCTCCCCCACCTGTTCTCCTCTCCCATCTTTCTGTTCCTTTTAACGCATTAAACCTTGCGGGAGGGTCGTTGTACCATTTTGAAAAGCTTTAGGTCTTGCAACATTTATGTTTTACTTGCAGGACTGACAACTGGGAGGGAACTAGAGGAAAGATGCCCTCTGATTCTTTCTGTTTGGCTGCCCAGACTCGACTCGACTCCAAATGGTTGAAAACAGATATACAGGTGGGGTTTCGACATGCTTTTTTCTTGGTGTGTTCCTGCCTCCATATTTAAATATCTGGTTAAGGTTTTATGTAGGATAAGTAAGAGGATGCAGATCGGATCTTGCATATTAGAGAAGCAAGTTTATTTCCTATAATTTAAAATGCACCTTTATTGTATCAGCTTTTATAGATTGTGTGTGGCTACATTTTAATTGCAGTTATGTGTTAGTGCAAGAAACTTGAAATCTGGGTATGCAAACATTTTTCTTCTTATTATTTTTAAGAGATCTGTAGTATTCTTAACCATACCTTGTTGACTGTTTAGTGATAGTTTTGAGATGTTCAGTTAATGAGGTGAAGAAGTGACATGTAGTAATAATATATTATGTCCTGCAGAAACTCTCTCATTTTATGGGACCCCGTGTTTGTCTTTCTGGGGAGACGAGAGTTCAGTTGAGCCGCTTATTTTTGTGACTGGTCTTATTAACAGGAGTGCTCAGGTTTTCACATAAAGTATGTGTGGAAACAAAATGTTGGCCTTAGACTCTCTTATGCTTTAATAATGTAACTGTAAGCTTGCCCAGAAATTATCAAATTAATAATAGCAGTAATGTTCCTGTAGACTTTTTTTTTTTTTTTTTTACCCCAAGTTAGTTTTCTTTGCAAATGGTTCGGAAAAACTGCTTTTGTAAATCTATATTAACGGGGCGCCTGGTCATGATCTCAGGGTCCTGGGATCGAGCCCCGCATCGGGCTCTCTGCTCAGCAGGGAGCCTTCTTTCCCCTCTCTCTCTGCCTGCCTCTCTGCCTTTCTTGTGATCTCTCTCTCTCTAATAAATAAATATCTTAAAAAAAATAAATCTATATTAACAGCAAAAAGAAGTGTCTGAAATATTTTGTAGTATATATATGGCTTTTCTTTCTCTTTCGTAAGGTTAACCATTTTAAGTATTTCTTAAGTAATCTGCGTTTTTCAATACAATCTTACCTAGTGCATCACAGTTTATCAAGAGTCATATATTCTATAAGCTCTTGATCCTAGTTACTTGTAGTGAAGTATTATTACCTGTATTTGTTTATTTATTTTTTAGTGTTGAATCCTAGTAGATGTGAGAGCCAAGTACTTAGAGCTTTGTTGTGGATTTTTGGATAGTTATTAATGGGGTAATGTTAGATAAAAGCACGAAGAATTGAGCCAAGAATTGGCATAGTAGTGACTCTTTGGTTTGTTTTGTTTAAACATTGCTTTTTATTTGCAGTTACTGTTGGTTTTCGTCATTTTTTTTTTAAGCATGGTAGGGGGAGGTGAGATGAGTAATTTCTTATTTCTGAAATCTTGAGATTCAGGCAAACTGATTTCAAGACTTCATTTTTTTATTAGCGTTTGTGCATTTTGCAGAACTTGTTGAAGTAAAGAACTTTATCTCATGAAGTTTTTCTTTTTAATCATAATTGAATAACTGCTTAATGTGAGTTTTAGCATCTTGATCTAAAACCAGTTTAATGATGAGTTGAGTGCCTATGATGAGTCAGGCAGATATACATAAAAAAACCCACCACTTATGCCTTAGAGTGCTTACTATTTTTATTTATTTAGTGTATTATACAGTGCTTAACCCTTCTTAGACATTTCAAATATTAGTCAAAAGTCATCCAAACTCATCCTAGGAATACATGAAGAGACCTAGGTTTTGGAGAGTGCCCCAGAGGGAAAATGTGTTGTGAGTATTGAAGCTACTTAATATGAAAGAGTGATCGCTGACCTTGTTTTTATATAGTTTCTCTGGCATTGCTTATTAAATGTGAGGAACAAATGTTGTTTTACCCTAATAAATGACTTAGTTTCACTATTTGGAATCCTTCTTGCCGAAACACATTGCAGATGCAAGCCTTATACTGACAGCTTTTACCTTTACCCTATTGGGGATGTGTCTCCCAACTGGAGTGGGAAGTGTCCCATTCCTTAGGTAGGGCTTTTGTATTGGGAACAGAATTGATATCTGGTTAGTTAATATTTTGTGGGGTAGAACATGTTTCTTAGCCAAAGGATTTAGCAAACTATTTTCTGTAGCTATTTTTGTTTGAAATGCCTGTGAAGGTTTTAGTGACTTTAGAAAGGAAATATTTTTGGAGGCTGTGAAAACTTTTAATATGTGTATATTATAAAGAACACAGACACTGATCCTAGACTTTCTTGTTTGTAGATGTTTAGGCCTACAATGTGACAGGCCTATGATGTTGCAACAGGCTGCCTTTAATGGAGTGCCAGTTGTATGGCAGGCATATAAGTGGTTTTTACATATATAATGCTTTTTACTTTTTCAATACTCTTTTCTGATTGTTGTGTAGAGTACTTTGAATTGTCATTTCCTTTGCAACTCTTGAAGAGGCAATAAAATATAGAGCTAAGAGATGTTAGCTACATAATCACTACCATTACCATTCTTATATTTAAAGTAAGAGTCCTGTCTGATGTGATTGGTCGCTTCTCAATGAACCAAAAAGTCAATTAAGCAAAGGAGCTATAAAAAATGGTATATAATACCTTAAAAGCTTTTTATTCTTAAATCATATATGCACGTTTATTTGCTAGTTTTGATGTAAGGCTAAGGGTGTGTCTTTGAGCTTGGATCCAAGAATGGTGTTATCTTTTTCTTGCATATTGTACTCAGATGAATCTCCTGCAGTTTCTATTTTTGGATTCTTTGCAGTAGAGCATGATACTAGATATGTATAATGCAATTTTTTTAACTTTTTATTTTGAAATAATTTATAGACTCAAATAAAGTTGCAAAGAAGGTAGAGAGGTCACTGTATACTCTTCACCCAGATTCCCCCAGTGGTTACATCTTAAGTAACTATTAGTAGAATATCAAATCCAGGAAATTGACATTGGTACAGTATGTGCATAGTTCTCTGCCAGTCATGTAATCACACCACAAAGATCTTCTTCCTTTTGCCCCTCTATAGGTCACGCCATCCTTCCCCCACCATCTCTGACCCCTGGCAATCACTAATCTGTTTTCCATCTCTTTAATTTTGTCATTTTGAGAATGTCATATAGTATGTGACCATTTAAGACTGGTTTTGTTCACAGTGTAATGCCCTTGCGATCCATTAAAGTTGTTGAGTATATTAATAATTAAACTCGAATCATGTATTTGTCTCTTCTTCTAATCAATTTAGAATGAGTAAAGATAAAAGTTAAATTTTAAAAATTAAAATTATTAAGTGTATATATTGTTACTTTATGCTTAGAATATCAGTAGATTAAAGAACATATACGTGATCATCTTGGTAAAATCTATTCTCAGGTTTTCCAGTTGACAGATGAGATGTAGAAATTAAAGAATTTTGTAAATACGGGTAACTTAATATTCATCATGACATCTTCTGGTTACTTTCTTGTCTGTGGGTTAGGTAGCGTAGCTCACTTTTATTCATGATTTTGGTTATTTGTATTTTCTCTATATTTTGGATTAATCTGGTCAGGGCTTTATGCATTTTGTTAGTCTTTTTTAAAAAACTAACTTTTGGTTCTTAGAAAAGACTAATAATATTTATAAGGGAAAGATGAGGTTACTATCGTATTTGATCATAAGACTTTATTGCAGAAGAAAACTCGGTAACATATTTATGGCTTCCAAGAAAAGGAAACGTGAAGCAAGGATGTTATGTCCAGCAAAACTGACATTTCAGGTAAAAAGGACACAACTTTATCAATGAACAAATGCTGTTCCCATGAGCTCTTCTGAGGAAGTGAGTAGAGAAGGATCTTTAGATGACCGAATGACTTTAGATTGACCTGAAGTCTGATGGTGATAATTGCACCTACAGTTATGTGTGGAATCTAGAATAAATGAGTTTTAAAAGGGAAAGAACATGCTATATAATGGCTATCTGCTTAGACGTGGTATATTATCGTATAACTGTTCTGTAGTGTCTATTAATCCTATGGATTGAAGTTTTCACTTTAGTTGCTGTATTTTTCATCTCTAGGTGTTCCATGTGGGTCCTTTTCATATCTTCTATTTCACTAGTTATCAGGTTCATAGTTTCCTATTTGTGAGCATCTGGATGTATCTATAATGAGCTTTTAATGTTCTTGTCTGCTAATTCCATCATCTCTATCACATCTAAATTTATTTCTGTTGATTGCTTCCATCATTTCCATTGATTGATTGTTTTGGTCATGGGGTGTGTATGCGTGCCACGTAATTTTTTATTGAATGTTGGACATTGTACATATTACATTGTTCTGTGCTGGATTTTGTTTTATTTCTTTAAAGAGCATTAGTTTTGTCTGGCATTCATGTAAGTTAGTTGGGATCAATTTAACTTTTTCAGAGTTTGAGCCTCAGGTTTGTTCAGGCTGATCTCACACAACCTCTAGTCATATACTAATTTATCTGCCTTCTTAGGACTTTTCCAAGTGGTGTGATAGGGGCCTTTTTCATTCTGGTTGGTGGAAACACAAGCTTTTCTCAGACTGGGATTCATGGGGATTCTGCCTTCTCCTTTCTATTGCTTCTTTCCCCAGCCTTGGTAGTTTTCTCAGCCCATGCCCAAATCACTATTCAGCCCAAGACTGGAGGGGTCCTTCTGCCCATCTCTAGAATTCACTCTTTCTCTGCAGATCTCCCTTCACCTGTCTTCTTGTCATTTTAACCTACTTATAGCTGATCTGTCTTCTCAACTCAGCAAGACCTCTGGGCTCTCTTTGGGTTCCCCTTTCCCATGCTGCATCCTGGAAGCTGCTTCTAGGCAGTAAGCTTGGGCAGTTGTAGAGCTTCATTCATTGCCTTTCTTAGGGATCATAGCTCTGGGCTGTTTGATATATTTTGTTTGATTTTCTAGTTGATTATAGTGGAGAGGTAATTCGTAAAGAAGTGAATCCCTCATAGGCAGAAGAAGCGCAGACCTTCCTAGTCTGCTTTTCATCTCATTCAGAGTTCTTAATTATAATTAATGTATTTTTTGGTTCTAGAATTCCTATGGTTTTGTTTGAATGAATTTTATTAAGGTATAGTTACTTATAGTTACTATAAGGTATAGTTTAGTGAGATGCATCTATTTTAAATGTTTGTGTTTCGATATTTTGTTTACCTACCATGTTCTAGTTTCCTTGACTATGTCTTCCCTTCCCTCTGGGTTGACACCCAGCATGCCTATGGGTGACCCTTCCACTTCAGTCTTGAATGTAATGTCACACACAGGGTGTGGGTTATGGCTTCCCAGCTGCCTACCATGGAGCCAATGACATAGGCTACAAGGTGCTGGGAGAGTAGGAGTTAGCTCACCATGGACTGAACATTCACCTCTGGGCAAGGATGGATAAGGGTACTGGTATTTTAATTCCTTTTCTTTTTCTTCCCCCCTTGGACTATTCCATAATTTCTTCTTACAAAACTTGTAGAAGAGTCCCACGTGCCTAGTGAATGTGCCTAATAGAGAACCTGCTGTATCTCCTGTTCACTGTGGAGTAGGGGCCAGTGCAGTAACATAAGAATCAGCAAACATTTTCTGTAAAAAGCTAGATAGCAAATATTTCTGTAAGTCCTATGTTCTTTGTAACCACTACTTAACTCTGCCATTGTCATGCCGCAGACAATACATAAACAACTGTGTCTGGGTTCCGTTAAAGCTTTATAGATACTGAACTTTGAATGCCATCATTTTCATGTGTCACAAAATATTTTTCTTGATTATTTTTCAACCATTGAAAAGTGCAACAACCATTCTTAGCTCAGGGGCCATATGAAATCAGGTGGTGGGACAGATTTGGCCTGTGGACCAGGCCTTAGTTTGCTTACTCGTGTGGTAACATGTTGTGTCTTGTGCTTCATGTGTTCTCTTGTCCCCCTTCCCCTGCCTCCCACTGCCCTGGGCAGGTGTCTGCCAAGTAAATCCATTGCTTAGGCTCTCCTTTTTAGGACAGAGTCTGTGTCTGTATTTCTGTTTTCTGCATCTACTCTTTTTTTTTTTAAAGATTTTATTTATTTATTTGACAGATAGAGAGAGAGATTACAAGTAGGCAGAGAGGCAGGCAGAGAGAGAGGGGGAAGCAGGCTCTCCGCCGAGCAGGGAGCCCGATATGGGCCTCGATCACAGGACCCCGAGATCATGACCTGAGCCGAAGGCAGAGGCTTTAACCCACTGAGCCACCCAGGCACCCTCTGCATCTACTCTTGATCTGTTTCTGTTGTCTTCTATATATTTTTTCATTTTTCTGTCACATCTTGCTTTATCCATTATTATTTTTGTTTGATTTTCAGATACTATATATGAAAAATTATTGTGATCATTTGAGGCTCTGGGTGACAATTTCCTCCTCTGGAGGGGATCTACCGATCAGATAGCACTAGCAGTCCCAGATCACTACAGCGCAGTTGGGGGATGAGATTAAAAGGGCGGCTCCTTCCCTAGAAAGACCATCTGCTTCCACCTCACCCCTACCTACTTCTGGTGTGTGTGGCCCTTTGAAGTTTCATTCAAGGCATGCTGTGTTTAACAGGCCTTTTCCCCATGAGGACCCTGGCTCAAGCTGGTCTCTCAGCAGCTCTGCTCAGTTCTTGGTCTTAGCCCTGCTCACAGAATTGGCAGGTGCCTCTCAGAAAAGCAGCCTTAGGTTCTTTGGGCTATACTCCTCTCTTGGGTCTCAGGCTTGCTATTCCTAATTGCCCTATGTCTTAAAACAGAGGTACTTTATGTTTCTGTCTGACCTCCCCAGTTGCTTAAGAAACCTGTTCTTAAGATTTCTTTGGAGTTGTTATGTTGTCCTGTGTTTAAAAGGTGCTTGGTATTTTTCTGCAAAGCTAGGAAAAAAAGCCACGTATCTTTACTTTAGTATCTGCAAGTATTTGAACAGATTACATACTAGGGATGTTTTAAAGATAAGTAAAATAAACATTTTCTAACCTATAAGTTAATCAAAATGTCATTTAAGCATTTGGATTATAAGCATAATATTAAGCATATTAATATTAAGCATATATTATGTTTTGGATTCTACTACGTAATCATACAGTTCTGAATTAGTTGTTTTATTTATTTTTTTAAAAATATTTTATTTTTAAATAATTTCTATACTCAACATGGGGTTTGAACTTACAACCCCGAGATCAAGATTTACGTACTCTACCGAATGAGCCAGGCAGGCACCCCCTGAAGTAGTCATTTTAATAGATACTCTAACGGTTGGCTTGCCCAATCCTGTTTAGTGTTTAAGTGTTGGCAGCACCAATATGGGGAATTCAGTGGCTCTCCCAGGCCTCTTCCCTGCATGTGTGGGTGCATGTTGTGATGTTGGTGAGGGGAGAACAATCCTGGGAGTTAGGCCTTTTCCCAAATCCTACCTCTTATAGCCTCAGTGTTGTGTGATCCTGGTCAAATAATTGAGCCTCTGAGTTTCAGTTTATTGTCCCTTAGAACTGGGCCTGTTAATACCCCTCTTATTGTCTGCTTTTTAGGGTGAAAATGACTTTACCTGCTATGTCATTTTAGAGGTATAAAGTAAGACTGTGAGAACAAATTGGAAAAGGAACCTAAGACCAAGTAAACTAATTAGAAGTATCTGGATTCTGTCCAAAAACAGTTAAGATTTAAAACCTGTATCATCACCCATTGGATACTTTTTTATGTAAGTTAGCTATTAAAGAAGACAAGTTAATAATAGGCCATTGTACAGATACTCTTATATTCACAGATTGGTAATTTTTATTTCCTTTATAGATTGTTCTTAACAATGCTGTGATTATTTTTGATTTCCTGGCTTTCTCTTTCTGATTCTGTGCTCTCCTTCCATTGCCCTGGAATGCTTTACCCTAGGCTTTATCTTTGCCTTCCATACCCTAGCTCTTTCATGCCCTCCTCCAGGGAACCTTGTTTTGTTGCCTTAGTACTGTTCCTCTTTCCTCAAATCTTTAAGATGCCCAGAGCATTGTGCTTTAAATGGTGGTTACTCAGGTCCATGGCTCATTTACATCTTTGTGTCCTTAGTTCCTAGGAGGCTTCTACAGTATGTGTCCCTCCAGATACCCAGTCTCCACCTTCCACACAGCTTTTGCCCTACTTTTCTTCCTCTTGACATGATAGTAACAATTCTTGTTTCCACATAAACTGGGCTTCTTCCTTGGCTTATTGTTTAATTCGTGTTTGTTTCTCTAACCTCCAATGTTATTCAACCTGGACTGCACCCAAAAACACTGATACAGTCACCTTGTGGGTAATCCCAATGTGCAGTCAGAGTTGAGGATGTTGGTTACTCTCTCTCTTTGGGCGTTGGCATTTCCTCCAGGTTGTGGTCTATATCCCATTTGCTGATGACTCCCAGATTTGAATCTCTAGTCCTGACACTGTTAAGATCTGGATTTGTACTTGTAGTGTGTGTGTGTGTGTACACACATATGTATGTACATATGTGGCTGTGCATATGAGTGTACGCACATGTGTGTGGGGAGAGGATCTCTGTGCTCGTGTTCATAGTTAGTGCAGATCTCAATGGTTAACAACAAGCTAGTTCTCTTTCATCTGATTCTGTTCCCTACCTCCTTTTCACTTTTCACATCTGATCTGTCTCATTTGATCTGAAATGTCTTAGGTACTTTCCTCATCTTGGCTTAAGCTGTCACCCTTTTTTGGGGAGACTTTTGGTAGAGGCCTCCTAAATTCTTTTCTGTTTCTAGTTTTTTCCTCTGTCTCCATTCATTGCACTGATACTGAGTTATGCCTTAAGTTAAGATCATTTATTCCCTGGACCATCTAAAGATGGCATGTAACTGCCAGAGCACAGCACACATGGGGCTGTTTAGTCTGGCTCCTGTTTGCCTCCCATCCTTATGTGGTTGTGTGGGAGCTGGACTGAACCCCAGCAGTATTAGCCCTCTTACCTGAATGAGCAAATGAGTGAAGCTGTTCCATTTCCTCATTAAAACATAAGGGATGCTGAATGTTTGTGCCTCACTCTTTACTTTTCCTCTGCCAGTTGATACTTTTATCAAGAGTCCTATGTTTTAGTTCTAAGTATGTTTATGGAAGTTACCTTGTTAGTGAGGTGAACAAATAAAATATGGGTGTTGAAAGAAAGCTGTTGCTTCTATGAAAACTAAGTTGGATGCTGAATTGGTTTTCTGTTGCTGTCTTACAAGTTACTGGCCATAAATTTAGCAGCTTAAAACAGCTCATGTTTATTCTCTTTCCCAGTTTCTGTGGGTCAGGAGTCTGGCCAAAGCTTAGCTGGGTCCTCTGGTTTGAGTCTAACAGGCTGCATGCGGTCAGCGTGTCAGCCATGCTGTGCTCTCATTTGGGGTCTCATTGGGGTGCTCTTCAGCAGAATTTAGTCCTTTGCAGTTTGGGAACTGAAGTCATGGGCTCCTAGATGCTGCCCCTCTGCATAGGTAGCCCACGGCAGCTCGCCTCTTCGTGACTATAGAGAATGTCTCTTCTGGATGGCCCCATATTTTAAGGGCTTTCACCTGATTAAAGTAGGGCCCCAGGATAATCTTCCTTTTTTTTTTTTTTTAAGATTTTTATTTATTTATTTATTTGACAGAGAGAGAGAGAGAGAGAGAGAGAGATCACAAGTAGGCAGAGAGGCAGGCAGAGAGAGAGAGGGGGAAGCAGGCTTCCCGCCGAGCAGGGAGCCTGATGCGGGGCTCAATCCCAGGACCCCAAGATCATGACCTGAGCTGAAGACAGAGGCTTAACCCACTGAGCCACCCAGGCGCCCCGATAATCTTCCTTTTGATAGCTAGAGATCAATGGTTATAGGACTTTAATTATATATGAGAAATTCCTTCACTTTGCCGTAGATGGAAACAAAACCTAGTCACAGGCGTGATGTCCCATCTTATTCTTCACGAGTCCTACGCACACTCAGAGGGCATTACACAGAGTATGTGTGCACCAGGGGATGAGGATCTTAAGGACTGTCTTAGAGGTTTGCTTATTACATATGCTTTGGATAAAAGTGAGATGCTAAAAGAATCACTTGAACAGGTTAGGTAAAAGAGAACTATAAAGGATTAGGGAAAATGTCTTAAAAGTCTGGAAGAATTCTATACTGAGATTGCTCACAGAGTGCCCTTTAATTCTTGCTACATTTAAAGAACTGGAGGGGCGCCTGGGTGGCTCAGTAGGTTAAGTGTCTGCCTTTGGCTCAGGTCATGATTTTGGGGTCCTGGGATTGAGTCCAGCGTCAGACTTCCTACTCAGCAGGGCGTCTGCTTCTCCCTCTTCCCACACTCATGCTCACATGCTCTCTTTTTCTCTCTCAAATAAATAAATAAAATTGTTAAAAAAAAAAGTAAAGGGAGACTGGAAATAGTGGATACTTCATAAGGGTAGTGCATGCTGGAATGACGACAAGGAATGAGTTAGTGGACTTGTAAATAAAGAAAAGGTGCTGACCTTTTGTTAAAAGATGGCCAAACAGATATGCCTATAGTGTAAAATGTTTTGTGTTTCTGATAAGAGGGCTTCTGTTGTACCTGTACTTTTCAGAATGGAATATCTTATCTAGGTGTCTACTGTGCCTCTGCCCTCCTTGACTGGTTACTCTGGGAAGCCTTTTCTGACTCCTAAGTACTGACAAATGAGAGCACTTTTGTTTTTTGTTTTTTTTCTTTGAATATCACTGTGGACTCGTGTTTTTAATTACTTTTGTAGTCCACTGCAGTTGTGTATTTTGATGCACAAAATTGTTTTAAATTTGGCTAGTAGAGTTCCCATAAGGCCTTCACAGCTTTTTTGGGGTGAAAACATAAAATATTCCAAGCTCATCTTTTTTGCCCTGATCCTGGAATCAGCCTTTTTTCTCCAAGAGCCCAGGTTTTGTTTATTGGGAAGTGAGACTTAAAAACTGATGTCTGGGTGCTGGGGGTACTTATTGTTCTCAGACTGTCTATCATTCATTCTAGGTCCTTCCTAAGTAGATATATTCAAATATAAATTTGTATTGAGATTTCCAGTTCAATTTGTTCTTAAAAATGTCCTTGATTTTTTTATCTTTTACACTTAAAACCTTTGTTTCTAGTAACACTAACATAACTATTATGAACATTTTTATTTTATTAACATTACTGTTTCACACAATATGTATGATAGTTTTAAGATTTTAATATCAATACTATGATTATCAGTAAAACCAGTGAATAAAGTTTAAGATATTTTTCCCTTAGAGTATATTTGACTAAAGATGTGTAATTGAAAAGGTCCCTGAAATACTTTTCTCTATGATAAACATAGGTTAATTTACTTGTTACCAATTGTAGATTTTTCTTTTTTATGATTTAATCTTAATTTTTTTTTAAAGATTTTATTTATTTATTTCACAGAGGGAGAGAGATCACAAGGAGGCAGAGAGGCAGGCAGAGAGAGAGGGGGAAGCAGGCTTCCCTGCTGAGCAGAGAGCCCAATGCAGGCCTCGATCCCAGGATCCTGAGATCATGACCTGAGCCGAAAGCAGAGGCTTTAACCCACTGAGCCACCCAGGCGCCCTAATTTTAATTTTTGAAGACGAAAATCATTTATGTTTTAGAAGTAAAAATATATAAAGTTTACTCAAAATCTTGGTTTCATTCATCTCAGCTGCCCATGTTCCCCTATTACAGGTGTTTCTCCATAGATAATCATTATTATTTGTTTCTGGTTTATCTTTCCAGAGCACATATGCATGTTTTTTTTCTTGTATCTTATGCAGAAATTAGCATTGTCTATATACTATTATGTACTGTGCATTTTTAACTTAACTATATTTTTTGGGATGATTTTTATTAAATTTTGATGATTGAATAAATGAGAGGAAATGAGTTTTTTTTAAATCATATCATTCTTTAAGAATTGCACTGTATGATCTTTTTGTAAGTTTATGTTATTTATCATTACCAGCTTGCATTCACAAGGGATGGGCTCTGTGGCTTGTGGAATGAAATGGTTAAAGATGGAGAAATTGTATATACAGGGACAGAATTAAACCAGAATGGAGAGCTTCCTCCTAGAAAAGGTAAGGACATTTTACTAGTAGTTTTCATTTTGTAAAGACCTTTATAAATTGTATTTTATAGAAATTTTGGAATGTGCAATAGGAATAGGATTGTCTAAGCATAACTCTGAAATTTTGTTTTCATTTTGGAGATTGTCGTCTACCTTGTAGTTAACATTATGAACTACCTAGATTTCATTGCTCTTTGTGAATGAGGGTCGAAAGCTACCTTGCTGTGGTGTCCTTCCCAGTTAATATTTCTTCTTTTAAATTTTATAATATATCTTGTCTTGACTAACTATAAATAGTGATTATTATAAGATTGAGTGGAAACAATTATTCCCGAAATTTTTCCTGTATCACTCTCCTGTGGCAACATAGAAAACACTTTTTGGAAGCCTTTGGCCTGTGGACTGGACTTGGCCCCTTATTTTATTTAATCTTGTATTTTTCACAGGGAAATACCAGTAAATACTCTTGTTTAGGCCTGTTGTTATGAAAAATCAACAAGACTTTCAATGATAAATCAGTTGCTCTTGATTTTGGCCTAAGTCAGAAACTGTTAAGCCTTTAAAAAGAAATGGATGTCTGTACCCACCCCAGACCCGTAGAATCTGAAAAGCTCCTTTTGAGATCTGTCAAAGTTTGTTGGTCCCAGTATTTGAAAGTCATCAAGCTGGATAAAAATATTACTTTAGAAAGTAGTTCTTTTTCTCATTGTAGAATGGAGATAGTTTCCATTTGAAAATACACTGGAAAACATTTGTATATTTTTTTGGTTATAACATCTAGTAGAATTTTCTCTTTTGTCCCTGGTACTTCACTGGTAAAATTTCCATACACGCATAAGAACTGAAAAATCTATGTATTGAGCAGTTGCAAACCCACCGCCCAGATCCTACCACAAGTGTTTCTTTTCACTTGTTTATCTCAGGGCTTCCTGGATCTCCATTCTTCTGTCCATTGGTGTATCTTACCCAGCTCCCTTAGACACTTCTTACATACATATCATTTACTTGATTGAGTTCAGTTTAGTTTTTTGTCTTTAGGTCAATGTATGCATAATGAAATGCGTATATTTTAAGTTTACTGTTCTCTGAGTTTTGACAGATGTAACCTGTGTAACCTAAACCTCTCCCAATGTTACATCTCACTCAAGAAAGTTCCCTTAGACCCCCTCCCTGGCTGATCCCTGACCCCACTTTACAGACGCAACCAATGGTCTGATCTTTCTTTACTGTTGATTAGTTTTGCCTGTTCTAGAACTAAATGTAAGTGGAATCGTGTAGTAGTGTCCTCTTTTGTGTCTGGCCTTTTTCACTCGGTAATGTTTTGGTAGTTTTGGTGGTTCATTATGTATGTTTTAAAAAGATTTCTATCATTTCTTCTCAGCCCTCCAGTATTTGTTAATGAATTAAATGATGTTTCCCAAAATGTTTTTCATGAAACACTAGTTCTGAAGGATGCCCTGAGAAAAACTATTTACATGGAAAAATTCCAAGCATATTTCTTACTATATTTGATGAATATTTTTTCTTCTTTCTTCTTTTGAAAATCATTTGGTTAGAAATCACAGCATAATTTCTTTTTATGTAGGTGCCAACTGAATAGTTTTTTTGGGGTCATTTTCTGGGCATTGAATAAGTTTCTGTTTTTGGTGTGGCATGATGTGTGCTTTTTATTGTTAGAAAATACTTTTTTCATAGGTAGGCTTATATATATGAAATTCCATTTAGAAGACCATGTACATTATATGTTGGTGGTATTGTAGTTAATTGTGAGGAAAGTACAGATTAGAGTGGAAGTTCCTTAGATACACAGTTTTCTTTGCTGTAGTTTCAGAGATTACTTTCTTTGGGAAAGGATCGATTTCTTTCTTCCACAAACAGCCATCCTAGGATGGGTTTTTATTGTTGTCAGACTCAATCCTTTAGTGGTTTATTTCTGGGAAATAGTGGCTTCTAATAATTTCTGCTTCCCCTGAGATAAACTTTCTTATTTTCTTTTGTAATCACATGTAGAATTTACTGGCCCAACTGATGAGGAAAGAAAGCTGCCTCCCAGACAGTATGGTTTTGTGTTTCTTTTTGGGGACCTGCCCCACTGGATTATAGTTTTATACTTTTTCAAGTGATTGTTTCTTATTAACACCCCATTTAGGGTTTTTGTATTTATTATTTTGAGGGAAGATACAGGAGGGAATATAGTATATAAAAAAGGAAAGCTAAAGAGGCCACAAAAAGATATGGTAAGTTTATATTTTATTTTTGTCTAGGTCTGGCCTTGTATGAATAATTTAAGCATGAGCTGTTTCATTTATTATAAAATTTTAAATCTATACAGATAGTAGAAATAATATTACCTAGTACTTTGCTTAGCTGTTGTGTCTTTTCCTGAAAGTATTTTTTCATTATTTCCTTTAATCTTCAACTCTACCAAGAAACAAAAGCCACAGTTTGCACAAATAACAGGAGCAGAGCTGGAAATTGAAGCCAGGCTTCTTGAGAAAGTGTCACTGCTATTTCTATTACACTACAAATGTAATTTATTGACATCAGTATCATTTTATAGTTCCATGAAGCTTATGACTTCATATTATATATAAATGTGGTAATTGTTTTGAGGTTTTTGTATGTGTGTGGTGTCTAGTCAGTACTCTTTATGTGTTTTAATTTTAAGAGCTCAGAGATAAGTTTCTCATTTTTCTTTTTGGAACATGAATGTTTCCATTATATTCTGTGCTGATTGGCAGCTTTCCTGCTGGTTTTATAGCTTTTCTTTGGAGGCTGTAAAAAAGCATTAAATGTGAACTTTCTCCCACAATAAGTCATGATTATTTGGGCAAAAAAAGGCATCCGTATACCAGGGCGTGTCTAACAGAGAACAAAGATCCTGTGATGTCACCTACATGCAGGGTGGGAGCATTTTAGGTGTGGAGTGTTGGTTGAAATTTGAGCAACAGTTATAGAGACCTGGTCTGGGCTTGAGGGACAGTGGTGTTTGGGGTCATACAGGAGAAGTGGGCACTGGCCTCCAAGTTGAGGACTGTGGAAAGCAGAACTGGTGGTGGCTATGCAGGGGTGACGGAGCAGTGAGTAGGGAGCAAGAAGCAGTAGAAGTGGGTTGTGCCAGACTGGAGTGAAATGTACTCTTTCACATGCCCTATTGCATCTAAATCCTGGGAAGTATGTCTGTTCATGCAGTGGACACATTCCCCAAGTTGCATGTTTATACCCTAAAGTTTGAAAGCCACTGCACGGAGGGCCACAAGAATTAGGAAAATTAAGCAAGACTCTATCCTGCAATGGGAACTTAAAGAGTTAAATCTTGAATCCCTAGCCCAAGGGTTCTCAACTTTTGTTGTTCATTACAATCACCTGGAGGGCTTGGTTACACATGGCTGATGCCACCTCCAGAGTCTCTGATTCCTTAAAGTTGTGATGGGGCCTGGGAATTTGCATTTCTAACACATTTCCAAGTCCCACTGATGAGGCTTGCTTTTCAAAGACTGTGTCATGTTGTTTGTACAGGCACAGTGTATTGCATTGGGAATTAGAGACATAGAGCAAAGGAAAAAAGTCGTCTCATGAGTGGCTTAGAAAATAAGACTATTGAAAAAACCCAAACCATATTCCAAAGCAAATTACATTTCCCTCATAATTTTATTCTGTCCCCCATAATTAATTCTTGTTGCTTTGGATCTTGAGTCCTTGATGGAAGGCTTAAGCCACCTCTGGGAGTCTATTGGAAGGGGCGATATCAGCTGCTGCTGGAGTCTGTTCCCTACAGGATTGGTTGTTCCACTGAGGCTCTGTGTTTGTTCTTGTTTGTTGAAGACCCATTTTTGGCCTTCAACTTTGGAAGAAAGCAGATAAGACATAAAGCTCTGGTTAATTAATTTTACTTAGCACCCATACCAGAATGGACAGGACTAAAATTCTTGGCAGGGTGGACTTCATGGCTGTGTGTGAAGATTTTGTTATTGTCCACCCTGGGGATTAGAACACAGCAAGGGCAGTGAGGCATGGTTGCATCTCTAGGGCATCTCACTGTCCTGGGAACTATAGAGTGTTTGTTTATATACATTCTACTTATATGAAATTAATACAGGCACCTTAATTTTCTCTTTTTGATTTGCTAGCTCTTCCCATATTATAGGCTTGGAGCATAGGGAAACTTTAATGATAGTGGTGAGCTAATAAAGAAATAAGGAACATCCTAGTTCTACCTAATTTTATGTTCAGCCTTCCTCCTGCTTGTGAGCATTTCATCATGAAATCTGTGATGTGGGAACCCATGTTTGTTATTCTGGTGATCTGAAAAGGGCCAAAGGTCATTTGGATGTAAAAACGCCTTGATGATTTTTTAGTTCAGAATTTAGAGTCTGATCCTGGGAAGATGGTATTAAACACCTTCTAGGGTTGGCTGACCTGGTGCTTAAGAGAGAATGACTACTGTGACTTTTCCAGGCTGGCATGGAAAAGTGGTTACAGAGAGGAAGCCCAGTTTGTTAGTAAAAGGTTAACAATTTTGTTTCTTGATCAACTTTGTGAATTCTGACACATTTTTGCCGGTTTTGTAAATCAAGGCGGATAAAGTTCACTTTCCCTGGAATCTTGTACATTTTACTATATCTGCTCACTTGGCCCTTACCATCTTCTTTCATATTCTGGTAAAACTAGACATTTTTCTTTGAGACAAAAATGCTCTCTTTTTTCCTTGATAGAAACATTCATCATCTTGCAGATATATTTATATTTCTCTGCCACATTCTTTCTGGTTTAATCTCAATCATCATATTACTTACACATTTTATCCAAATTAAGTAACTTCTAATTCAGATAATGTTTTTTTTCTGACATCAAATACATGTTTTTCCATACCAGTTCTGTAATTCTACAACAACTGGGTGTCTAGCAATTCAGTTAGATTCTGACAGTTATTAGAGTTAATGCAGGCCATATGAATCAGTCTCTGTCCTACAAGACTGCCTTCACTTTAGGTGCCAGCCACAAATGGGATTCCC
This sequence comes from Ailurus styani, assembly GCA_002007465.1. Classification (NCBI taxonomy): domain Eukaryota; kingdom Metazoa; phylum Chordata; class Mammalia; order Carnivora; family Ailuridae; genus Ailurus; species Ailurus styani. Next base: position 460,554 of record LNAC01000765.1, read on the forward strand.
AGACTTCTCACACTTTTACCTGGCTGACTACAAATTCAGGGGTTCCATGACTCCCCTCAGGATCCATAATTCTCTAGAACCACTTAAGGAATGCAGGAAAACACTTTACTTATGTTTATTGGGTTATTATAAAGGATACAACTCAGGAACAGGCAAATGGAAAAGATGCATAGAGCAAGGAATGGGGGAAGGGGCTTAGAGCTTCTATGCCCTCTCTTGGTCCTTCTATTCCCTCAGCAAATCTGAGTGTCCCCAACCTGGAAACTTTCCAATCTTATAGTTCAAGAGTTTCAATAATTTAATCCCCAGCCTGCCTCCCCTCTTGGAAGTCAGGAGGTAGGACTGATGGCTGTTACTCTCTAATTACTGCTCCTTTCGGTGACCAGCCCACACTGAGGCTATCTAGTGGCCCTACCCCAAGTCAGCTCAGTAGTATAAACTCTGGTGTGGTTGAAAGGGGTTTGTTAAGAATAACAAAAGACATGCGTTTCCTCAGTAAATGCCAAGGGTTTTAGGAGGTCTGAGACCAAATATATATTTTTATTATGCCACAGATTAAAAAAAGTGGGAAGTAGGTGTTAGAGCATTTTAACAGAGCTCTGGAATTCACATTATGAGACCCCCCCCCATCTTGCACGTTTAATGAGGAAAAAGAACATGCTCATTAAGAGTTGCAAAGTTGGGGGTGCTTGGGTGACTCAGTCAAGTGGCCAACTCTTGATTTCGATTTAGCTCATGGTCTCAAGGTCCTGGGATTGAACCCCATATCAGGCTCAGCACTAGGCCGGGAGTCTGCTTGAGGATTCTATCTCCCTCTGCCTCTGTTTCTGCTCTTGTGGTCTCTTTGTCTCTCTAACTCTTTCAAATAAATAAATAAATAAATCTTAAGGAAAAAAAAAAGAGTTGCAAAGTTGTTTTTGCATGCTGTCACTGTAGTAGCAATCTAAGAGAAAAATATGTTTGCTTGTATTTATTAACCTGTGCTTGGCGGCTGATGAGCTAGAATTCTTAGCATTAGTTCAGGGGTTCACAGATTAGCTATTGATTAAATCAATTTAATATTGGGACAATTGTCTTTAAGTTACTGAATGACTTGAATACTGTTTTTAAGCTAATACACTACAGAACAACATAATTTTTGCTGATATAAAAAAGTTTGTCAGGGTGCGCCTGGGTGGCTTGGTTGTTAAGCATCTGCCTTTGTCTCGGGTTATGATCCCAGGGTCCTGGGATTGAGCCCCGCGTCGGGATCCCTGCTCAGCAGGAAGCCTGCTTCTCTCTCTCCCACTCCCCTTGCTTGTATTCCTTCTCTCGCCATCTCTCTCTTTCTGTCAAATAAATAAATAAAATCTTTAAAAAATAAAGTTTGTCAGAATTTTATATTAATTCAATTAGAGTGAGTCTATAATCTTACATTTTCACCATCTTAAACATGTGGGAGTCATCTTGGGTTACCTGATGAATAAAACTCATGTAGGAGGTTTAGAAAAGTCAGATTAACTAGACCCTCCTTCAGAAAACAAACCCAAGGTTTAGAAAACTTACATGCTCTGTTGTATGCCATTGTGGTAGCACATCAGGGAATGGAATTAGAGCTGTTTTTAATCAGAATTACCCAGTCAGTCTGATTTCTCCAGGGAAATTAGGTTTATGTGAATCCTGGGAATTATGTGATCCAGGAATTATGTGAACCCCGGGAAATCAGGATTATGTGAATCTAAATTCTATGTGTAAAGGTGCTTCTAATTTAGCAGTTTCTAAGAGATTTTTTTCCTAGGAGATTTTTTCTTTTCCGTACCTTATTGAAATATAATGATATATTAAAATCGTGTAAGTTTAATATGTACAGTGTGATGATTTGAATGCCCATATACCTTGTGAAATGATTACTCCAATAAGTTTGCTTAACACCTCGATCACATAATTATTTTTTTTGTGTGTGGTGAGGACATTTAAGCTTTATTCTCTTGGCAAATTTCAAGTATACAAAACTCTATTATTAACCATTGTCACTGTAGTATACATTAGGTCCCCAGAACTGATTCCTATTGTAACTGCAAGTTTGTACCCTTTGACTAACATCTCCCCATTTTCCCCACTCCTGCAGCCCCTGGCCACCACCAGTCTGTTCCCTATGAGTTCACCTTTTCTGGATTCTACATATAAGTGGATCCTACAGTGCTTGTCTTCCTCTGACTTATTTCACTTAGCATAATGTTCTAATCATCCATCGTTGTAAATGGCAGGATTTCCTTTTTTATGGCTGAGATAATATTCCATTGTGTGTGTGTGTGTGTGTGTGTGTGTGTATGTGTGTGTGTATGCATGCATACACACACCACATCTTTACCCATTCTTCTGTTGATACACTCTTAGGTGGTTTCCATTTCTTGGCTATTGTGAATAGTGCTGCAGTGAAATAAGGGGGTACAGATAGATATTTGTTTGAATTAGTTCATTTCCTTCAGCTATACACCTGGGAGTGGGATTGCTGGATCATCTGGTAGTTCTATTTTTAATTTTTTGGAGGAACTTCCATGCTGTTTCCCACAGTGGCTGTACCAGTTTATATTCCCACCAATAGTGCACAATGTTTTCATTTCTGAGAGTTTTTTTCCCCCCTCATTAAAAGGCTGGCTACTATTTAAAGTATCAGAAGTTTCTTTCTTTATTTTCTGGGGATTCTTGATTTCTATTTTATTAGATTATATAAGTCTTTATTATTCCTTTTAAATGAATCAGGATAGGAGTACCACTAGATTAAATAGACTTCATGGTTAATAATTCCTTGCAGAGGTAAGAAAACATACATATACAGTGAAGGGTACTTACAGTGGTATTTGATACCAAGGGTCTGTTTGGCTATGTAAGGTTTTCCGTTGAATGAGTCTGAAACATTTTTAATCGTCCAAAGTTCCACCATAGTCTCATCCACCCAAAACAAATCTGGTCAGCATCTTGGTATCCGACGTTGGTGGGGAGGTACGCAGACCCTGGGGCCTGCAGTGGGGTGGTGCTGCCCTTACCAGCCCAGGGTTCTGAGTGAGATATATGCTCTGTGCACTATCCTGGTGGTAAGAAATACATTTCAACAAGTCTAAGATGCCTCAACAGTAAGATGTGCTGTTATTTATCACCAGGAGAGAATTCACTGCCCATGAATCTGATGCATCCCATTTGGCATGCCGACTTTTGGGAAAGGTGCATCTCAGGATTGGTGAAACACAGACCTATTTTATGGGGTTGAAGTTGATTATTGAGTTGATTTACGGTGTGCGCAGAGCAGTACCTGGCTCCCAGTCTGTGTTACTTAGTAGTTTGTGATTCTCACCATGGTGTTTAAGTGCAGGCAGAAGCGTCAGTGTCCTGTCTGTTCATGAGTTCTCTTATTCCTGTGAGTCCCCTGTGCTGAGTACCTAGGGTGAATGATGTCCATGTTCCCATGTTAAATAAGTAAGCTTGTGAAGGGCCATGTCTGCCTGAGAGACTGAAACTTCTGTTTTTGATTAGAGGAGGTACAGCAAGAATGAATTAAAATCTTTTATATTACATATTTATTTCTAAGTTCAGTGTTAGAGCTCTTAAACATTTTTATCTTATTAAAAATATTTACACTGATGCCCAGATTATAGCCAGAATTTTCAGTAAAGAGTGAGTTCCTTCCCAATCTTGTTCTCTAGACACCACATTTTTTCCTTCTTAGCAGTATTATTACTAATTTTAGAATATTTCCAGAAATGATATATGGACATATAAGTTCATATATGAAACATGCACTTCATTTTAAGTAAAAATTAAAGTCTTACAGGATATGAGGTATACCAGAATTTAGGAGAAATGTACAAAAATGCATCATAGACTCTAACTCTTAGTCTCTGTCTTGACTTTAGTTTATCTTTCTTTGAAATCAGTAGATTTACTCCTCCTGAGCCCATCTGCATTGAGTCAAGGAGAAAGGAGTGAGTGGGTGAGATGCAAAACCCAGACTACAGTGGCTCTGTGGACTGTGGGTGGGCTGCTTGGGGCCATGGATCATCCTGAGCAGTGCTGTGGTATTGAAGCTTCTTCTTTGCTTCCCATGTTAGCCGTTCAGATCCTTCTTCACACCATAGTCTTCGGAACTCCTTTGAAAAGCACTGTCTTTCTGGGAGATGTGGTGAATTGTGCAGCATGTGGATCATTCATTTGGTCATTGATTCAGAGCTTCATCCAGCTTGTTGGGGTCCTCCTCTGTCAGTGAGGGTGGTTGTAGGTGCTAGGATCTGGTGGCGAATGAGCCAGGTATGGCCCCTGCTTTCCTGGAGCTTACATTCTAAGTGCAACAACCAATAGAAATTTGTCAGCAGAAAGAAAAGAGACGTGAAGAAAACAGAACAGGGAGATTCAAGAAGCTTCCAGGGAAGATCCCTGAGATCATGTGCCAAGGCCCTGTGCGTTGTTCACATCCCGTCACCTGCTATGCTTTGATGTTGATGTCCCTCACCCTGCCTTTAAAAACTTTATAAAGGCCATGACCTGTGAGGACAGGCTCTGTTTTTTTCACCATGGTATCCCCAACACCGAGCAGAGTCCTGGCACCTAAGAGGGATCCAATAAGTAATTTGTGTTGTGAGTTAGTGTGTATTCTTAGCTTTAGGCTGACTAGGGGCATACAAATTCCCTGAGAAGGATGGGACATTGAGGATAAGTGGCATTTTATGTGTCATTCAGATGGATACTTTAAGCTTTTCTTACTCTATTATCCATCCTACTAAGTATTCTTCCTTAATTTTATTTCTCTGTCTTTAAAAATCCCATTATTGATTTGATGGATCACTTTTTCTCTTTCACTTGACAATTAAATTTTCCTGTCAATTGAACACAGGCATCTTCGTATTTAATCTGCTGCTAAAAAACCTTTAAATTGTTTGTAAGGCTGCCATGTTACATGTATTATGTTACTAATAATGAGATAGACATAATAGATATTATACTGTATCTTTATAATGCAATAGAATATCAAGTGAAATTTGAATGGTCACTTCTGTGTTTGTGTTTTATTAGAAAGTTTTCATAGCTAAAACCTCTTAAAATTGTACTTCTTTAGAAATAGAAAAAAATTTCAATGTCATACTAAAATGTATATAATGTATCTCTTTTTAACTAGTATTTGATTAATTGGGACTCATAGTGTGATAGTTACTGTATCAACTTCGCTGGGCCATTGTGCCCAGATATTTGGTCAAATATTATTCTGGATATTTCTGTGAAGGTGTGTTGTAGATGAGATTCACATCTAAATTTACTTTGAGTAAAGCGGATTACTTTCTATAACGTAGGTGTGCTTTATCCAGTCAGTTGAAGAGCCTGAATAGCAAAAAGCCTGACCTTCTCCAACAAGAAGGAATTCTGCCTCCATGTTGCCTTTGGTTACAAACTGTAACATAACTGTTTCCTGGGTCTCGAGCCTGCCAGTCTGCCCTGCAGATTTTGGACTCGTACTTCTATAATTGTACGAACCAATTCCTTAAAATTAATGCCTTCTCTCTCCATCTCTCCCTTTATCTCTCTCTCCGTACACATTCTATTGGTTCTCTTTCTGTGGAGAACACTGACTAATATGCTTAGTTACCCATAGTTTTCTCCTACAATCTATTTTTGAGAAGCAAATGATAGTGAACAAGCTTTCTTAAAGGTAGTGATTAAGGTAAAAACAAAACATAAGTGAACCTTCTTGAACATTAAAATGCTTGTCTTCTGATTGTGGCCCGGGGCTGTTGCAGGTATGCCTCTCCTGCCTACCCTGGGGGAGCCACACAGAAGAGGTGTGCCTCTATGCTGCTGCTGCCCTTGGACCCTAAGCCTTGGCCAAGCCTTTGCACCTTGGAACTCCTGTAGGTCCTGGACACAGCGATTTGAATGGAAATCACTTTGGATGGTTTGTAAAAACCTCCTCACTCTAATTGGACTGGAATGTCTTAAAGTCCTGAAGTCAACCAATTTTATTTCCATTTTCAGGGACCAGGTGGCAGAGCTGTCTCCCATCAGTGGCCCCTGAGGGTTTATTGCCCTGGGTTCTTAGGATGGTCAACTTCCCCACTTTCCCCTTCTCCTGAGCTTTCCATGATTTGTGATTTGTTTGGGCAGTTTGTGTTCTGTTTATTCTCTCTCTGTAAACTTTGAATCCTTCATCCATAAAAAGGAGAGCAAATACTGAAACTAATGTGATGTTGTCTCTGAACTGGTCATGCTAATTCTTCTTCTAACTTTATTTTTCATTATTATTCCCTGTTGTTTTCCTAACCTCCAGTGATGTCATCCTGCCTTTGCTATTGTAAATGTTCTCATTTATGCTCCTGAGAGTATAATGTTAGGTGTGCTTAGTGATGCTTCTTGTCTGCTTCCTGGTGACTGTCAAACAAAGCTTTACATCCTGGACAAGAGATTACTTGACCAGTATATCAACTTTAAAGTGAGAATGTTGTATTCTTATTTGTAAAATTTGTAGAATGGTATAGATCAGGGGTTGGCAAAGTTTCTGTAAAGTGTCAGGTAGCAAGTATTTTAAGCCCTGTGGACCATAATGATGTGGTAACTATGGGATCCTGCAGTAGTTGTGCCAAAGCAGCCATATATAAAACTAAGCAAATGGATGTGGCAGTGTGCCAATAAAACTTTATTAACAGACACTAAAATGTGAAGTTGATATAGTGTTCATAGTAAAACTATTATTATTCTTTTGATTATTTTTCAATCATTTAAAATAATAAAATCTTTGCTTTTGGGTCAAACATAAACCATCCTTGAGTTGGAGTTGGCCCCTGGCTCTGTCAGTGGGAAGCATTCCCCCCCCCCCCCCCCCCCCCCCCAAAANGCAATGTGTTCTACCCCAGCTCTGTTTCTCTGGCTAGGACCTACTCTGTGAAGCACAGTTTCTATATCTGTGAACTAGAGACAGCAAAGCCTGTTTCCTTGAAGGTCATTTGTAAAGATTAAAAAGATTTAAAAGGATAATGTTGTTTGGCTAGGTGCTCTTACGTAGTCTTATGTAGTTCACACTGGCTTATTTTCATTTTCCTTAGATGCCCCCTCTCTCCCCCCCGTGTATTTTTCCCATTTACACATTGATTATATCATGCCAGTCCTTTCTGGCCTGCCAGGTCTCTGTGGATATGTCTGTTGCCAGTCTTATGTTTCTACCCTTTTAGGTTAAGAGCCTCTTCTCCCAAGCTGCTTTCATGATTTTCTCTTTGTGTTTGAAATTTACAGGCTTTTGTATGTCACTATTATATGTCCAGTTGTTGACCTATTTTTATTGATTTTGAGGGTGGTTCTCTGCCTCCTGGACTTGAATGCCTGTTTCCGTCCCCAGATTAGGGAAGTTCTCAGTTGGAATTTGCTCAAATATACCTTCTATTCCTCTCTCTTTCCTCTTCTTCCGGGACCCAAATTATTCTAATATTGTTTTGCCTTATGGTTCACTTATCTCTTGAATTATCCCCTTGTGATCCATTAGTTGTTTATCTCTCCTTTTCTCAGTTTTTTATTCTCATCATTTTGTCTTCTGTATTACTAATTCTGTCTTCTGCCTCATTTATTCTAGCAGTGAGAGCCTCCATTTTTGATTGCATCTCATTAACAGCCTTTTTGATTTCAACCTGATTAGATTTTCGTTCTTTTATTTTTCCATGAAGGGATTCTCTAATGTCTTATGGCTTTTTTCAAGACCAGCTAGTATCTTTATAATTGTTATTCTGAACCCTAGTTCCATCATCTTACTTCTACCCATTCTGATTAGGTCCCTGGCAGTCAATATGGCCTCTTGTTCTCTTTTTTTGAGGTGATTTTTTTCTGTTTTGTCATTCTGTCCAGAGAAGAATAGATGAACGAGAGATCAAAATACTGAAATAGCAAAAACGACTCCAAAGAATTAGTACACTAAACAAATCATGAGAGACCAGAAAGCGACAAAAAAAAAAAAAAAAAAAAAA
>LNAC01000765.1:468766-544685 GCA_002007465.1 Ailurus styani
AAAAAAAAAAAAAAAGAAAAACTCGATCCCAAAATTGTAAAGAATATATATATGTATATATACACACATATATACATATTATACATATATATAAATCAAAATTAAATACAGTGAAAGGATAGAATGTAACTGTAAAATGAAAATTAAAAAAGACTTACAAAAGAGAAAGAATATAGTCAGACAGGTGAACAGAACAGAGCAATTACACTAGGTTCTAGGTATATTTTGGTCTGTTTGTTAGAAGAAACTACATCCCTAAATTGTAAAGAAACACACACATACATATATACAGAAATAAAATACAATGAAAGGATAGAATGTAACTGTAAAAATAAAAATTAAAAAGTCTTAAAAGAGTTGATAGAAAAGGTAAAAGAAAAAAATTAAAATCGAAAGAACAAAAAATCATGAGAAACAAACCATGAATTCTATATACTATTTTCCCTTTGCACTGGAGCTTTGCAGTTCTGTGTGTAATCGGTAAACTTGGTCTTAGCCAGATTTTCTTGCTGATCTTCTGGGGGAAGGACCTGTTGCACCGATTCTCAGTTGTCTTTGCTGGGGCAGAATTACTCCCCTCTTGCCAGGGGTCTGGGCTCTGTATAAGTGCCTCCAGATTGCTCGATGTGACTTTTGTTCTCTGAAAGCTTTTCCCACCACTTTAAAGGATGGAAATAAAAATGTCAGCATCCCATCTCCAGGAACTGAAAGATGTTGGCCCCCACTCTTCAGTGCGCTTTCAGGGAAAAGCAGTCAATCACTTTTGTCTCCATGGTTTCTCTCTGCACTCTGTATTCACCCAGTTTGTGACAGTGTTTTTGTCACAGGTACCGGTCTCTGGTTTGAGTCTCCAGACTTTGCAGACTCCTTTGGCACACACCTTGCTGCTCCTCCCCGGGGAAGGAGGAGGGTCTTGCCTCGGTTCTGCCACTTTGCTGGGCTCCTCCTCGGAGAGCAGTTGCCCAACCATGCTGCAGTTCAGGATTTATGACAAGAAAGACCACTCCTAGACTCCCTGATTGCAGCTGCCTTCCCTGCTCTGATGCTTGGGTGGTCTGCCACACTCAGGTTCCCCATTCTTCCTATGACCCCGGGGATCCTGAGACCACACTGTCTCACCTAGGATTCTGTCAGTTTTGCCCCTGAGCACTTTTCAGGCAGGGACCTCTCTCACCCAATACAACTTCTATATGTTGTGGTTTTGCGTTCCACTCATATATCACTTGACTTAGCTGGCTTCCGCCCCATGTGGTTTATCTTTTGATTTATTGCATCTTCTCTGCACCTCCTGCCTTGTAAAAAGTGATCATTTTTCTATTTGTAGAATTACGGCAATTTTTTCTTAGATGTCCAGTTGAGTTCACAGGTGTTCAGAATGATAGCTGTCTAGCTGGATTCTAGGAATCAGACGAAATTAGGGTCCCCTACTTCTCCATCATCTTCCTCCGAATCCCTGTTTATAACATTTTAAAGTTGGCTTCATTTACTCACTAGTTATATCTTTAAGATTCATCCATATTGTTGTATCAATGGTTCTTTTTATTACTGAGTAACATTCCATAATTTGAATATATGACAGTGTATTTATCCATTTACCTACTAAAGGACATTTTGGTTGTTACCATTTCTTTGGTAATTATAATAATGATGCTATGAACATATCTGTACAAATTTTTCATGCATATAGTCTCCATTTCTCTAGGATAAATACCTAGTAGTATGATTGTTGGGCTATATGGTGAGTGCAGGTTTTATTTTACACAAAACTGCCAAATTGTTTTCCAAAGTGGCTTTATCATGTTGCCTTCCCTCCAGCACTGGGTGTTAGTGCCTGTTGCGCTGTATCCTTGTCAGCAGTTGGTATTATTGGCACTTTTAATTTTAGCTGTTCTTACATATAGTATAGCTCATATAGTATGAGCTCATAGTGTAGTATGAGCTCATCACCTTAATGGCAAATGATATTGAATACCCTTTCATTTGGTTATTTTTCCTCCTTGTATCCTATTTGGTGAAATTTCTGTTTACATCTTTTTATTAATTGGTGAATTAGGTTTTTTTCTTTTTGTTCAGTTTTGAGAATATGGTATGTATTTTCATTCCAGATCCTTTCTTGGATACATGATTTATAAATATTTTCTCTCAAGTCTAGTACTTCATTTTTCATCCTCTTAGTGTGTATTTTATAATTTTTTCTTTTATGGATTGTGCTTTTGGTCTCATGTCTAAGAATTTTTTTGCCTAGTGTTGGTAACAAAATGATTTTCTCCTATGTTCTCTTCTAAGAGTTTTAGTTTTTCATTTTGTTATTAGATCTTTGGTCCATTTTGAGTTAACTTCTGTATAAAGTGTAAGGTTTGGGTTGACGTTATTTTTTATTTTTGCATGTGGATATCTTGTTTTTCTAATACTGTCCTTTTCCCATTAGTTGCTTTTGTATTTTGTCAAAATAAATTGACTTATTTTGTATGTGATTATTCCTGGACTTTCCAGTCTGTTATCATTGTTATGTGTCTAATTCCTTTATTAATGGCACACTGATTACTGTGGCTTTATAGTATTAAAATTGGTCTTATTACTGTGGCTTTATAGTAGTACTTCTTTCAACTTTATTGTTACTTTTTGTATAGTTACTTTTTGTAACTTTATTCCAGTTTTTGCTCTTATATGTAAATTTTAGAATCAGCTTATCTAGGGTGCCTGGGTGGCTCACTCAGTTAAACATCTGCCTTCAGCTCAGGTCATGATCCGAGAGTCCCAGGCTCCCTGCTCAGTGGGGAGTCTGCTTCTCCCTCTGCCCCTCACCCTTCTCTTGCTCTCTCTCTCTCGCTCTCAAATAAATAAATGAAATCTTAAAAAAAAAAAAGAATCAGCTTATCTAATATCAGCAAAAAATCTTGCTTGGTTTTTGATTGGTATTGTGCTAAATCTACAGATCAGTTTGGGGAGAGGTAACATTACTGTATTTTGTTTTTTAATTCATGAACATAGTAGATCTTCATTTCTGTAGGTAGTGTTGTGTTTCTTTCATCAGGATTTTGTACTTTAAAACATACATTTCCTAAGTGTGCTACAATTTTGTTAGTGTGTACCTAAGTATTTACTTCTTCTGGAGCTATTATAAATGTTAAATTTTTTTTGTTTCCAACTGTATGTTGCTATTATATGGTATAACTTCTACATTATATCTGTTATGTAGATGATGCTATTTATTACATTTTTTTTGTGTTGACTTTATCTCCTATGATCTTGCTCAACTCATTAGGCAGTGTTTTTTTTGTTTTTTGTTTTATTTTTTTTGTAGATTTCTTGGGATTTTCTTGAAGACAATCATGTGGTTTGTGAAAAGGAACAGTTTTTATCTTTTCTTACCTTACTGCCTTTACTAGGACTTCTAGTACAGTATCAAATAGGGGTGAAGAGAATGGACATCCTTACCTTATTCCTTATCCTAAGGGAAAAGCACTCCGTTTTTATCAAAACGTGTGATAAACTGTGGAGTCTATAGATGTCCTTCATCAGGTTGAGGAAGTTCTCGTCTATTCCTAATTTGTTGAGAACTTTTGTCCTGAATGGATGATGTATACTGTCAAAAGCTTTTTATACATCACTAGTAAAAGTGATCCTTATTTCTGTTGGGGGTTACATTGATTGATTTACAAATATTGAACCAACATTGTATTCCTGGGATATACGCCTCTTGGTTATAGTGTAGTATTTTATGTATTGCTGGGTTCAGTTTACTAATATTCTGTTGAGAATTTTGCATGTATGTTCATGAGGGATATTTATTTATAGCTGTATTTTTTTTATGATTGACTTTGAACAACATGGGTTTGAACTGTGTCTGTCCACTTTTTTTTTTTTTAAAGATTATATTTATTTATTTCACAGAGGGAGAGAGATCACAAGGAGGCAGAGGCAGGCAGAGAGAGAAGGGGAAGCAGGCTCCCTGCTGAGCAGAGAGCCCGATGTGGGCCCCGATCCCAGGACCCTGAGATCATGACCTGAGCCGAAAGCAGAGGCTTTAACCCACTGAGCCACCCAGGCGCCCGTGTCTGTCCACTTCTATGCAGATAGTTTACAGGACTGTAAATGAATTTTCTCTTCCTTATGGCTTTCCTAACATTTTCTTTTCTGTAGCTTACTTTATTGTAAGGATGCAATATATAATACATATATAAAATGTGTGTTAATTGGCTGTTTATGTTACCAGTAAGGTTTCTGGTCAACAGTAGGCTGTATTTGGGGAGTCCAAAGTTATGTGTAGATTTTCAACAGGCAGGGAATTGGCACCCCAAACCCCTTGTTGTTCAAGGGTCAACTATACTCTTGTCTACTTTGGTGTTAGAGTAATACTGGTTTTGTAAAATGAGTTGGGAAATGTTCCTCCTCCCATTTTCTGGAAGAGATTGTGTATAATTGGTGTAAATTTCTTCTGTAAATATTTAGTTGCATTCTCCACTGAAACGTACTAGGTCTTGAGGTTTCTATTTTGAAAGGTTTTATTTAAATTCTGAAGTAAATTCCTTGAATAGTTATCATACTAGTTAGCTTACCCAGTTCTTCTTGGGTGAGTTTTGGTATTTTGTTTTTGAGGACCTGGTCTATATCTACTAAGTTGTTGAATTTATGTGTTTAGAATTGATGTAGTACTCTCTTATCCTTTTAGTATCTATCTGCACAGGCTGTAGAGATAGACTTCTTTCATTCTTGATGTTTGTTAATTACCATCTTTCCCCCCCAGTAGTCTTGTACAAGGTTTATCAATTTTATTGATCTTTTCAACAAATCAGCTCTTAGTTTCATTGATTTATTTTGTTTTTCTGTTTTCAGTTTTATTGATTTCTGTTCTTCATTATTCACCTCTTTCTGCTTGCTTTTGGTTTATTTTGCTTTTTTCTTTCTAGTTTCTTAAGGTAGAAGTTTAGATTGTTGACTTCAGACCTTTTTTCTTTGCTAACAAGCTTTTTTTTTTTTAAGATTTTATTTACTTATTTGACAGAGAGAGAGAGCACAAGTAGGCAGAGAGACAGGCAGAGGGAGAGGGAGAAGCAGGCTTTCCGCAGAGCAGGGAGCCCAATGCGTGGCTCAGTCCCTGGACCCTGGGATCATGACCTGAGCCGAAGGCAGACACTTAATGACTGAGCCACCCAGGTGCCCCTAACATAAGCTTTTAATAATACAAGTTCTCCTTGTAAGCACTATTTTAAGTGTACCCCACGTATTTTGATGTATTTTCATTTAATTAAAAGTATTTATTTATTTAATATTTAATTACATTTCTGTTGAGACCTGTGCATTATTTTGAAATGTATTGTTTAATTTCCAAGTCTTTTGACGTTGTCTAGTCATCTTTCTGTTATTATTGATTTCTGGTTTAATGGCATATGGAGAGGACACATGCTTAATGTGGTTGATTTTAACTCATTTAAATTTGTTAAGATTTGTTTTATGACCTAAGATGTGGTCTTGTCTTGGTGAATAGTCAGTATGTACTTCACTGTTCTAGAGGAAATCAAGGTGTCATTTTTTTTTAGAATGATATTCTGGGCTTGGGTGGCTCAGTTGTTATGCGTCTTTCTGCCTGCTTCTTCTACCTCTCCTACTCCCCTTGCTTGTGTTCTCTATCTTGCTGTCTCTTTCTCTGTCAAATAAATAAATAAAATCTTAAAAAAATAAAGAATGATATTCTGCTGTAGTTGGGTGGCTCAATATGTAAAATGTTGATTGGTATCCTTTTGGTTGATGATCATGACATTCAGTTCCTTATTTTTTTGCTGGTTTTCTTTCTACTTATTCTGTTACTGAGAGGGTAGTGTTGATATCTTTAATATAATTGTGGAATTGTCCATCTTTTCAGTTCTCATTTTGTGTTTTGAGGTCTTATTATTGACTCCATACACATACTGTTTTCTTGGTGAATTTATCCCTTTATTATTATGTGTTATTCCTGTTTATCTCTAGTAATTTTCTTTGCTGTGGAGTCTGTTTTATCTCAATAATATAGCCATTTCAACTTTCTTTCATTAGTGTTTCTTGGTATATATTTCCCCCACCCATTTACTTTTAATTGCCTTATATATTATATATATTAATGAGTTTTTTAAAGATGGCTTATGATTGGGTCTTTTTTTTTTTTTTCCTAAATCAACCTTATGGGATGCTGCTTCCATTACCCAAAGCATAGTGGGGAACTGGGTGTGGAGGGTTACAGGCTCAGGGTCTTTGGGAGCCTCTGTTTCCAGGAAAGCTCAGTATATGGCTAGCATTTTCCACTCTAATGATGTATAGTGCTGGTCTGGGAAGGGCAGTTATTTTTGCATCGGAATCCTGTAGGCAACATGTTATCATCACAGGTGGTCCAGAGACTACAGGGAGGATTAGAGGAAGTTCCTAAAGCCTCTTCAGTGAAGATGTCCCTGAGGGTGCTAAGAAGGAGTGTTTATATTAGTTTCCTAGGGCTCCTGTAACAGAGTACTATAGGCTGGGAAGCTTAAACAACAGAAACATATTGTCTCACAGTTCTGGAGACTACAGTTCTGAAGTCAAGGTGTCAGCAGGGTTGTATCCTTTTGAGGCTTATGAGAAAAGGCTGTGTTCCAAGCCTTTGTCCTTGGCTTCTAGATGGCCGCCTTCTCCCCATGTCTTTTCATTGTCTTTCCTCTGTGTATGTCTGTCTGTGTTCAAATTTACTCTTTTTGTAAGGACAACAGTCATATTGGATTAGGGCCCACCCTAATGACTTCTTGATTTGATCATCTGAAAAGTCCCTATTTGCAAATAAGGTCAGACTCATAGGGACAGGATGTTAGGATTTGAATATATTACAAAAAAAAATAATAGAGGTACTATTAGTCATAGTGGTGGCAGGAGGTTGAAAGAATGGGACACATGAAGTGTACCAGTGGCAGAGGTCCTTTCTTCAGCTTCAGGAACTGAGGGTTAAGTTAATCATGCTTCATAGTTCCTGGCACACCATTTCAAGCCCATCTTTTAAGATGTTTTCCTTTCTAACGTGTTTGTGTATCATTATGAAACATTCTAGTGTTAAATGCATGCATTTTTAGTTTGCGTAAATAAAATGTGTGGTTCCTTAGCCTGAGTTTGTTCTGTTTGCTGTTTAGTACTGTATTTTTAAGTCATATTCATAGTGCAGTGGACTGCTGTGGGTTTCTGTCCCCTGCATCTTCCTAAATGTGGGCCTCTATGGGAGTTCTGTGAGTGTAGCCCCTGGAATGGATTAGAGGACCTTACCTTGCATGTAAGTCAGAGGCACTTGATTGCTGTCCAGTCTAGTTGTATGGGATCCACGCCTTTGGCCAGCTATGCCTGAAGGTTTATGTCCCTAGCTCCACATTTCCACTGACACTTGACATTATTTAATTATCAAACAAATCATCGAAAGCTTACTTCCTGGCATATATTGTTCTACGCACTTGGGATTTATCAGTGAACAAAACCAGATGAAATGGGAAAAAAACCCCTGTCTTGAAGCTTATATTTTAGCTTTTTAACAATTGCCAATTAGATGAATGTAAAGTAATAGTTCATTGTTTTAATTTATATTTTTCTAAACAGAATTTGAGTATCTCTTCATAGCATTAGTCATTTGGGATTCTTTCTGTTTGATATCTGATATTTCTCTTATAAATTGTTGGAGTTTCTTAATATTTATTACTTGTTGGTTTCAGTTATTTTTAGATACTTCTTACTGTTTGTAATAAGATATAATCTCTTTCAGAGATTTAGTTGTATATTTCTATTTATGTCACTTAGAAAATAATTCATTTAGTAAGGGCCTTCTAGGAATGGACAAGACACATTTATATTTCAAGGTTAGGTTCTGTCTTTATTTGCTGTGTGTAAGGAGTTTCATGACATTTGTTCTTGACTGAAACTTTAAATCGTCAGTGGCCCCAAAGTCATGGTTTTCAGCTTTTTTGTGTGTCCCAAAGCTCCTGAATTATACTTTGTCAATGGTAGTGGTTCTGTGTAGCAGTGGTTCTCAGTTGGTGGAGTAAGGCAATGTATAGTGTTAAAAATGGTTTTTAAATCATGCTACCATTTTGCATCCTCCTTTCTTTTTGACACAGCAATTGGGAATCACTGGATAAAAGCAGTTCACATGAAATTCAATTAGGTAATGTCAAAGACTAAGTTTGTTAGTTGTACAATGTAATAGGAAATTGATGGAATACTTTAGGAAACCTGCTTCAAAGAAGAGTTTGAATGATATATTGATTTCTTTATTAAAAGCATTACTAGACCGTTCATTAATTACTTCATAAATCACACTGTACCTTTGTGGTGATGATTCATATTATTTTCTTTTAATCATCAAATATTCAACTAATGATGTATATTGTAACTTAACCTTTCCATTTCTGGGAGGGACATTTGCAAAGAGACTGACAAGTGGATGGAAATTTATAGATTTTTTTAAATTTTTGATTTTCCAGATGATGGTGTTGATACTCAAAGTGGAACAAAGAAAGAAGATCTGAATGACAAGGAGAAAAAAGATGAAGAAGAAACTCCTGCACCTGCATGTAGGGCCAAATCAATCCTGGAGAGCTGGGTATGGGGCAAGCAACCAGGTATTACAAAATGAGATTCTGCTGCTTTGAAAAGTTTGATCTGGCACTTCTTTTCTAGATACCATAGATGGATTTTTTTTGTTGTTATGGAATTCTTAAAAATTTAACTTAAAATTTTTTGATATTATGGTAAACTCTACATAACATACAATTTATGTTTCAACCATTTTTATGTATACAGTTCAGGGACATTTAACATGTTCACATTGTTTTGTAATCACCACCACCATCCATTTCCAGAAACTTTTTGTCTTTCCAAACTAACTCTGTACTTATTAAATGACAACTCCTCTTTCTTCTCTACTCTCAGCCCCTGGAGACTACAATTTTACTTTCTGTTTTTAGAATTTTGACTAGTCTACGTACTTAGTGTAAGTGCAGTCATATAGTATTTATCCTTTTATGTCTGGCTTATTTCATAATTTAGCGTAATGTCTTCAAGTCTCATCCATGTTGTAGTATGTGTCAGAATTTCCTTCCTTTTAAAGGCTGAATAGTATCCTATTATCTGTATATATTGCATTTTATTTATCCATTTATCCATGGATGGGCATTAATGTTCCTTCCACCTTTTAGCTATTTTGAATAATGCTGCTATGAGTGTAAGTATACACGAGTTTTGCTTTCAACTATTTGTGTATATACCCAGGAGTAGAATTGCAGGATCATGTAGTAGTTCTCTGTTTAAGTTTTTAAGGACCTGGCGAACTCTTCCACAGTGGCTACAACATTTTATAACCCTACCAGCAACCTATGACTGATTCTGTTTCTTTGTGTCCTCATCATAATTTGGTGTTTTTTACTTTTTAAAAAACATCAGCCATTCTGTTAGGTGTGTGGTGATACTTTATTGTGGTTTTAATTTGGGGTATATCCTGTGGCTCTTTACCTCTGTCTCTCCTCAGTGGAATACCTGTTCATGTCTTTTACCCATTTTCTAGTTAGATTTTTCTTTTTCTTTATACTGTTGTATTTTTGTGGTTCTGCATATATTCTAGATACTAGTCCTTTGTCTTGTATGTGGTTTGCAAGTAATTTCTCTGAGTTCATAGCTTACCTTTTCATCCTCTCAGCAGTATCTTAAGTGCAGCAAAAGTTTTAAAATTTTGATAAAGTTCAGTGTGGACTTTGCTTCTTCCTCTTCCTCCTTTTTCTTCTTCTTCCTCCCCTTCCTCTGCTTCCTCCTCCTTCTGCTCTTTGCCTAGTTCTAGAGCCTGAAGATTTTTTTTTTAAAGATTTATTTATTTATTTGACAGAGAGAAGGAGAGAGAGAGAGACACACATCACAAGTAGGAAGAGAGGCAAGCAGAGGGAGAAGGGGAAGCAGGCTGCCTGCTGAGCAGAGAGCCTGATGCAGGGCTCTATCCCAGGACCCTGAGATCTGACCTGAGCCGAAGGCAGAAGCTTGCTTAACCCATTGAGCCACCCAGGTGCCCAAGCCTGAAGATTTTGCCTTATGTTTTTTCCTAAATGTTTTGAAGTTTTATGTTTTACATATATGTTCCTGTTCAATTTGAGTTAAATTTTGTGGGCAATGTGAGGTTTAGGTCAATTTTTTTTTAATGCTTATAATAATTAACTGCTCCAGCACCATTTTTTGAAATCAGGCTAACTTTCTACCATTGAATTGCTTCTGCACCTTTGTCAAGAATAAGTTGGGTATAATTGCGTGGTCTATTTCTCATTTCTCTTTTCTGTCCTAGTAATCCGTGTGTGTATCTCTCTGCTCACACCACACTCTTTATTACTGTAGCTGAGAGTAAGTCTTGAAATTAAATAGATTGGTTCTTCCCATTTTCTTCTTTTTGCATATTGTTTTAGCAATTCTAGTTCTTTTGCCTTTCCATATAAGTTGTTAAATTAAAAAAATTGATAAATAACTTTTGGATAATTTAATACCTATATGTTCACTGCTAGTATATGGAAATACAATATATTTCTTTATGTTTATCATGTGTCCTGCAACATTGCTGAATTGACTAGGAAATTTTTTTGGATTTTCTACACAGTTTTATTTCTCCCTTTTCATTCATGTGCCTTCTATTACATTTTTTTGCCTATTGTTCTGGCTAGAATGTCTTTACTATGTCCTTTAAGAGTAGGGAGAATAACATTACTTTATTCCTATCTTAGGGGGAAAATAGTCAGTCTTTTTTTTTTTTTTCATTGTTTGCCCCAGGGGTACAGGTCTGTGAATCATCAGGCTTACACCTTTCACAGCACTCACCATAGCACAAACCCTCCCCAATGTCCATAACCCATCCACCCTATCCTGACCCTCCGACCCTCCAGTATCCCTCAGTTTGTTTTGTGAGATTAAGAGTCTCTTATGGTTTGTCTCCTTCCCCATCCCATCTTGTTTCATTATTTTTCCCTCCCTACCCTCCACGATCCCCCACCCTGCCCCTCAAGTTCCTCATATCAGAGAGATCATATGATAATTGTCTTTCTCTGATTGACTTATTTCGCTCAGCATAATACCCTCCAGTTCCATCCATGTCGTTGCGAATGGCAAGATTTCGTTTCTTTTGATAGCTGCATAATATTCCATTGTATATATATACCACATCTTCTTTATCCATTCATCTGTTGATGGACATCTAGGTTCTTTCCATAGTTTGGCTATTGTGGACATTGCTGCTATAAACATTCGGGTGCACGTGCCCCTGAGGAACACTACCTTTGTGTCTTTAGGATAAATACCCAGTAGTGCGATTGCTGGGTCGTAGGGTAGCTCCATTTTCAACTTTTTGAGGAATCTCCATACTGTTTTCCAGAGTGGCTGCACCAGTTTGCATTCCCACCAACAGTGTAGGAGGGTTCCCCTTTCTCCGCAGTCTAGCCAACATCTGTCATTTCCTGACTTGTTGATTTTAGCCATTCTGACTGGTGTGAGGTGGTANATCCATTCTGATACCCTGTGTCTTTTAGTTGGGGCATTTAGTCCATTTACATTTAGGGTAACTATTGAGAGATACGAATTTAGAGCCATTGTATTGCCTGTAAGGTGACTTTTACTGTATATTGTGTCTCTTCCTTTNGTTTTCGGCTCTCTCTTTGCCTAGAGGACCCCTTTCAATATTTCCTGTAGGGCTGGCTTGGTGTTTGCAAATTCCTTTAGTTTTTGTTTGTCCTGGAAGCTTTTTGTCTCTCCTTCTGTTTTCAATGAAAGCTTAGCTGGATATAGTATTCTTGGCTGCGTATTTTTCTCATTTAGT
Source organism: Ailurus styani (assembly GCA_002007465.1). Classification (NCBI taxonomy): domain Eukaryota; kingdom Metazoa; phylum Chordata; class Mammalia; order Carnivora; family Ailuridae; genus Ailurus; species Ailurus styani. The sequence goes on from LNAC01000765.1 coordinate 480,585, forward strand.
GCTCTGAATATATCATGCCAGTTCTTTCTGGCCTGCCAGGTCTCTGTGGATACGTCTGCTGACAATCTAATATTTCTACCATTGTATGTTATAGACCTCTTGTCCCGAGCTGCTTTCAGGATTTTCTCTTTGTCACTAAGACTTGTAAGTTTTACTATTAGATGACGGGGTGTGGACCTATTTTTATTAATTTTGGGGGGGCTTCTCTGTGCCTCCTGGATTTTGATGCTTGTTCCCTTTGCCAGATTAGGNTGGAAATTCTGTTCTATCATTTGCTCCAATATAATTTCTGCCCCCTCTCTCTGTTCTTATTCTGGGATCCCAATTATTCTAATATTGTTTCATCTTATGTATCACTTATCTCTCGAATTCTCTCCTCATGGTGAAGTAGTTGTTTGTCTCTCTTTTCCTCCACTTCTTTATTCTCTGTCATTTGGTCTTCTAAATCACTAATTCTGTCTTCTGCCTTATTCATCCTAGCAGTAAGAGCCTCCATTTTTAAAAAAAAATATTTTATTTATTTATTTGACAGAGAGAGAGATCACAAGTAAGCTGAGAGGCAGGCAGAAAGGTCTTTTATTTCTTTAGAGACAGCTTCTCTATTTTCTTCCATTTTTTTTTCAAGCCCAGCCAGCACCTTAAGAATCGTCATTCTNGAGCCTCCATTTTGATTACATCTCATTAATAGCTTTTTTGATTTCAGCTCGCTTAGATTTTATTTCTTTTATTTCTCCAGAAAGGGTTTTTATTTCTCTAGAGAGGGATTCTCTCTTATCTTCCATGCTTTTTTCAAGCCCAGCCAGGACCTTGATAATCGTCATTCTGAACTCTAGTTCCGTCATATTACTAATGTCCGTATTGATTAGGTCCCTAGCCACAGTTACTGTCTCTTGTTCTTTTTTTTGTGTTGATTTTTTCCTCCTTGTCATTTTATGCAGATAAGAATAGATGGATGAGAGAACAAAATACTTATGCGTAGCAATGACCACAAAAAATATACACTAATCTAATCAGAAGTGACCTGAAAATGGGGTGAGAAGAAAGAAAGAAAAAACCAAAAAACAAAAAAGCCCCAAAACAAACAAAAACAGAAATAAAATAAAACCCTATATCTATATCTATATTATCTATTTCTGTTTCTATATCTGTCTGTCTCTCAGTCTATCTCTATTTGTGTATCCATCTTTATCTCTATGTCTATATAGGAGTTTTGAACAGACCCTATATGTATATAAAAAATAAGGTTAAATGCAACGAAGGGATAAAATATGAGTATAACAATGAAAATTAAGGAAGTTTAAGAAGGGTTGATAAGATATATTAGTTAAAAAACATTAAAATAGGATCAAGGAATAAATTTAAAAGAAAAGAGTAAGAAAAAAAAATTCAAAGAATTTAACTTTGAACGACTAAAGGATCTTTGGGAAAAAGCCAATGAATTCTCTGTGTTGCCTTCCCCCTAGCTCTGGAGTTCCACTGTTCTCAGCGATCTGTTAACTTGGTTTGGCTGGATATTCTTGCTGATCATCTGGGGGAGGGGCCTGTTGCTGTCATTTTTAAGTGTCTTTGCCTGAGGCCGACTTGCACCACCCTCGCCAGGGGCCAGGCTATGTAATCAGCTTGGGTTCGCTCTCGGAAGCTTTTGTTCCCTGACTGCTTTCTGTACAGCTTTGGAGGATGGGAATGAAAATGGCAGCCTCCTAATCTCCGACCTGGAGGAGCCGAGAGCTTGGTGCGTCACTCCTTAGTGTTTCTTCACAGAAAAGCAGTCAGTCCGTCCTGTCTTCCTGGTCTCCAGCTGCACTCTGAACTTATCCGGCCAGTGACCGAGCGTTTCTTTCCCTGGCTCGTGGCCCTGTTTAGAATCTCTGAACCCGGCAGATTCCTGCAGCCGCTCCTGTGCCGCCCCTCCCAGAGGAGGAAGGAGGGGGTCCCTCCAGATCTGCCACCCGTGGGGTCCCCGCTCAAAGAGCAGTGGCCCGACTTTGCTTTGGATCATGGCCCAAGGTAACACCGAGCTGAGAGACACCTTCTCAGCTTGGCTCTGTCTCTCCCCTTGGCTTCTCTCTGATACCTGGGAGCTCTGTCATGCTTAGACACCCCTGGTGCTTTTGTGTCCCCATGGGTCCTGAGACCACACTGTCCCTGCGAGGGCTTCCCCCCCACTTAGCCTCTGAGGCGCTGTCCCTCAGTGGAGCAGACTTCTAAAAGTTCTGACTTTGTGCTCTGTTGCTCTCTCACTTGCTGGGATCTGGCCCCGCCCCGGGGTCTATCTTCCCGTTGCTTCAGATTCACTTCTCCGCACGTCCTACCTTCCAGAAAGTGGTGGATTTTCTGTTCCTAGAATTGCTGCTCTTCTCTTCTATCTTCTGTTGAATTTATAGGTGTTCAGAATGGTTTGATAACTATCTGGGTGAATTTCTGGGGCGTGATGATAATCGGTCTCCTACTCTTCTGCCATTTTGCTCCTCCTTCTCTCAGTCTTTTCATTGTTAAGTATAATGTTAACACGTGTTTTTGTAGATGCTTTTTATAAACCTGAGGAAGTTCGTATCTATTCCAGTTTCCTGAGAGGTTTTATCATGAATAAGTTTTGAACTTTTTTAAATGCTTTTTGTACATCACTTGATTTGTCATGTGATTTTTTTTTTCCATTTAGTTTATTAATACGAAGGATCTGATTTTTGACTGTTAAACCAGGCTTGCAATCCTGGAATAAACACACTTATTGATGATATATAATTCTTTGTATATGTTGCTTAATTGTACTTACTAATATTTTGATAAGGATTTTGTGCTTATAGTCATAATAACAATATTCTGTAATTTTTTTGTACTGTCTCTTGTTTTGATATCATTCTAATACTAGTCTCTTAAAATGAATTGTGAAGTAGTTCTTTTTTTGTTTTCCAGAAGTGATTGTTTCGAATCTATGTGAATTCTGTTTTAATATTTGATAACATTCTCCAGTGAAGCAATCTGGACCTTGTGGTTTCCTTTTTGGGATTCTTAAAATTATGAATTCAGTTTTCTTAATAGGTGTACAGCAATTTAAATGAACCATTTCATATTTGCTGAGTTGAGGTACTTTGTATTTTTTAGGGAATCAGTCCATTTTGTCTACGTTTTCTAATTTATATGTCTAGAGTTGTTCCCTAATAGCTTCTAATTATATTTAGATCCTGTTTCTTTCTTGATAGTGGTAATTTATGTTTATTCTCTTTTTGTGTTTTGTCAGTCCTGCTTAGAGGTGTGACAGTTCTATAGATCTTTTGCAAGAACCAGTTCTTTGTCTCATTGGTTTGTCTCTATTGTTTTTTCCGTTTTCATTCTCATTGTTTCTGCTCTTAATTATTTCCATCTTTCTGCTTACTTTTTGGTTTATTTTGCTAGTTTTTTGCTAGCTTGCTGAGATGGGAGCTTATATCTTGATTTGAATGTTTCCTGCTTTTCAAATGACCCACGTAGTACTCTGTATTTCTCTCAAGGTTGCTTTAGCTTTTTTCCTCCCACACGTTCTGATGTATTCTATTTACATTTTAATTCAGGTCAGTATATTTTTGATTGCCCTTCCTCTTTGACCCATTGATTATGTAAGAGTGTGTGATTCACCCAAGAATTTGGTGATTTTCCCAGGATTTTCTCTTACTCATTTCTAGCTTCTTTCCATTGTTTTGGAGAACATGCTCTGTATGATTTCACTTCTTTTAAATTTGTTGAGGTTTGTTTTATGCCCAGGATTTGATCTGTTTTGATATTTGTTGTGAATGATTGTATATTCTTCTATTGGCTGGAGTGTTCTAAATGTTGATTAGATCATGTTGGTTATGTTGTTGTGGTTTTTTTTTTTTTTTTTTTAAATATCCTTGCTAATTTTCTGTCTCCTTGTTCTCTTATTCTATCAGATGTTGAGAGAAATGTTGAGGTCTCCAACTCTAAGATTACATAGGTTTTTTTTGGTCACATCTTTTGCAGTTTGGTGCATGTAGATTTGGAATTGTTATGTCTTATTGGTGGACTGACCATTTTCTTATTTTTTAATGTTGCTCTGTATTCCTGGTAATTATCTTTCCTCTGACATCTACTTTATTTGACATTAATATATCCATTCTTGCTTTCCTTTGATTACTGTTTGGTTTCTGTTAATTCTATCCATTTAGTGGTTTTTTTGTTTTGTTTTGTTTGTTTTAAGTAAGCTCCACACCCAGCATGGAGTCCAACACAAGGCTTAAAACTCATGGCCCTGAGATCAAGACCTGAGCCGAGATCAAGAGTCGATGGTTAACTAACTGAGCCACTCAGGCACCTCTCTGTGCATTTACTTTTAATTTGCCTATTTGAAGTTACTTTCTTGTAGATAGCATATAGTTGGGTCATATTTTTTTAGTCCACTCTACCAATGTCAGTCTTTTAATTGGTATGTTTAGACTGTTTTCATTGAATTTCGTGTAAATTAGAGTTTAAGACTGCTGTTTTGTTTTCTGTTTGCTTTATTTTTTTTCCATTTTCATTTTGTTTATACTGCCTCCCTGTGGTTAACTTGACCGTTTTTAGAATTCTGTTTTGATTTATCTGTAGTGTTTTTGAGTTTATTTTTTGGTGTAGTCTTTTTAGTGATTTGTTTAATACATTATATATACATAACTAAACACAGTTTCCTGGTTGTGTCATTTAACCAGTGTGGTTGACACATGGAAATCTTACTTCCCTTTACGTCCCTTTATCCTTTTCTGCTCGTAAGATTGCCCTAAATATTTTTGTTGCATGTATTTATAACCACATTTAGCAATATTATAATTTTTGGTTAAAGCTTCAGACATAACTTAGAAAAGTCAAGGGATGAAGAAAAGCCTACTGTATTTACCCGTGTTACAGTGTTCTTCCTTCCTGAGCTCTGAGGTTTTCCTTTTATTGTTGCTGTTTTGTTTAGAGAACTTCCTTTAGCCATTCTTTTCGTGTAGGTCTGCTGATGATGTGTTTTCCTTCACTTGAGAATATTTGATTTTCCTTTCATTCCTGAAGGACATTTTTCTAGATTTAGGATTCTAGGTTGATGATTCTTTTTTTCATCACTTCAAAAATATTTTGTTGCTTTCAGCTGTCCTCCAGGGTTTCTGATGGAAAATTTGCTGTTACATGAATTGTTATTCTACCATAGTTAAAGTGTTTTTCTCTGGCTGCTTTTAAGGTATTTTCTTTGTTTTAAATATGTTATGTTTAAATATGATATGTCTTTGTTTGGATTTCTTTGGGGTCATCCTGTTTGGATTTGCTCACCTTCTTGGATTTGTAGATTTACATCTTGTTGAATTCGGGAAGTTTTCAGTCTTAGATAGTTTTTCAACCCCATCTCCTTCCTTAACAACCCACAGTTCAAAGAGAAGAATGTTAGATCTTTTGTTAACATTCCCACAGATGCCTGTGACTGCTCATTTTTCCTTTTTTTAAAATGAGGTCTAATAGATATATAGTATCTTAGTTTTATGCGTGCAATATAATGATTTGATATTTATATATATAGCAGAATGATCACCACAGTAGTCCAATTATGATCAGCCACCATATATAGTTAAAAAAATTTCTTTTTCTGTGATGAGAACCTTTAAGATCTACTCTTCTAGCAACTTGGAAGTATGCAGTACAGTATTATTAACTATAGTCATTATGTTGAACATTACACCTATGACTTACTAAGGTTATAACTGAAAATTTGTACCTTTTGATCCCCTCATCCATTTTGCCTACTCCCTCAACCACCTCACCCCCTTGCTTCAGGCAACCACCAGTCTGTTCTCTGTATCCATGAGCTTGGTTTTGTTCGTTTTGTTTTTTAGATTCTACATACAAGTGAGATCATATGGTATTTATCTTTTTTTAGAAAAGATTTTATTTATTTGAGAGAGAGTGAGCATGAACAGGGGGAAGGACAGAGGGACAAGAGACTATCCTTTCCTCATTATATATTCTTGGCTCCTTTGTTGTAAATTAGTTGATCATCCATGTGTGGGTTTATTTCTGTGCTTTCCATTCTGTTCCATTGATCTATGTGTCTATTTTTATGCCAATGCCATACTGTTTGATTACCATAACATTGTAATATAGCTTGAAATTAGGGATTGTGATGCCTCTAGCTTTGTTCTTTTTTCTCAATATAGCTTTGGCTATTTGGTTATTTGTGGTTCCGTATAAATATTAGGATCATTCTATTTCTGTGAAAATGCCGCTGAAATTTTGATAAGGATTTTGAATCCATAGATTGATTTGAGTAGTGTGGACATTTTAACAATATTAATTCTTCCAGTCCATGAACATGGATTATCTTTCCATGTCATCATCTTTAATTTTTTTCATCAGTTTCATACTTTTTACAGGTCTTTGACCTTCTTTGTTAAATTTATTCCTGGGTATTTTATTCTTCTTGTTGCAGTTATAAATGGGATTATTTTCTTGATTTCTGTGAGAGTTCATTATTAGTTTATAGAAATGACTAGGATTTTCGTGTATTGATATTTGTATTCTGGTTTTTAAAAATCTATTTTTATTTTTTAAAAATTCAAAACCAATTAATTAACATATAATGCTTTATTAGTTTCAGAGGTAGAGTTTAGTGATACATCATTTGCTTTTAATTTAACACTCAGTGCTCATTAAATCAAGTGCCCTCCTTAATGTGTATTCTGCTGCTTTACTGAATTTGTTTATTAACTCTTAACAGTTTTTTTTGGGTGGTTTTTAGGGTTTTTTATATATCATGTCATCTGCAAGTAGTGACAGTTTTATTTTTTCCTTTCCAGTTTGGATACCTTTGTTTTTTTTTCTTGCCTAAATGTTCTGGTTAGGATTTATCACACTGTGTTGCGTAAAAGTGGTGAGAGTGGGCATCCTTGTCTTGTTCCTAATTTTCAAAGGAAAGTTTCCACCTTTTCAGTGTTTAGTCAGTGTTAGCTGTGGGCTTGTCATATATGGCCTTTATTACCTTGAAGTACATTCTGTCTATACCTGCTTTGTTGAGAGCTTTTGTCTTAAATGGATGTTGAATTTTGTCAGATGCTCTTTCTGCATCTATTGAAATTATCATATGATTTATATTTTTCATTTTGCTAATGTATATCACATTGATTGATTTGTGGGTATTGAAATGTCCTTGTGTCCCTGGGAATAAATCCCAGTTCATCCTGATGTACATCCTTTTAACGTTATTGACAAAATCAGTTTGCTAATTGTTGAGGATTTTGATGTGCTTGTTAGTTAGGGAAATTGGCCTGTAACTATTTTTTTTTTCTTCTGGTGTCCTTATCTTGCTTTGATATCAGTAATTCTGGTCTTATAAAATAAATTAGGAAGTGTTCTCTCCTCCTCAATTTTTTGGAAGAGTCTGAGAAGGGTTGGTATTAATTCTTCTTTGAATGTTTAGCGGAATTTACCAGTGAAGCCAACTGTTTCTGGATTTTTTTTTTTAAGATTTTATTTATTTGACAGAGAGAGAGAGAGCACAAGCAGGGAGCAACAGGCAGAAGGAGAGGGAGAAGCAGGCTCCCCACTGAGCAAGGAGTCTGATGTTGGGCTCAATCCCAGGACCCTGGAGTCATGACCTGACCTGAAGGCAGATGCTTAACAGATCGAGGCACCCAGGCAGGGAGGTTTTTATTACTGATTAAATATTTTTGTATTTTCTGTTTCTTTTTCATTCAGTCTTGGAAAGTTGTATGTATCTAGGAATTTGTCCATTTCTTCTGGGTTGTGCAGTTTGTTGGTGTATAATTGTTCATAGTAGTTTCCTACGATCTTTTGTATTTCTGTAGTACTAGTTGTAACATCTCTTCTTTCATTTCTGATTTTATTTGAGTTCTCTCTTTTTTTCTTGGTGACTTTAGCTACCTGTTTGTCAATTTTGTTTTATCTTTTCAAAGAACCAGCTCTTGGTTTCATTGATATTTTCTATTGTCCTTTATTATCTATTTCATTATTCTCTGATCTTTTTTTCTTTTCTTCCTTCTACTAACTTTATGCTTCATTTGTTCTTTTTGTAGTTCCTTGGGGTGTAAAGTTGGATTATTTGATATGTATCTTGTTTCTTGATGTAGGCGTTTATCACCATGGCCTTCCCTTTTAGAACTGCTTTTGCCGTATCCTGTAAGTTTTGGTATGTTGTATTTTTCTTTTCATTTGTCTCAACGTATCTTCTGATTCCTCTTGATTTCTTGGTTGACCCATTGGTTAAGTAGCATGTTGTTTAATCTCCACATATTTGAGAATTTTCCGGTTTTCTTGTAATTGATTTCTAGTTTCATACCATTGTGGTTGGAAAAAGTGCTTGATGTGATTTTGTCCTTCTTAAATTTATTAAGACTTTTCTTGTGGTCTAATATATGATCTATCCTGGAAAATTTCCATGTTGACATGACAAGAAAGAATATATATATTTTTTCTGTATATATCTGTTAAGTCCATCTGGTCTGATACAAACTTTAAGGTGATATTCCTTATTGATTTTATGGCTGGATCATTTACTCATTAATGAAAGTAGTATATTAAAGTTCCCTGCTGTTACTGTACTGGTTTTTTCTCTCCCTTTAGGTTTGTTGAGATGTGCTTTATATATTTTTTTTGTTCCTATATTGGGGTGCCTAAACATTTATAAATGTTATATCTTCTGTTGGGTGGACTTTTTTTTTATCATTTTTTTATTACTATGTAATGCTTTTCTTTTTCTTTGGCTTTTTTTTTTTTTTGCGTATACCATTTTTTAAAAATTTAATTTTATTTTTATTCTTTGCCCAAGGGGTACAGGTCTGTGAATCATCAGGCTTACATCTTTCACAGCATTCACCAAAGCACAAACCCTCCCCAGTGTCCATAACCCATCCACCCTATCCCTACCCTCCCACCCCCCAGTAACCCTTAGTTTGTTTGGTGAGATTAGGAGTCTCTTATGGTTTGTCTCCTTCCCCATCCCATCTTGTTTCATTATTTTTCCCTCCCTACTCCCCACGACCCCCATGGTGCCCCTCAAGTTCCTCATATCAGAGAGATCATAAAATAATTGTCTTTCTCTGATTGACTTATTTCGCTTCTTTTGTTTTTATATAGACTTTATTTTAAGTCTGTTTTGTCTGACACAAGTATAACTGTGCCCATTTTGCTTTGGTTGTCATTTGCATGGAGTATCATTTTTCATTCCTTCAGTTTCAGTCTGTTTGTGTCCTTATGTCTGAAGATGAAGCTCTTACATTAAGTATGTCTGAAGGTGAATCTGCATGGAATATCTTTTTTCATCCCTTCAGTTTCAGTCTGTTTGTGTCCTTATGTCTGAAGGTGAATCTCTTGTAGGCACCATATTCAGCCATTCCATGTCTTTTAATTGGAGAATTTTCTGTATTTACATGTACACTGATTATTGATAGGTGTGTGCTTATTGCCATTTTGTTAATTGTTTTCTGACTGATTTGTAAGTCCTTTTTTTTTTTCCTCTTCTTGCTTTCCTCCTTTATGGTTTGATGGCTCTATTGTTATGCTTAGATTTCTTTATCATTATCTTTTATGTATCTGCTATAGGTTTTTGTTTTATGATTAGCATGAAGCTTATGTATTTATAATAGTCTGTTTTAAGTTGATAACAGCATGTTTGAAAGCATTCTAAAGCTCTAAATTTTTACCCTCACCCTCATGCTTTGTTTTGATGTTATGATTTACATCTTTTTGTCTTGTGTATCTCTTAGTTATTGTAGTTGTAGTTATTTTTACTAATCTTGTCTTTTAACCTTTATGCAAGGTTTATAAGTGATAATCACTTACCTTTACTATATATTTATCTTTCCAGTGAGATTTGTACTTTCATATGTTTTCTCGTTACTAATTAATTCCCTTTCTTTTCCAGAAAAAGGGTTCTCATCCAGGCCTTCTTGATGGACAACCAAAAAACTGGCAGTTGGTGTTTATCCTGGCCCATCAAGGCTCGGGGGTTAGCAGCTTTATAGATAAGGGCAGTCCTGATCGTAAACCTACTGCATTTGCACAAAACAGTGCAGTTTGTCTATCGCTGCCTGCTTTAAGTCCTAGTGCTCACTTTTCTTTGTAATAAGTGCTGTTGTGGCATTTTTTTTTCTCTTTTTTCCCCCGGAATAGGACACTTTCATCTGCATCAAAAGCCTGTGCAGGCTTGTATTCTTTCTCCTCAATGACTTTCTGAATGGCATCTGGGAACTTGTCTACTTCCTCTTGATTAGCAGAAGCTTCTTCTCCTAGTTGATATTTTTTAAGCCAAATCTCTTTCTGAAATTACCAAACCAACTTACTGGCATTAAATTCTCCAGCTTTTGAACTTCATTCCTTTGCTTTAGGTTGTCATCATATAATGACTTTGCTTTTTCCTAAATCACATTAGAGTCTCTACAGGTAGGTATTCCTTTCTTAAAGCAATCCTGCACCCGCATAAAAGCTGCATTTTTAGTACTACATAAAAAGGTATTTCAGAGAAAGTACAATGTTTTTGTGTCTGTTGGTGTGACTGCTGTGTCAGCTTCATGAATTTCCTCTTCTTTTTTTAACATTGGTTCTTTTTGTTTTTTTCCCCCGAGATTTTATTTATTTATTTGACAGAGAGAGACACAGTGAGAGAGGGAACATAAGTTGGGGGACTGGGAGAGGGAGAAGCAGTCTTCTTGCCAAGCAGGGAGACCTATGTGGGGCTCGATTCCAGGACCCTGGGATCATGACCTGAGCTGAAGGCAGACACTTAATGACTGAGCCACTCAGGCGCCCTTTAGGATTGGTTCTTATACTGGATTCATTTATCTTGAAATGGCAGGCAACCACAGCTGCAGACCTCCATCTATAGTACTTATCAAACAATTCAACTTTTTCTTGTAACGTCGTGACTTTTCTCTGCTTCTTGGGAGCGTGTCCGGCATCATTAGTGGCACTGTGTATGGGTCCCATGGTGTTATTCGGGGTTTACAGTATTGCACTACATACAGTGAAAGATACATGAAAACTACTAGAGATCACTTTTTACTGCAATACACAATTTACTGGCGACAGCTGTTCATGTGGAGATGATTAGCAGCTAGTGCTGTTTTAAGTGGATACTTGCAACACTTGACTCACTGCAATAGCAACAGGAGTGGTTATGAAATTATTAGAGTAGTAACTTACATTAAGTATGTACTGTGGTTAATTTTATGCTGTTATGATTTAATACTGCATTTCTAGGTATATTTAATTTCTCTCAATCTTGTAGGGGGTGTAAGTATTTTTGTAAGTGTTGATAAATTTTAACTTTATAATAGATATGTGTATATTTTATGGTAGTAAATGATAAAACAGAATTTAGTAGTTACACATATATTTGCATTCATGACATACCTTTTAAGTTTTTTTGATATAGCTAGGCTTTGTGATTTGTTTGTGAGTTTTTTCAAATTGTTGCAAATCTCCAAAAATTTTCCAATTTATTTATTGAAAAAAATGTGTGTATAAGTGGACCTGTGTAGCTTAAGACTGTGTTGTTTAAGGGTCAGCTGTAATTATTTTATCTTCGTCCAAAATATTCCTATAAGTGTATTACCTTTCATGAATCATGTGTGCTGGACAGTTTTATTGAAACATTTTTGTTTTGAGTTTGGTTATATAATGTAAGTATAATGGACAGAGTTTTTCTGTGTACAGGAAATGTGCTGCTGAGAAGTATTGACTTCATAATTTTGTGTTAAAAGCTTTAATACAGTGTTTCAGAGAGGCAGCATACCATGGTGGCTAAGAGTAGTCTGTCTCATGGGTCATTATCCTCTGGGTCACCTTGAGCAAATTCTCTGTGCTTCAGTTTCCTGCTTCTTAAAAAGTGATGTACAATATTACCTCTTGATGGTGACTATGAGAATTACCTAATATATGTAAGGTGCTTAAAACCATTTATTGGCACATATTAAGTATTCAGGTGTTACATATTATTGCTATTATCCATTTTATCAACATTGTAACGAACTATAGGCAAGATATTGACAGGTTGGGTATTTTCTTCTCTTGTTTTCTAGATGTGAATGAATTGAAGGAATGTCTTTCTGTGTTGGTTAAAGAGCAGCAAGCTCTGGCCATCCAGTCAGCCACTACTACTCTTTCAGCCCTGAGACTTAAGCAGAGGCTGGTCATCTTGGAACGATATTTCATTGCCTTGAATAGAACTGTTTTCCAGGAGAATGTCAAAGTTAAGTGGAAAAGCAGCAGCGTTTCTTTGCCTCCTGTGGACAAGAAAAGGTAATAATATAATGAAGAAGGAATCCTGATACCAGCTAAATATAAAATGCAGGCTGTTTTGTTTAAGAAAGTTTAAGTACAACTTGCAATATAGTCCCCGTTTTTCATTTTATGTTATTTTGTTCTTGCTTTCCCTTTTTGTATGTTCATCTCATCTGGAGAATGGCTTTGCTAATTTTCTCAGATAAACAAACTATGCTTCTTAATCTGTGCCAGTATTTTAAAACCCTTTTCTGTCAGTAACTGTTGAAGCCAGCAAAGGTACAGATAAGCATGTCTAGATTTTTGAAAATGGGGTCTGAATATTACATTCTTTTTGTTTTGTTTTATTTTACTACTGGATAGGGAATAGTCAGATCATGATATTTAGTGCCTAGCTAGTTTAGATGCTTATTTTTTTCTTTCTAATGTGATTTTCGTCTTCTTATAAAAGATTTTTTCAGGCACATCATTTTTAATATATTGGTATACATCAGCAGATTTTTCTGAGACATTAACTAGAATGCTTAAGGCTTGTATGAAGTTTTATTTTTCCAAAATGTAGCTGTCTACACAGTTTTGTTCTCAGAAGGCTGACTAAAAGATTTCTAGGTATCACTCATATTTTATGTAGCAAGAAGAGTTGGTTTTATTTGAATGTAATACTGATTTGTATTCCCTATAGAACACATGGAATGTACAGGGCAGAAAGAAGCAGGGGGCAAAAAAACCTTATTATCTTGCTACCTGGAGACAAGAAGTACTAAATTTAGCATATTTCATGTTTTTTTTTCTTTTTAAATCTAATTGAAATCACTTACATGTGCTATATCTGATAGTAGTTTTAAGATAAATTAAACCAAGTGACAAGATTCCTACCCATGTGGTGATAGTGAGCAGCACAGTCCTTTCTTTCCTTCTTGACTGGAAAGTGAGTGGTCTTTTGCGGTGGTCATTGATCAGAGAGGGCTTCTGCATATGGGGGTGGTAGATTCTGAGACTCTCTAAGCACTCCTGTGTGTTGAATGAGACTGAATTCTCTAAGATGCAGAAGTGGCTGAGACTCCAACTGATTTTTCTGTGCTTTTTCCTTTGTGGTGACATAAATGTTGATGGATTAATTGGAATCTGCCTTTCACTAAATCAGACAAATTCCCACAATTAAAAAATATATGTATTTTGAGATAATTGTGGGTTCACATGGAGTTGTAAGAAATAGTACAGGTTCCTTATACCCTTCATCTACGTTTCCCCAGTGATAGCCACTTACAAAACTGTGGTATACTATCACAATGATGGTATCAACTTTGATACAGATTACCTCTCTCACTCAGATTTCCTTAGTTTTAGATGTTCTCAACTCTGTGTGCATGCATGTATGCATGTGTTTCCATATGATTTTATCAGAGGTGTGGAATTCTTTTACCACTGCCACAGAGTACAGGACCAGGATTCTTTTTACACCAGACTCGCCTCCTTTCCCCTCCCCTCTGCCTTATCCTCTGGCAGCTCCTAATCTGTTCTTCATGTCTATTATGTAACCTTGGCTTTTTTCAATCAGCATTATCTCCTTGAGATTTTTCCAGGTAGTTGCATGTATCATCATTGCAAAGTAGGATTCTATGACATGGATGAACCTCATTTTGTTTGACCATCAATTGAAGGACATCTCAGTTATTTACATTTTTTGAGTATTATGAATAAAGCTGCTGTGAATATTTGTGGACAGGTTTTTGTGTGAACCTGTTTCATTTCTCTGGAATAAATGCCCTGGAGTCCAATTCTTATGTCTTATGCTTAGGTTGTAGGACATTGCTGTACTCTATCCAGAATAGCTGTACAGTTTTACAGTCTCATCAGCTATGTTTCAGTGGTTTAGTTTCTCCACATCCTTGGCAGCATTTGGTGTTGTTACTTCTTTGTTTTAGCTATTCTGTTAGATATGTAGTGATATCTTCTAAATTTTTGTAGATTTCTTTTCCTCATTTCTCAACTTAATTGATAGTTATGGGTTTTACCAACTAGCAGTGGGTTGGATAGTTGACTGGTGTGGATGGGTATGGGGCCAAGCTATTTGAATGTTTGTTTGTTTTTCCTTGAGTATCTGTAAAATAGAGAGTGACTTCCTGAAGATTTAGCAGTTTTTATACTGCACAGATCAGATTGAGGACTGTTGGGCTTTTTCTCTAGGGCCAAGGTTACGACTGCCCGAGGGGAACCCCAGTTACGTGTTTCTTCTGGTGAGGGTTCCTCCTACCTCATCTGAATAGACTCAGCATGTGTGCTTTCTGTTTTAAAGACCACTGTATTTCTCATTCAGAAATTAAGTTCAAATTTACTAATTCCTGTCTCCCTGGCACTTAGTCTCCTTATTAGAGGCAGTCACTAAGGTTTTTTGTGTCTCCTAATGAGACCCCTCCTAAAGCTCTAGATATGTGCATACTAGCTGCCTTTCTGGGGTCCCCACATTCTTCACTGCTAATTTTACTTGATTTGTATCTTGGGACGGTGATTCCATACCATTACCCATTTTTAATAGCATTTCCCCCTTATGGTGAAAGCAAATTTTAGTCAGTTTGAAGAATATGGTATATAGTAGAATTACTCAACAGTGTAAAGTTGAAAATAAAATTACTTGTTAGGGATGATTGAGTTTATATTGTACACTTACGGTATGCCATTTGTATAACTTCTTTAAACATGCATGTCTTGTTAACTTTATAAGTAGTGAAAAACTTAAAAGACACATGAGAATGATAAGCACTAAATTCGTGAGAGGGAGGATAAGCTCAGAAGGATGGGGCGAAAGAGAATAGGACATATACATGGGTATCCACTCTGGTCATCATATAGACCTAAGAGAGTCCAAAGCAAATATAGATTGCATAGTCTCAGGCATTTGTCATATTGTTCTCTGTGTGTTCTTGGACCCTCTCACCTGCTTTTTCTTTACTACATAACCTTTAACCTCCCATTTATGTATTTTATGTATTTATCTGTTTATTTTCTGTTTACCATGTGTCTCTCCCTGACTCATAATATCAGTTCCCAAATATCATTTTGTGAACACTTCTGCAAGTCATTTAAGATTCTTTCTAAATGTCTTTTTCTTAAAGAGAAAACTTCCTTTACAAAGGACATATGATAAAAGTTTTTATATATGAAACTAAAAGTCATACATTGTCATCTGCTGTCGAAAGAAATCTATTCATCACATTTTTCTACACATCCTTCCATGTTACTTATTTTATTTTAGTATTTGCACATTCCTCTGACTGACCAGTTATCACATCTCCCATGTGTGTTGTCCACAGTTCCCGGCCCACAGGCAAAGGAGTGGAAGGTCTTGCGAGAGTTGGATCCCGGGCAGCTCTCTCCTTTGCCTTTGCCTTCTTACGCAGGGCCTGGCGGTCAGGTATGTGGGCCCAGAGTGTTCTGTTTCCCCACGTCGGGAGACTTGGGTTGTCGTCTCAGTTCTGCCACCACATGCCCCTGGGCTGATCCCATATGCTCTCTGTGCCTCATTTTTCTTGTTTATAGAATGAGAGGCTTCAGTCTGTTTGATTTTTCAGGACTGTTCTCTTAAAAAAAAAAAAAGGAAAAGAAAGAAAGAAAAAAGTGTGTATGTTCATACGTCCCAGGTAAACCACTGCAGTGTACATCAATGCTGATTTATTTTCTTGAACAAGAAGTGAGAATTTGGGTGCCTGAATGGCTCAGTGGGTTAAAGCCTCTGCCTTCAGCTCAGGTCATGATCTCAAGGTTCTGGGATTGAGGCCTGAATCGGGCTCCCTGCTGATCTCCTCTCTCTCTGCCTACTTGTGATCTCTGTCTCTGTGTCAAATAAAATAAAAATAAATCTTAAAAAAAAAAAAAAAGGAAGTGAGAATTGCACATGGCAGAGTCATAAAATAAAGAACTGACTTTGGGACACTTATATTAAGTTCTAACCTCATGAATTCTTGGAGTATCGCATTGAGAGGAAAGTGAGGGATTGAAAATGTGACTGTGGCTTCCTCTCACAAGGTGAGGTAGGAGGCCCCTCAGAGAAAGTGGGGAGGGCTTGTCAGTGCTGCCCGAGGAGTGGGTGGCCTCCTCTGATGCATGTGTGTGCCCAGGGGAGGATGCGGATCTCTGCAGCGAGCTGTTGCAGGAGTCTCTGGATGCCTTGAGAGCCCTGCCTGAGGCTTCACTCTTCGATGAGAGCACAGTGTCCTCAGTGTGGCTGGAGGTGGTAGAGAGAGCAACCAGGTTCCTCAGATCTGTCGTGACAGGGTGAGTTCTTTGTTTTTACGTCTTACTATATGAATGGTTCTAACATGCTTCAAAGTCTTGTCTTACCTTCTTCTCTTTAGAGCAGAAGGTTTGTGGTCTTTCCAGCCCATCCTCAGCTCTGTGATTCTAGTTGTTGGTTTTTAGATTTTCAAATATTTGCTTTTGATACTCTGATTAGACCCAGGAAGCTATCATATTGAATTAGGTGGAAATGGAAGATGCTTTTGTAATGTATTTTTTTCACATATTTTATGATTTGGGAATTAGTCATCCATAAAGTATTTGAGCACCTATTGTGGGCCTGTCAGTGAGAATGTGGATGCTACCATTCTGAGTGAGCGGTATTGTATTAATAGACAATGTGGGATTAAACAACTACTCAAGATCAAAATGTTTAAACCTATATCTATTCATGTTAGTATAAAAAAATTTTTGAATGTGAACCATTTTTTGGTAAGGAAAGCCATGAACTCTGGTCTTGGGTGCTATGTATTTTTGTTAAGAGTTTTTAAATTTAGAGAAAATGTAGGTACTCAAGACATAATTCAGCAGCAAGGACATAATTAAAGGAAAAGTGAGTGTTTTCTCATTCCTTTGCCAGAGGTCACTACTGTGTCCTGTCTAGTATGCAGGTACATCTGTGGTCTCTATGCAGGTAGGCTGTGAGTTCAGCTCCCTAGCATGTTGATGAAGGCATTTCAACAAGGTTTAGGGGCTGGGAGCCCTGAAAATAGGCTTGGAATTACAGTTGATTCTTGAACAACATGGGGGTAGGTAAAAATCCACATATAACATTTGACTGCCTCCAAACTAAACTAATAGCATACTGTGGATTGGAAGCCTGACAACCTGAACAGTAAATTAACACATATTTTATATCTATTTTTTACTATATTCTTATTATACTACCTTTTTCTTAAAATTTTTGGTATTTCTAGGCTACATGGTTCATCTGTGAGTTTTTTCAAGTTATTGCAAATCTCCAAAAAATTATTCAATGTATATATTGAAAAAAGTCTGTGTGTAAGTGAACCTGTGCAGTTCAAACTCATTCAAGGTCAACTGTAATTTCAAAATTCAACTGTAATGGTGATGTTGAAAGGTTCTCCCTTCCTATGTTGGGTTAAGAGGACTTGTTATTTACTATCGGGGAAAAATTAAAATATTTCTTTGATCAGAGATAAAATAAGCATAGACATTTTGCCTATATTTTCCAGGTGGTTTTAGAAATTAATGTTTCTCCATTTCCATAGAGGCATGTGGATATTCTAATAGCCATAGCTATCTTGAAAGTGGAAACATATCTAAACATTTTTCTACTCATGATTTGAATGATGATAAAAATAATTTTATGCTATAGAAACTGGAATATATTTTCTAATGTAGTCATCTTACAGTATCTTAATTCTTCCAATAAGAAAATATCTTTACAAATTAATTGTATGCTTTAAAATCTCTTTCTAAATTTGAGTAGTAAGTCTCAGAAACTTGATTCTAAATATGAAAAATATACGTGCTATCTTTAAGCTCTCATGTTACTTTGTTCTTGTGTCTACTGCTTTCATTTCAGGGATGTTCATGGAACGCCTGGTACCAAAGGTCCGGGAAGCATCCCCCTGCAGGACCAACACCTGGCCCTGGCCATCCTGTTAGAGCTGGCTGTGCAGAGAGGCACTCTGAGGTGAGGGGTGCCTCAGGCTGGGAGCATTTCGGGGAAATTTCTCTGTATCTGAACATCTCTTGCGTTTTATGGCATTTCATTGACTCATTTGTGATTGTAGAAAACATGTGATGTTCTTCTATAATCAAAGAACCATATTCCAGGACTTTCTTTTCTTTCAAACTTGGGTACACTTAGGTTTTCTTTACTTCCTTTTTTATGTTCAAGTTTCTCATAGTCTAGGAGCTGTTTTTTTTTTCTTTTAATTTTCCTCAAAAATGAATTTTATTCCATTAATTAAGGTCCTGAGAACTTCCCTTTAGAAAGTGCTGTTTGAGGGGTGCCTGGGTGACTTAGTCAGCTCAGTGTCTGACTCTTAATTTCGGCTTAGGTCTTGATCTCACGGTTGAAAGTTCAAGCCCTGGGTTGAGCTCCATGCTAGGTGTGGAGCCTGCTTTAATATAGAAAAAGTCCTGTTTGAGTTTCTTAACTGGTTTTATATTTTGTATCCTTAGAATGTGGATATCTCATGCTAAAATCTTGGCATTGATTCAGTGATTTTACTGCCAAGACTTGTTTTCATGGTATTATTTTAGTGGTATCCTTTCAAATATAAAGTATTTTTTCTATTTTAGTTAGCTAACTTTTATTTTTCACAGACCATGGTAATAAAAGCTAATTTGTCTTTGCTAGAGAATAAAGATATTTTCTCTTTCAGCCAAATGTTATCTGCCATCCTGTTGTTGCTTCAACTGTGGGACAGTGGGACCCAGGAAACTGACAATGAGCGGTCCGCCCAGGGCACCAGCGCTCCCCTTCTCCCTTTGCTGCAACGATTCCAGAGCATCATTTGCAGTAAAGATGCCCCTCATATAGAGGGTGACACTCATGTAAGTATCATAACAGGATTTTGCATTTAAATAGCTGTCTTGATTCCGTTATCCTAAAAGAGTTAGACTTTTATAAATAAGACCAGAGTGCATGTCTGTGGCAGTAGTTGTCTCTAGGGGAGAGAGTGAGTCAAATGTCGGACAGGTGTGGAATGTCGTGGGGTGAGTTGCAGTTGATGTGGTAGAATATCACATGAGCACGTGGCCTCTGTGTGTGTGTTCTGGATTGCATGTACTTAGTAGGAAGAATGTATTTCTTGACATGTATAAGCTTGTACTTTTAGAGAGATTCCTCTGCTTCTTTTTCACTATGCAGTTTTCTTTCTGCTGAACTGGAGCCATTGAGCCCTTCATGTTTGTGTGTTTAGTGCTTGTGTGATGGGGAGTGAGTTTAAGATGCTCTGGAAGATGTAAAGAAGGCATGCTCACCTTCATGAAGGAGTTAGTAGGGTAGAAATTCTGACAATATTTCAGGAAAAAGATGTGAGAGTCAAGCAGGTCCTTTATGGGCCCTTGCAGTGATAATGTGGAGAGGCAGCACAAGGACTTGAGGCTTAGCTGATGTGGGATGGAGTGTGTGTCTGGTTCAGAGGATGTGCTTTACCATGAGGTTGTGTAGTTGCCTTGTGGTTAATGTTTATTTGTTTTGACCCTGCTAGATTGGACCTTTAACTGAGCTACTCAGGTGCCCCTGACATGGACACTTTTAAATACATATTAGAAAAAGAGCATTGAAAATATATTGCTTTCTTGGCCTTTCCTATATGCAGGGCATTGTGTGGAGCATGTCACTTAAGTCATCACTGTGTTTAGTGCTAGAACAGTGAGACTGGTGGCAGAAGAGGGCCTGCCTGGTTCCTGGGTCTGAATTCCTGGGGTTGCTGCTTCTTAGAGGTACAAGTTAGATCTTGTAGGTCTTTTCTGGAAAGGCAGCCATTCCATTAAAGTTATTTTTTCTATCACTTGGCAGTCTTTAGTGGGAATAAGTCTATTCTGCTTTTAGAAGAATGAAATTTCTTACTTAATGTGCAAGTAACATTAGGTTTTCTCCAGGGTAGGGGACATTTAGGTTAAAATGATTGTTTTGGTTTTCAGTTTTTAAAGCCAGTTTGAGGTGCAGTGCTATGTTTCTAGCAAGCTTGCTCTATATTCTGAGGGCTGTTGGAGGGGTGAGCCTTCAGGGTGGCTGGGCCATGTCATTGACCTGTGTGGAGTATGCACATGTAAATGCAGGCACTGCTGTGTGTAGTTTTACAGCAAGTGTGTAAACATGTGGATGTGTAGAGTCACTGCATCAGCAACACTTCTCATTTGATGGTCAAAAGGAGTAAATTTACAGATGATGCACAACTGTGACTACCAAAATACAAAGAGTGGTTAAGGGCTAATTGTGTTACTTTATTATAATTTTTCCACAATTCTCAAAAAGCCTGTTTGCTTTTCTTCTGTAGCTTTTGTCTGGTCCTTTGAGCCCCAACGAGAGTTTCCTGAGGTACCTTACTCTTCCACAAGACAATGAGCTTGCCATTGACTTAAGACAAACTGCAGTTGTTGTTATGGCCCATTTGGACCGCCTGGCTACTCCCTGTATGCCACCTCTGTGTAGCTCACCAACGTCTCATAAGGTATGTGAGATAGCAATGTTTATTCTTTGTATGTTTTACAGTTAGTAGCACTTCTAGATTCTCAGTCTGGGGAGACTCACTTTCTCTGGTTTTGGGGGTGGAGCTGGTTACAGCTTTTAAACATATATACAGTTTAAAGTGTTGTCAGTGGTCACAGGAAGTGATGAGCAAGCTGAGGTGCACAGGGGTTTAGGGCCCCATCCACTGTCCCAGGTTCCAGTGTCAGGAGATGTGTCCCCAGAGAGCTCTCCTTTATCCAAACAACCACATGATGTTCTGCCTTCCTCAGGGAGGTTCCAGTGCCTTTTTTGTACACTAGGAGTACTGCTTTTCACTTTTCTAGTCTTTTACATATCCTTTCAGTATCTCTGGTATTAGTATAAGTGGTAGCCTGTCATAGCTTGTTGTTTTTTCACAGTTAATACTGAGGAGCTTTCCTTATTAATAAACAGAACTTCTTTCTTTATATTAAAGCAACTTGGTATTCCATGTATGGATCTATCATGATTTTTTTGGTGGACACTGTGTTGCCAGAAGTTTGGACTCAAATACTGCTGCAGTAACTAGCCTTATACATTTGTTCTGTTTACACATATGCATGCACCGGTGGTGATGTATCTGATATGAGTAGACACATTAGCTGATTATCACAAAGTTGCTCACATACAGTTTGATCCTTCTCACCCACACCCAACAGTAGGGTACTTGTCTCTTAGCCTTGTGCTTAGGCTTTCAGATTTCTTCCTGTTATGACAAAAATGGTAACCTGATATAGTCCGAGCGTTTTAAAATATGTTTAAGGGAATTAGAGAGCAAGATGGCGGAGGAGTAGGAGACAGATTATCATTGGTCCCAGAAATTCACTCAGATAGTTAACAAACCATTCTGAACACCTACAAATTCAACAGGAGATTGAAGAGAAGAGCAGCAATTCTAGGAACAGAAAATCCACCACTTCCTGGAAGGTAGGACGTGCGGAGAACTGAATCTGAAGCAACGGGAAGATAGACCCCGGGGGGGGAGGGGCCAGATCCCGGCAAGTGAGAGAGCAATGGAGCACAAAGTCGGAACTTTAAGAAGTCTGCTCCACTGAGGGACAGCGCCCCAGAGGCTAAGCGGGGGGGAAGCCCTCATGGGGACAGTGTGGTCTCAGGACCCACGGGGACATAAAATGACCAGGCGTGTCTGAGAGTGACAGAGCTCGCAGGTATCAGAGAGAAGCCGATGGGAGAAACGGAGCCAAGCTGAGAAGGTGCCTCTCAGCTCGGTGTTACCTTGGGCCATGATCCAAAGCACAGTCAGGCCACTGCTCTTTGAGCGGGGACCCTACGGGTGGCAGATCCAGAGAGAACACCTCCTTCCTCCTCCAGGAGGAGTGGCACAGGAGCGGCTGCAGGAATCTGCTGGGTTTGGAGATTCTAAATGGGGCCGCGCGCCAGTTAGAAATGCTTGGTCACAGGCCAGATGAGCTCGGAGTATGGCTGGAGACCAGGGAGATGGGAGGGACTGACTGGTTTTCTCTGGGGATGCACTGAGGAGTGAGGTCCCGAGCTCTTGGCTCCTCCAGGTCGGAGATTAGGAGGTCGCCATTTTCATTCCCGTCCTCCAAAGCTGTACAGAAAGCAGTCAGGGAACAAAAGCTCACTAGAGTGAACCCGAGGTGATTGCTTAGCCTGGCCTCTGGCGAGGGTGGTGCAATTCCGCCGCTGGCAAAGACACTTAAGAATCACAGCAATAGGCCCCTCCCCCAGAAGATCAGCAAGAACATCCAGGCAAGACCAAGTTCACAGATTGCTGAGAATTGTGGAAATCCAGAGCTCGGGGAAAGCAACACAGAGAACTCATGGCTTATCCCCATGATCCTGTAGTCTTTCAAAGTTAAATTCTTTGAATTTAATTTTTTTTCTTACTCTTTTCTCTTAAATTTTTTCCTCTTTCCTATTTTAACGTTTTTTAACTATTATATCTTATCAACACTTTTTAATCTTTTCAAATTTTCATTGTTATCATCATATTTTATCCCTTCATTGTATTTAACCTTATTTTTATATACATATAGGGTCTGTTCAAGTCACCAGTTTAATGGACAGAGATAGACATAGACATAGAGATAGAGATACATATAGAGATAGAGTCAGAGACATAGATATAGAATCAGAAATATATGATATAGATATAGGGTTTTGTTTTATTTTATGTGTGTGTGTGTGTGTGTGTGTGTGTGTGTGTGTGTGTGTGTGTTTTGGTTTGCTGCCTCTTCTCCCCAGATATTTGGGTCTCTTCTGATTATGTTAGTGTATGTTTTTCTTTTCTTTTTTTTTTTTTTTTTTAAAGATTTTATTTATTTATTTCACAGAGGGAGAGAGATAACAAGTAGGCAGAGAGGCNNNGGGGGGAAGCAGGCTCCCCACTGAGCAGGGAGCCTGATGCGGGCCTCGATCCCAGGACCCTGGGATCATGACCTGAGCCGAAAGCAGAGACTTTAACCCACTGAGCCACCCAGGCGCCCGTGTGTATGTTTTTCTGAGGTCATTGCTACCCATTAGTATTTTGTTCTCTCATCCATCTATTATCTGCATAAAATGACAAGGAGGAAAAAATCAACACACACACATAAAAAGAGTAAGAGGCATTAACGGTGGCTAAGGACCTAATCAACGCGGAGACTAGTAATATGACAGAACTAGAGTTCAGAATGACGATTATCAAGGTACTGGCTGGGTTCCAAAAAACCATGGAAGATAATAGAGAATCCCTCTCTAGAGAAATAAAAACCCTTTCCGGAGAAATAAAAGAACTAAAACCTAAACAAGTTGAAATAAAAAAAGCTATTAATGAGGTGCAATAAAAAATGGAGGCTCATACTGCTAGGATAAATGAAGCAGAAGACAGAATTAGTGATTTTGAAGACCAAATGACAGAGAATAAAGAAGCAGAGGAAAAGAGAGAAAAACAACTACTGGACCATGAAGGGAGAACTCAAGAGATAAGTGATACCACAAGATGAAACAATTTTAGAACAATTGGGATCCCAGAATAAGAATAGAGGGGGGGGCAGAAGTTATATTGGAACAAATTATAGAACAGAATTCCCCTAATTTGTCGAAGGGAACAAGCATCAAAATCCAGGAGGCACAGAGAACCCCCCTCAAAATCAATAAAAGTAGGTCCACACCCCGTCATCTAATAGTAAAACTTACAAGTCTTAGTGACAAAGAGAAAATCCTGAAAGCAGCTCAGGACAAGAGGTCTATAACATACAATGGTAGAAATATTAGACTGACAGCAGACCTATCCACAGAGTCCTGGCAGGCCAGAGAGAATTGGCATGATATTATTCAGAGCACTAAACGAGAAAAATATGCAGCCAAGACCACTATATCCAGCTAGGCTTTAATTGAAAATAGAAGGAGAGATAAAAAGCTTCCAGGATAAACAAAGTCTAAAGGAATTTGCAAACACCAAGCCAGCTCTAAAGGAAATATTGAAAGGGGTCCTCTAGGCAAAGAGAGAGCCTAAAAGAAACAGACCAGAAAGGAAGAGACACAATATACAGTAACTGTCACCTTACAGGCAATACAGTGGCACTAAAGTCATATCTCTCAATATTTACCCTGAATATAAATGGACTAAATGCCCCAACTAAAAGGCACAGGGCATGAGAATGGATAAAAAAACAAGACCCATCGATAGGCTGTCTACAAGAAACTCATTTTACACCCAAAGATACCTCCAGATTTAACATGAGGGGGTGGAAAGCAATTTAACATGTCAATGGACAGCAAAAGAAAGCTGGAGTGGCAATGCTTATATCAAATAAATTAGATTTTAAGCGAAAGAATATGAGATGAGGAAGGACACTATATCATACTTAAAGGATCTGTCCAACAAGAAGATCTAACAATTGTAAATATCTATGCCCCTAACATGGGAGCCATACAATTATATAAACCAATTAATAACAAAATCAAAGAAACACATTGACAATAATACGATAATGATAGGGGACTTTAACACTCCCCTTACCGAAATGGACAGATCATGGAAGCAAAAGATCAACAAGGAAATAAAGGCATTACATGACACCCTGGACCAGTTGGACATCAGAGATATATTCAGAACATTCCATCCGAAAACAACAGAATACACATTCTTCTCCAGTGCACATGGAACATTCTCCAGAATAGACCACATTCTGGGTCACAAATCAGGTCTCAACTGGGACCAAAAGACTGGGATCATTCTCTGCATATTTTCAGACCATAATGCTCTGAAACTAGAACTCAATCACAAGAGGAACGTTGGAAAGAACTCAAATACATGGAGGCTGAAGAAAATCCTACTCAAGAATGAATGGATCAACCAGGAAACTAAAGAAAAATTAAAAAAATTCATGGAAACCAGTGAAAATGAAAACGCAACTGTTTAAAATATTTGGGACACAGCAAAAACAGTCCTGAGAGGAAAGTATATAGCAATACAAGCCTTTCTCAAGAAGCAAGAAAGATCTCAAGTACACAACCTAACCCTACAGCTAAAGGAGCTGGAGAAAGAACAGCAAAGAAAGCCTACACCCAGTGGGAGAAGAGAAATCATAAAGATCAGAGCAGAAATCAATGAAATAGAAACCAAAAGAACAGTGGAACAAATCAATGAAACTAGGAATTTGTTCTTTGAAAGAATTAATTAAGATTGATATAACCTTGGCCAGACTTATCCAAAAGAAAAGAGAAAGGACTCAAATAAATATAATCATGAATGTAAGAGGAAAGATCACAACCAACACCAAAGAAATACAAACAATTATAAGAGCATGTTATGAGAAACTCTACACCAGCAAATTTGACAATCTGGAAGAAATGGATGCATTCTTAGAGACATACAAACTACCAAAACTGAACCAGGAGGAAATTGAAAACCTGAAAAGACCCACAACCAGTAAGGAGATTGAAGCAGTCATCAAAAATCTCCCAACGAACAAGAGCCCAGGGCCAGGCGGCTTCCCAGAGGAATTCTACCAAACATTGAAAGAAGAATTAATACCTATTCTCCTGAAACTGTTCCAAAAGATAGAAATGAAAGGAAAACTTCCAAGCTCATTTTATGAGGCCAGCATTACCTTGATCCCAAAAGCAGGGCAAGATCCCATCAAAAAGGAGAATTACTAATATCCTTGATGAACAGGGATACAAAAATCCTCAACAACATATTAGCCAATAGGATCCAGCAGCACATTGAAAGGATTATTCACCATGACCAAGTGGGACTTATTCCCGGGCTGCAAGGTTGGTTTAACATTCACAAATCTGTCAGTGTGATACAAGACATTAATAAAAGAAAGAACAAGAACCATATGATCCTCTCAGTAGATGATGAAAAAACATTTGACAAAGTACAGCATCCTTTCTGGATCAAAACTCTTCACGGTGTAGGCATAGAGGGTACATGCCTCAATATCATCAAAGCCATCTATGCAAAACCCACAGCAAATATCATTCTCAATGGAGAAAAACTGAGAGCTTTTCCCCTAAAGTCAGGAACACAGCAGGGCTGTCCACTATCACCACTGCTCTTCAACATGGTACTAGAAGTCCTAGCCTCAGCAATCAGACAACAAAAAGAAATAAAAGGCATCCAAATCAGCAAGGAAGAAGTCAAACTCTCACTCTTTGCAAATGATACTTTATGTGGAAAACCCAAAGGACTCCACTCCAAAACTGCTAGCACTCATACAGGAATTCAGTCAAGTGTCAGGATATAAAATCAATGCACAGAAATCAGTTGCATTTCTATATACCAACAACAAAACAGTAGAAAGAGACATTAAGGAGTCTATCCCATTTATAATTGCACCCAAAACTATAAGATACCTAGGAATAAACCTAACCAAAGAGGCAAAGAATCTGTATTCAGAAAACTATAAAGTACTCATGAAAGAAATTGAGGAAGACACAAAGAAGTGGAAAAACATTCCATGCTCATGGATGGGTAGAATAAATATTGTGAAAATGTCTATGCTACCTAGAGCAATCTACACATTTAATGCAATCCCCATCAAAATACCAGCAATTTATTTCAAAGAAATGGAACAAATAATCCTAAAATTTATATGGAACCAGAAAAGACCCCGAAGAGCCAAAAGAATGTTGAGGAAGAAAACCAATGTTGGTGGCATCACACTTCCAGATTTCAAGCTCTATTACAAAGCTGTCATCATCAAGACAGTATGGTACTGGCACAAAAACAGACACATAGACCAGTGGAACAGAATAGAGAACCCAAAAATGGACCCTCAACTCTATGGTCAACTAATCTTCGACAAAGCAGGAAAGAATGTCCAGTGGGAAAAAGACAGTCTCTTCAACAAATGGTGTTGGGAAAACTGGTCAGCCACATGCAGAAAAATGAAACTGGATCATTTCCTTACACCACACACAAAAATAGACTCAAAATGGATGAAAGACTTCAATGTGAGGAAGGAATCCATCAAAATCCTTGAGGATAACATAGGCAGCAACCTCTTTGACCTCAGCCGCAGCATCTTTTTCCTAGGAACATCACCAAAGGCAAGGGAAGCAAGGGCAAAAATGAACTATTGGGACTTCATCAAGATTAAAAGCTTTTGCACAGCAAAGGAAACAGTCAACAAAACCAAAAGACAACTGACAGAATGGGAGAAGATATTTGCAAATGACATATCAGATAAAGGGCTAGTATCCAAAATCTATAAAGAGCTTCTCAAACTCAACACCCATAAAACAAATAACCCAGTCAAGAAATGGNGCTCAATACCCATAGAACAAATAACCCAGTCAAGAAATGGGCAGAAGACACGAACAGACATTTCTCCAAAGAAGACATCCAAATGGCCAACAGACACATGAGAAAGTGCTCAACANGAATGCAAGCTGGAGCAGCCACTCTGGAAAACAGTGTGGAGGTTCCTCAAAAATTTGAAAATAGAGGTACCCTACAACCCAGCAATCACACTACTGGGTATTTACCCTAAAGATACAAAGGTAGTGATCCTCAGGGGCACGTGCACCCGAATGTTTATAGGAGCAATGTCCACAATAGCCAAACTATGGAAAGAACCTAGATGTCCATTAACAGATGAATGTATAAAGAAGAAGTGGTATATATATATACACAATGTAATACTATGTAGCCATGAAAAGAAACGAAATCTTGGAATGTCGTGGATGGAACTAGAGCGTATAATGCTACACAAAATATGTCAATCAGAGAAAGACCATTATCATATGATCTCTCTGATATGAGGAACTTGAGGGGCAGGGCAGTGGTTCCTGGGGGCGGTAGGGAGGGAAAAATAATGAAATAAGATGGAATTGGGAAGGAGACAAATCATAAGAGACTCTTAATCTCACAGAACAAACAGGATTACTGGGGCGTGGGACGGTAGGTATAGGTTGGATGGGTTATGGACATTGTGGGGCGTTTGTGCTATGGCGAGTGCTGTCAATGTTGTAAGCCTGATGATTCAGAGACCTGTACTCTTGGGGCAAATAATAATAATAAAAATATGTTTATGGTTTACTTATTTACTTTTTAATGATTTCTATTAAAATAAAATGCTGTGGAAGAATAGCCTATTCATTTACTTCATCTTACCTGTTAACTGAAGTAATATGGAATCTTATGATTTATTTTGATGTTTTTGATCACCTCTTTTCTTTACATGCTTGGTTTTTATCCTATGGTATCTCAGTGTTACTCTTAGCATAAATCTTTCTGTTTTTTGAGTAATAAATAAATATTCTTGTTTTTGTTTTTAGTTTTTGAAGATAGTTTATGTAGATACTTGTAAGTTTTCATTGCTTTTGCTTTTATAAAGTATAATATAACTTTAAAAAATTAACATATAATGTATTATTTGTTTCAGCCATTCAGATCTGTGAATCATCAGTCTTACACAATTCACAGGACTCACCATAGCATGTACCCTCCTCAGTGTCCATCACTCAGCCACCCCATTTCTCCCACTCCTCTACCTTCCAGCAACCCTCAGTTTGTTTTCTGAGATTAAGAGTCTCTTATGGTTTGTCTCCCTCTCTGGTTTCACCTTGAAAAAAGAAATATTCTTGCCGCTATAAAGAAAATGTTTACTTATCTTGTTATCTTACAGGGATCGTTGCAAGAAGTCATAGGATGGGGTTTAATAGGATGGAAATACTATGCGAATGTGATTGGTCCAATTCAGTGTGAAGGACTTGCCAACCTGGGGGTCACTCAGATCGCCTGTGCAGAGAAACGCTTCCTGATCTTGTCACGGAATGGCCGCGTGTACACTCAGGCCTACAACAGTGACACGCTGGTGAGTGTTCTGGAGCCCAGATGACTTCCCTTCTGGGTACTTTTCTATTACAGGTGGTACAGAATTCTTTAAGTCATTTGATTTCTGAAGATTTAGAAACATCCGTTCATTGTATTTTACTAGTCGTACTCAATAATCTTAAATACTTAAGATCATTATTGTCAAAATTTGGGGCAGAATTTCTTAGTTGGTAAGATCAGGAGCTCCTTACAGTAATATGCATTGCCCATCATGATTCCCCTTTGTAAACTAATTTTCCACGTGTAAACTCAGTATATTTTGGGGGCCAGATAGTAAGAAATGAGGGAATTGGGCCTTGTGGGGATAGATCATGTTCCTGTTAAAGGAAGGTGCTTTTTACCTTGAGTTGTGAATTTCCATTGTGTGGAGGTGGCCTAGTCATGTCACAGAGCACTTCGAGGCTGCCCACCCTTCTGCTGGTAGTGGGCAGGGCATTTGGATGATTGGATGGCAGCCTCCAGAAGCTCTTGTTCTTTTAGTTCTAGGAGAGTTTGTTAAAATGAGATGCAAATTGAGAAGAGTCATGCTGTTTTCATTGTCCTTGGACTGCTTACTAATTTTCTCCCTATTTTTACCCTTTTAGGCCCCACAGCTGGTCCAGGGTCTTGCTTCCAGAAACATTGTAAAGATTGCTGCCCATTCTGATGGTCACCACTACCTGGCTCTGGCAGCCACGGGAGAAGTGTACTCCTGGGGTTGTGGGGATGGTGGACGACTGGGCCATGGGGATACTGTGTATGTATGGTTGATTCTTATAATTGACATGCTTTCCCTTTGAGTTGCTATATCCAAAATGGGATGGAAACGATAAGTGTGGCTGGTTGTTTTCCATCTGCTCTGACATGTAGGGCTAGGGTGTAACGGCTATCAAGATACGTCAGCCCCTGGGTTCTGCCATGGGAGTTCTGCCCAGAGCACAGAGGATGACATCGGTTGGCCTTCCTGTTCTTCTCTCCCAGATTCAAAGCTTCCAGCTTTTGCTATTCCTGTTTTAACTACACATCCCAACACCCCACACTGTGGAGTTTACTAAAGCAAATCCCACATTATTTGTTTCTTCATTCACAAACACTTCAGCGTATCTCTATCAGATAAGATCCTCCTTTCCTTAAGCCATTCCATTTTCATAGGTACAAAACTCAGTAATTTCTTAGTATCCTATTTTGTGGAAGCTTTTGATTATTGTGAGAGACCAGGAATAAAACAAAATGGTTGTTCTAAATGCAGGGTTGTAAAAATGGAGAGTTCCCATAGCTGCCCTAGAGTGGCGGGAACCCTTTTATATGTTGCTGGCTTGAGTGGGGAGACTGATAGGGGAAAACTTTGGCCTTTTTTTTTTTTTTAAAGATTTTATTTATTTATTTATTTGACACAGAGAGAGATCAGATCACAAGTAGGCAGAGAGAGAGGAGGAAGCAGGCTCCCTGCTGAGCAGGGAGCCGGATGCGGGCCTCGATCCCAAGACCCTGAGATCATGACCTGAGCCGAAGGCAGAGGCTTTAACCCACTGAGCCACCCAGGCGCTCAGTGGCCTTTTGATTAAAATTGAAGATGCAACCCCACTTCAAGAGGGTTAGAGGCATGAACAGCAGAGTTCAGAGGAGTCTGGCCCTTCATCACTGTGGTGGAATGGAGATGGATATCCCTGGGTAGAATCTCAGTCTGTGAAAAAAGCTGAGCAATGTGTATTGTGTGTTAGCATTTAGCAGAAATATTCCAAACTTGGTAGTGCTGTAAGGGAATCAGACAAACTTAGTAAAATGATTATGAGAAACAAAGGTATGCTAATTGTAGAGTTTATTATTTTGCTATTCTCAGACTAAAGGGGGTGAGATGGGTGGAGCATGTAGGACTTGAAAGGATGGAGATACAAACTGGAGATGTTAGTTTTTTGCTTCTTTTATGTTATTTGTAATTTGTACTAAATTACAAAAAACTAGTAATAAAATAATACTCAGTTGAGATTAAGTGCTAGATGCTAGATTAAATAACTTGTCCATTGCTCGAGAAATTGAGGGAAGGAAAAGATCATTGAAGATGGTGGGAGTTGGAGGGAAACTTTGGGAGATTGAAATGTGAGCTAAACAGGAAGGAGAAGTGGTATCAGAGTAGGGTTGTTTAGCTCTCTCTGTGCCTACGTGTGCCCATGCTTTTGTGTGCATTTATTTATTTTGCAGAATAGTGGGTCACAAAGTCAGTAAACCATGTCTTTGAAGAGGGTAGAGTTGGGTGTTACCAATCACAGTACACATATTCTGGATTATAAGTGTAGGGTATTTTGCCAGTTTTGAAAGTGAAGATCCAACTACTAAGACTTCTACGTAATTAATCCTTACTGCCTCCTACTTTTCATTTGTAAAATATAGATTTGAGTGTGATTAGTAAGCCTTGCTCCTTCATTCCTTACTCATTTTTTAAAAAAATGTGTAAATTTTAACCATCGGTATGAGGTTTATAATCTGTTTGTTTTAAAAGTATAACTTGATGAGTTTCAGCAAATGCATGCAGTTGGGGAACCACCACAACTGAGAGAACATTTTTGGTGCCCCTGCTACTTTCTTTGGACCCCTTTGCAGTCAACCCCTGCTCTCTACTTACAGTTCCTGATCTGCCCTCTGTCACTATGTGGTATTTTGTTCTTGGCTCTTTTACTTAGCAGAGTTCCTGAGCTTCAGCCAAGTTGTTGGGTATGTCACTAGTTGTTTGTCCCTGTTGCTGAGTGGTCTGTCTATGGATGGGTCACTGTTTTGGACCACTATGAACAAAACTGCTCTAGACTTGATTGTATAAGTGTTTAACAAACCTGTTTTGATATTCCTGCTTGGCGTTAGGTGCCTAATAAACAGTCAATCATGGAAGTGTTGGATATTTGAATTCTATGTTCCTTAATTATTTCATAAGGTGCCTGAAAGGACAAACTGTCTTGGCACTCTGATAGTTTATTCAGATAGTTATTTTCTTTGCTAACACTAGTAGGACATGTGTAGAAGGACATTCACATTTGTTTCCTTTCTCTCCACAGGCCTTTGGAAGAGCCTAAGGTGATATCTGCTTTCTCTGGAAAACAGGCTGGGAAGCATGTGGTGCACATCGCATGTGGAAGCACATATAGTGCGGCCATCACTGCCGAGGGGGAGCTGTATACCTGGGGCCGAGGGAACTACGGCCGACTAGGCCACGGTACATTTGCCTTGAGCCAGCTTGAGCATGCAGTGGGAGGTTGCCTCTCTTGAAGATTTTACAATAATGATTATCCTATCTGTTTGAAGGCTCCAGTGAAGATGAGGCCATCCCAATGCTGGTAGCTGGGCTTAAAGGATTGAAGGTCATTGATGTGGCATGCGGGAGCGGGGATGCTCAAACCCTGGCCGTGACGGAGAATGGTATGCAGTGCATATGCTGCCCGGGCTGGTCCTCAGGATGAGGAGTGCCGCTTTCCTTGAGGGAGTGAACGTTGGAGTAGAGTGCACCTCATATGGCTGCCCCTTTGTCCTTCTTTAAGTGGTGTGCACCTCAGGGTCCGTGGCAGATGTTAAGAAGTTAATAGGACTTTTAACATCTGTTGCCCATATCCATAAGAGAGCTAGTTAACAGCTATATCTTCCCTATTTGGGCATTTTATTTTTTAAAAAAAAAGTGAGAGTTACAGTGGAATAATTGACATTCTGAATTGTTTCTGGTTATTATTATTATATTTCCTAATGTTCACTGACCTTTGATTCACTGGTAAATCCTGCTTTGTCTGTGTGGATTCTAGTATGCTGCTACGTTGTTGGCTTGTTTTTAATTTCACTTTTGTATTTGTGTTCATTACTGAGATTATACTCATTTTGCTTTTCCTTTGAGGGTACATTTAGCAAGTTTGATGTAAGAATCTTACTGATTTTTAAAACTATTTATTTGTTAATATTGTGGGGGTTTGTCAGAATCAGCTGGGGAGCCTCTCTACCCTGCTGCAGAAGTTGAATGGCATGTTGGGAACTGACTTACTTCTGGGGATTACTTTCTTTTTTTAAAAAATTATTTACTTATTTATTAGTTTCAGAGGTAAATCCTGCTTTGTCTGTGTGGATTCTAGTATGATGCTACGTTGTTGGCTTGTTTTTAATTTCACTTTTGTATTTGTGTTCATTACTGAGATTATACTCATTTTGCTTTTCCTTTGAGGGTACATTTAGCAAGTTTGATGTAAGAATCTTACTGATTTTTAAAACTATTTATTTGTTAATATTGTGGGGGTTTGTCAGAATCAGCTGGGGAGCCTCTCTACCCTGCTGCAGAAGTTGAATGGCATGTTGGGAACTGACTTACTTCTGGGGATTACTTTCTTTTTTTAAAAAATTATTTACTTATTTATTAGTTTCAGAGGTGGAACTTAGTGATTCATTAGTTGCATATAACATCCAGAGCTCATTATATCAAGTGCCCTCCTTAATGCCCATCACCCAATTACTCCATCCCCCAACCCACATCCCTTCCAGCAACCCTGTTAGTTTCCTATAGTTAAGAGTCTTTTATGGTTTGTCTCCCTCTGATTTCCTCTTATTTTTTCTTCCCTCTGCTATGCAGTTGGGGAACCACCACAACTGAGAGAACATTTTTGGTGCCCCTGCTACTTTCTTTGGACCCCTTTGCAGTCAACCCCTGCTCTCTACTTACAGTTCCTGATCTGCCCTCTGTCACTATGTGGTATTTTGTTCTTGGCTCTTTTACTTAGCAGAGTTCCTGAGCTTCAGCCAAGTTGTTGGGTATGTCACTAGTTGTTTGTCCCTGTTGCTGAGTGGTCTGTCTATGGATGGGTCACTGTTTTGGACCACTATGAACAAAACTGCTCTAGACTTGATTGTATAAGTGTTTAACAAACCTGTTTTGATATTCCTGCTTGGCGTTAGGTGCCTAATAAACAGTCAATCATGGAAGTGTTGGATATTTGAATTCTATGTTCCTTAATTATTTCATAAGGTGCCTGAAAGGACAAACTTGTCTTGGCACTCTGATAGTTTATTCAGATAGTTATTTTCTTTGCTAACACTAGTAGGACATGTGTAGAAGGACATTCACATTTGTTTCCTTTCTCTCCACAGGCCTTTGGAAGAGCCTAAGGTGATATTGTTTTGTTTTGTTTCTTAAATTACACGTATGAGTGAAATAATCTGATATTTGTCTTTCTCTGACTGGCTTATTTTGCTTAGCATAATACGCTAAAGTTCCATCCACATCTTTGCAAATAGCAAGATTTCATTCTTTTTTGATGATGGAGTAATATTCCATTGCATATATATATATATATATATATATATATGTATATATATATACACACACACACACGATATCTTACTTATCCATTTATCTCTTGGTGGGTATATGGGCTCTTCCCATAGTTTGGCTATTGTGGATGTTCCTGCTATAAACTTTGGGGTACGTGTGACCCTTCCAATGACTGTGTTTGTATCCTCTGAATAAATACCTAGTAGTGTGATTGCTGGATTGTAAGGTAGCTTTATTTTTAACGTTTTGAGGACTCTCCATACTGTTTTGCAGAGTGGCTGCACAGTTTGCATTCCCACCAACAGTGTAAAAGTGTTCCCCTTTCTCCGTATCCTCACCATCATCTGTTGTTTTCTGAGTTGTTAATTTTAGCCGTTCTGACTGGTGTGAGGCGGTATCTTATTACGGTTTTGATCTGTATTTCCCTGATGCCAAGTGATGTTAAGTGTTTTTTTCATGTGTCTATTGGCCATTTGTATGTCTTCTGTTCATATCTTCTGCCCATTTCTTTTCTTTCTTTTTTTTTTTTTTTCTGCCCATTTCTTGATTGGATTATTTGTTCTTTGGGTGTTGAGTTTGGTAAATTACAGATTTTGGATACTAGCCCTTTATCTGAAATGTCATTTGCAAATATCTTCTCCCAGTCCATAGGTTTCCTTTTAGTTTTGTCGACTGTTTCCTTTGCTGTGCAAAAACTTTTTATCCTGATGAAGTCTCAGTAGTTCATTTTTGCTTTTGTATCCCTTTCCTTTGGATATGTGTCTAGCAAGAATTTGCTGAGGTCAAGGTCAAAAATGTTGCTGCCTGTGTTCTCCTCTAGGATTTTGATGGATGCTCGTCTCACATTTAGGTCTTTCATCCATTTTGAGTTTATTTTTGTGTGTGGTTTAAGACAGTGGTCCAGTTTCATTCTTCTGCCTGTGGCTAATTTTCCCAACACAGTTGTTGAAGAGACTGCCTTTTTCCATTGGATATTCTTTCCTGCTTTGTCAGAGATTAGTTAACCATAGAGTTGAGGGTCCAATTCTGAATTTTCTGTTCTGTTCAACTGATCTATGTGTCTGTTTTTGTGCCAGTACCATACCATGGTTTTATGATTGTAGCTTTGTAATACAACTTGAAGTCTGGATTTGTGATGCCACCAGCTTTGGTTTTCTTTTTCAACATTCCTTTGGCTATTTGGGGTCTTTTCAGGTTCCATACAAGGTTTAGAATGTTTGTTCCAGCTCTGTGAAAAATGCTGATGATAGTATTTTAATAGGGATGGCATTAAATGTATAGATTGCTTTTAGATAGCATGGACATTTTAAGCATATTTTGTTCTTCCAATCCATGAACATGGAATATTTTTTCTTTTCTTTGTGTCTTCCTCAATTTCTTTCATGAGTGTTCTATAGTTTTCAGAGTATAGATCCTTTACCTCTTCGGTTAGGCTTATTCCTAGGTATCTTATTGTTTTTGGTACAGTTGTAAATGGGATCGATTCCTTGGTTTCTCTTTCTTCTGCTTCATTGTTAATGTATAGAAAAGCAACTGACTTCTGTGCGTTGATTTTATGTCCTGCCACTTTGCTGAATTCCTGTATGAGATCTAGCAATATTGGGGTGGAGTCTTTTGGGTTTTCCACATAGAATATCATGTCGTCTGTGAAGAGTGAGAGTTTGTTGTCTGATTTCTTTTTGTTGTCTGATTGCTGAGGCTAGGATTTCCAGTACTATGTTGAACAGGAGTGGTGAGAGTGAACATCCCTGTCATGTTCCTGACATTAGGGGAAACCTGAGGGTTTTTCCCCGTTGAGAATGATATTCTCTGTGGCCTTTTCATAGATGGCTTTTATGATATTGAGGTTTGTTCCCTCTACCCCTACACTGCAGAGAGTTTTTATCAAGAAAGGATGATGTATTTTGTCAAATGCTTTTTCTGCATCAGTCGAGAGGATTGTATAGTTCTTGTCCTTTTTTATTGATGTGGTGTATCAAATTGATTTGTGGATGTTGAACCAGCCTTGCAGCCCAGTAATAAATCCCACTGGTGAATGGGTCATGGTGAATATCCTTTTGATGTATTGTTGGATCCTATTAGGTAGTATCTTGGTGAGAATTTTTGCATCCATGTTCATCAGGGATATTGGTCTGTAATTCTCCTTTTTGGTGGGGTCTTTGTTTTTGGGATCAAGGTAATCCTGACCTCATAGAATGCGTTTAGAAATTTTCCTTCCATTTCTGTTTTTTAAGGAGCTTCAGAAGAATAGGTATTAATTCTTCTTTAAATGATTGGTAGAATTTTTGATTACTATTTCAGTGTCTTTCTTGGTTATGGGTGTGTTCAGGTTTTTCTTCCTGTTTCAATTTTGGTAGTTTTTAGGTTTAGGGGTGCATCCATTTCTTCCAGATGCCAAATTTGTTGGCATATATTTGCTCATGATGAGCTCTTATAATTGTATGTTTTCGGTATTGGTTGTGATCTCTCCTCTTTCATTTATGATTTTATTTATTTGGGTCCTTTCTCTTTTCTCTCTCTCTCTTTTTTTTTTAAGATTTTATTTATTTATTTGACACAGAGAGAGAGAGATCACAAGTAGGCAGAGAGGCAGGCAGAGAGAGAGAGAGGAGGAAGCAGGCTCCCCGCTGAGCAGAGAGCCCGATGCGGGCCTCGATCCCAGGACACTGAGATCATGACCTGAGCCGAAGGCAGAGGCTTTAACCCACTGAGCCACCCAGGCGCCTGGTCCTTTCTCTTTTCTTATTGATAAGCCTGGCTAGAGGTTTATCGATCTTATTAATTCATTCAGAAAACCAGCTCCTAGTTTCATTGCTCTCTTCTACTGCTCTTGATTTATATTTCATTGATTTCTGCTCTCATCTTATTATTTTTCTTCTCCTGTTGGATTTAAGCTTTATTTGCTGTTCTTTTTCCAGCTCCTTTAGGGTATGGTTAGATTGTGTATATGAGACTTCTCTTGTTTCTTGAGAAAGGCCTCTATTGGTATATCCTTTCCTGTTAGGACTGCTTTTGCTGCATCCCAAAGTATGCGAACTACTGTGTTTTCATTTTCATTTGCTTCCGTGTATTTTTTAATTGTTCTTTAGTTTCCTGGTTGTCCCATTCATTTTTTTAGTAGGGTGTTCTTTAACTTCCATGTATCTGTGTTCCTTCCAAATTTTATTTTGTGATTGAGTTCAAGTTTTAAAGCATGTGGTCTGAAAATATGCATGGTATAATCTCAGTCTTTTGGTTCCAGTTGAGACCTGATATGTGATGCGGTATGTGATCTATTCTGGAGAATGTTCCATGTGCACTCGAGAGGAATGTGTGTTCTGTTGCTTTAGGATGAAATTCTCTGAATTTTTCTGTTAAGTCCATCTGGTCCAGGGTGTCATTCAAAGCCCTTGTTTCCTTGTTGATCTTCTGCTTAGATGATCTTTCTATCTCTATGAGTGGGGTGTTAAAGTCCCTTAGTATTATTATATTATTATCAATGTGTTTCTTTAATTTTGTTACTAATTGGTTATATATTTGCCTGCTCCCAACATAGGCCATAAATATTTACAACTGTCAGATCTTCTTGTTGGACAGACCCTTTTATTATGAATCAGTGTCCTTACTCATCTCTTATTATAGTCTTTGGTTTAAAGTCTAGTTTGTGTGATATAAAGATGGCTACTCCAGCTTTCTTTTGATGTCCATTAGTATGATAAATGGTTCTCCAACCTCTCACTTTCAATTTGGTTGTGTCTTTGGTTCTAAAATGAGTCTCTTATAGACAGCATATCGCTGGGTCTTGTTTTTTTTTATCCATTCTGATACCTTATCATTTTTGATTGGAGCAATTAGTTTATTTATATTCAGAGTAATTATTGAAGAATATGAGTTTAGTGCCATTGTTATTACCTGTGAAGTTGCTGTTTCTGTATATTTTCTCTGTTCCTTTCTGGCCTTTGTTACTTTTGGGTTCTCTCTTTGCTCAAAGAATCCCCTTTAATATTTCTTGTGGGGCTGGTTTAGTGTTCACAAATTCCTTTAGTTTCTGTTTGTCCTGGAAACTCTTTATGTCTCTTTCTATCCTGAATGATAGCCTTGCTGGATAAAGTATTTTTGGCTGCATATTTTTCCCATTTAGCATGCATGTTGAATATAACATGTCAGTCCTTTCTGGTCTGCCAGGTCTCTGTGGACAGGTCTGCTGTCAGCCTTATGTGTCCACCTCTTGTCCTGAGCTGCTTTCAGGATTTTCTCTTTGTCTCTGAAATTTGCAAGCTTCACAGTTATATGTCAAGATGTTGACCTATTTTTATTGATCTCGAAGGGGTTTTCTGGGCTTCCTGCATTTGAATGCCTGTTTCCCTCCCCAAATTAGGGAAATACTTAACTATAATTTGTCTAAAGGAATGTTCTGTCCACCCCCCCATCATCTGGGACCCCCTTATTGTATGGATATTTTTTTGCTTTATGGTATTTGAGTTCTTGAAATCTCCCTTCATGATCCGGTAGTTGTTTTTCTCCCTCCTCTTCTCAGGTTCCTTGTTTTACATCATTTTTTTTTTCTGTATCACTGACTTTTCTCCCTACTTTGTCCTTGCTGTTGGAGCCTCCGTTTGTGACTGCATCTCAGCTTTTTAATTTCGGCCTGATTAGATTTTACTTTTTTATTTATACAGAAAGGGATTCTCTTTTGTCTTCTATGCATTTTTAAAGCCCATCCAGTATCGTTATAATCATCGTTTTAAATTCTAGTTCAGGTATTTTATTTATATCTGTTATTGATTAAATCTCTGGCAGTGAGTATTACCTCCTGTTCTTTCTTTTGGGGTGAGTTTTTCCATTTCATCATTATGTTGAGAAAAGAACAGAAGAAAATGAGAGAATAGACAAAAATAACAAAGGAAAAAACAAGACAAAACCGAGGAAACAAAAACAAAGGAAAATAAAAAATCAAACAAGAAGTAAAACAGAACAAAACAATAAACTAGATCTCGTGTGTGGTTTGGTCTGTTTGTTAAAAGAAACTATTCCAAAATAGCAAAAAAAGATAATTGTGTGTGTGTGTGTGTGAGTATACACACACACACATATATACATATATATATATATAAGTATAGTAAAATACAATGAAAGTAAACCAAAAATTATATATGTGTGTGTGTGTGTATAATGTATATATAAAATTATCCATTCATCTCTTATAGGGCAGTGGATAAAGAAGTTGTGGTTCATATATACAATGGAATATTATTCATCCACCAGAAAGGATGCATAGCCACTATTTGCATTGACATGGATGGAACTGGAGGAAATTATGCTGAGTGAAATAAGTCAAGTAGAGAAAGACAGTAATCATATGGTTTCACTCATATGTGGAACATAAGGAATAGCATAGAGAACATTAAGGGAAGGAAAACTGAAGCGGGGGATATCAGAGAGGCAGATGAACCGTGAGAGACTATGGACTCTGGGAAACAATCTGAGGGTTTTGGAGGGGAGGGGATGGAGGGATGTAGTAACCGGGTGATGGGTATTAAGGAGGGCATGTGTTGTAATGAGCACTGGGTGTTATACGCAAATAATGAATCATGGAACACTGCATGAAAAACTAATGATGTACTCTATGGTGACTAACATAACAATAAAAAAAAGAAAAAATAAATATTAAAGAATAAAAGAATTGAAAAAATAAGGAAATAACTGAATGAAAATAAAGCTGGAAGACTAAAGAATAGAAAAAAACCCACCAATGTTATATAGTGTTTTCCCCAAGAGCCAAAGTTTTGTAGTTCTCTTTCATCTGTAAACTTGGTGCTATCCAGTTGTTCCTGCTGGTCTTTCGGTGGAAGGGCCTTTTGCACTGATTCTCGGGTGCCCTTGCCCTGGTGGAATTGCGCCTCCTTTGCCAGGGTGCTGGGCTCTGTTGAAGTGGCTCTGATTGCGCTGCGTAAGGTTATGTTTTGCTCCTTGAAGGCTTTCAGCACTGATGGCTTGATGTAAATGGTGGTGCCTGGATCTTTATCCCTAGATCTGAAAGTTCATTTCCCTCACTCTTCAGTGAACCCTCACAGAAAAGCTGTCAGTGACTCTGTTTCCTTAGTTTCTGTCCAAACTCTGTGTTCACTCAGCCTATGACTGAGTGTTTTTAATCTCAGGTGTGCACCGGAGTTTCCGGTCTCTACAAACTTTTATGGACTCCTGAGATGTGGACCCATGCTGTTCCTCCTGGGAGTTTGTGGGGTGTCTCACCGAGCTTCTGCCTTTTGCCTAGACCCTGTCCGGGGAGTGGTTGTGTGACCATGCAGCAGTTCGCAGTTCACTGTTTACAGTTTATAGCAACACACAGCAGAAAGCGGGCATCTAGACTTGCTGTTTTCATTAGGCTTTCCCACTCCGGTGCCTTGGAACTCTGCCACACTCAGCCACTCCCATTCTTCTTGTGGCCCTGGGGATCTTGAGACAATGCTCTCCCACCTGGGATTCTACCCTGCTTTGCCATCTGAGAACCTTTAACCCAATGATGTCCCCCATTGTGGCAGACTCCTAAAAGTTCCAGTGTGTTCTGCTGCTTATAATACTTTGCAGTAGCCTCCATAAGCAGGTTCCCTCTTCCTCTCTGCGGTTTCCTCAGATATATCACCTGGGATGCCAAGTCTCTGCACCTCCTATCTTCCAAAAAGTGATTGCTTTTCTATTTGTAGAATTGTAGCATTTCTTTTCTCAGATCGCCTCTTTTCACAGGTGTTCAGAATGATTTGATAACTATCTAGTTGAATTCCAGGGACCAGACAAACTTAGGGTCCCCTACTCCTCCACCGTCTTAACTCCCCTCCCTGGGGATTTCTTTAGTGAGAGAGAAAGAATATTTTGGGCATCTTCATGTCCACATAGGCCCCCTCACCTGAAAGGATAGACAGAGGCATCTTCTGCTACTGTAAACCTTAGAGAAAAACGGTCTCATCACTCATCTTGAAGTTCTCTTCTTCTGGCATGAAGCTTTCAATTTGACATCTTGTTTTTAAATCTCCACTGGTGAGTGATTGATAGATTTTATAAACCTCTTAACCAGAAAGTCTTTTCTTAAATAAGCCTTATTAGGGTTTGTTCTTGAATTCTTTGTGTGAAACTGCTATGTAAGTAAAGCTGTGTGAAGTTTCGACTAAGTTGCTGTGATAAACTATGCATGCTGTTTACCTCACATTGGTGTTTGTTCATATGGGGAAATGTCCCTGCTACATTACTGTTTTTGAGACTATTGGTTTAGTAGAAGCATCCTGACCTGTGAGGTCTGGTTCTCGGGTGACAGCGTCACTGAAAACATTGGAGAAAGTGGGAATTGCCAGCTGAGCTATGTGAACAATAGGCATTTTGCAAGGCATGTAAGTGTGTACACATTCTCTGATGTTTTGTGTGGGTTTGTTACATTGAGCATTGGTGTGTTTATGTCATTGACCACCCACTAGTGTATCTACAATTTTAGATCAGGGATTGGGTGTTTCCACAAATAGACTTGTATTGGAATGCCACCTTGCTTACGTATTTTCTGTGGCTGCTTTCCTGTGACGGTGGAACACTGAGATAGTTGTGACAGAGACCACATTGCCCACAAAGCCTAAAAATACTTATCTTCTGAACTTTAACAAAAAGTTTGTTGATCTTTAGTTCAGATAATTTAAAATAGAATGGGAACTTAGTCACTTATGAAGCAATCTGATTTCTTCTTTTACATTTCTTCTCATTTCTTTTCTCATTCTGTACAGTTTTTATCAGGTTTTTTTTTCTAGTAATTCACGTTTATTACATTTTTGCAAAGTTTTTAGCTTAGTTATCAGAGTAAGAAGAATGCAACCACATTTTTGTAATTTGTTTTATCGCTTTATGTAATTTTTAACTAGATTATACTAACAAATGTTATTGGAAATAAATGCTGTCATGCAGTTAACTTGTGGTGAGCATGACAGGAACAGTGTGCAGGCAGACCTGAGAGACAGTGGTCAGGGAGCTGCAACTTTTTGTGGTGGGCCAAGTTACGGTATTTTATGGAGGCAGTGGAGTTTTTGTTCTGTGTTCACTACTTGGTTGAACTGAACCCAGTCATTGAGCCCAAACTACTAAGGGTCAGGACTTTATTATTCTTTTAGCTAAAACTAAAAGAAAATTCAGCTATCCTTTTCTTAATTGCTTCTGTATCAACCTGAAGTATCAACTAGATTTCATTTG
Source organism: Ailurus styani (assembly GCA_002007465.1). Taxonomy (NCBI): domain Eukaryota; kingdom Metazoa; phylum Chordata; class Mammalia; order Carnivora; family Ailuridae; genus Ailurus; species Ailurus styani. The sequence continues at coordinate 523,092 of LNAC01000765.1, forward strand.
GTCAGAAGTCACTTGTATAGTGTTAACTAAATATATTAGTGATCTAGGTTTGTTATGGCTTATATTGAGTATTTTCAGCTATTTAAAAGTTGCATTAAGATATACAGTTATTTTTACTTAAATGTATTTGTGTTTTTTTAGGTCAGGTGTGGTCTTGGGGAGATGGTGACTATGGGAAATTGGGCAGAGGTGGTAGTGATGGCTGCAAAACACCAAAGCTTATTGAAAAGCTTCAAGATTTGGATGTCGTGAAGGTTCGATGTGGAAGTCAATTTTCTATAGCCCTGACGAAAGATGGCCAAGTTTATTCATGGGGAAAAGGTGACAACCAGAGACTTGGGCATGGAACAGAAGAACATGTCCGTTATCCCAAACTCTTGGAAGGCTTGCAAGGTGAGTGTAAAATGTAAACTTTTAAAACTCTTTGAAGCTTTTTCCTTAGTAATCTTTTAAAGTTTGTAGGTTTTTCTTTTTTCTTTTTTCTTTTTTTTTAAAGATTTTATTTATTTATTTGACACAGAGAGAGAGATTACAAGTAGGCAGAGAGGCAGGCAGAGAGACAGGGAGAGGAGGAAGCAGGCTCCCTGCTGAGCAGAGAGCCTGATGTGGTCCTCGATCCCAGGACGCTGAGATCATGACCTGAGCTGAAAGCAGAGGCTTTATTTAACCCACTGAGCCACCCAGGCGCCCGGTTTTTCTTTTTTTACCTAATATTTCATAATGACTTATCATTAGAAGGCTTTTACCCACATTTTCATACATATGGATAATAATAGAAAGTAGTTTATCTATTAAAAAATGGTGTAGGGCACCTTGGTGGCCAGTCTGTTAAGCATGTGCCTATGGCTCAGGTCATGATCCCAGAGTCCTGGGATCAAGTCCCACATCGGGCTCCCTGCTCTTCGTGGAGCCTGCTTCTCCCTCTGCCTCTGCCTTTCTCTTTATCTCTCCTGAATAAATAAATATTTCAAAAAAAATGGTGTAGAATTATTCTTACCAGATTTCATTCGAAACTCTTTCAATTTTACTAATATTGGTAAGTACTTTTTGTGGCAGGCATCTATTCATCATTAAGTAAGCTGGCCTTAGTGAAATTAACTTCAATCCGTGAGGCTACTGATAGTTATACTATAGACATGGCTAAGATGACAGATATGCATGGAGCATACTAGGAGATAGGATTGGTGTGCTTAGACTGGTCTCATTTGAACTTATCCTTGATGGATAAATCCTGCTTGTTTGGTTTCATGGGCATCCAGGATGCATTCTAGATAGAATGGGAGCCAAAGCATGTAGGTGTGCTTTGCAGATGCCTCCTGAAGTGTGGGAGAGGTTGGTTATAGTTGTATCAGGTAGCCTGTAGTGCTAAAGGGGATGGGCAGACTGTTTTTTAAAGGAGTAGACTGTAAGTATTTTAGGTGTGAGTATCATACATGTTTCACTACTCTTTTCCAGTGTTATAGCCCAAAAAGATCCATAGACAATATGTAAACACATGGGCCTGGCTGTGTTGTAGTACAGCTTTATTCACAAAAACAGCCCTTGCCTGTGTTTGCATGAGGGAGGAAGTTTGTTGAATCCCTGAACTAGATTCTACTTTGTTTATGTTTTTGGTTTTTTGTCAAGGGAGTTTGGAATTGAGACTTTTACATGGGACTTGCATGTTTCTTTCACTGTCATTATTATTTTAAAGCATATTAATACCTTGGGGTGCCTGGGTGGCTCAGTTGGTTAAGTGTCTGACTCTTGGTTTTGGCTCAGTTTGTGATCTCAGGGTCATGAGATTGAGCCCTGCATTGGGCTCTGTGCTAGGTATAGAGTCTGCTTGAGATTCCCCCTCTCCCTCTCTCCCCTTCTCCCTGCTCGCACATGCATGTGCTTTCTCCTTCTCTCTAAATATAAATAAATCATAAAATCTTTAAAATGTATTAATACCAAGAAGATTTTATTTATTTTTTTCCAAGTTTCTGAGGTAGGTTGTAAGGTAATACAGTTGGTATGTTATGGAGCTGTGTTTTAATTTTGTTAGCCTTCTTGTTTATATATATATTTGCACTTAGTAAAGGAAGTCTGCTTCCTCAGCTACACTTATTAGATACAGAGATAGCTTACTATGAAAACATTTAAATGATTGATGGTACAGTCATTTTGGGCATCACTTATGTCAATGTAAGAATAAACTCTAGCAGAGTTTAGTAGCTGAATTACTTTTTATGTTGACATTTCTGAGGACATTCCTTGTGTTGTTTATGTTAGATATACTTTTAAGCAAAAACATAATACTTTAATACTATTTAAATAGGAAAAACATATTTGTACCATTTTACTTTGGAGAAAAAGATTTTGTTTTAGAAAACTTCCTTAATGAAGATAGCCCACAATCTGGGCTATGAAACACATGTTAACATATTTAAAAGAAGAGAGATCAAACTATTTCTGCTTTAAGACTACAAGGGAACTAAACTAAAAATTATAATGGAAAGATAGTTGGAAATCCCCAAATATATAGAGATTAAACAACAAACTTCCAAATAACACATGGTCAAACAAAAAAATCTTAAAAGAGAAATTTTAAAATATTTTGAACTGAATGAAAACAAGAACAACTTACCAAAATTTGCGGGGTACAGTGAAAGCAGTGCTTAGAAGGAAATTTATAGCATTAAATGCGTATTTTAGAAAAGAAGAAAAATCCAAGTAATCTTTGTGTACAGGAAAGAAAACCATAAATAAAATGTAAAGCCTGGGTGGCTCAGTTGGTTAAGCGTCTGACTCTTGATACTGGCTCAGGTCATGATCTCAGGGTCGTGAGATTGAGCCCCACATTGGGCTCTGTACTGGGCAAGGAGCCTGCTTAAGATTCTCTCTCTCCCTCTACCTCTACACCCCCTCACTCTTAAAAAAAAACAACAAAACAAAACCCAACAACAACGAAAACAAACCATTAAAATGTAAAAGCAACCTATAGAATATAGAATGGGAGAAAATATTTATAAATCATGTATCTGGTAAGGGGTTAATATCCAAACTATATAAAGGACTCTTAAAATTCAGTAGCAAAACAAAAAAACCTACCCCATAACCAATTTGATTAAAAATTGAGCAGAGGATCTGAGTAGACATTTTTCCAAAGATGAGTTATAGATGGCCAACAGGTACACGAAAAAGGTGCTCAACATCATTAATCATCAGAGAAATGCAAATCAAAACCATAGGTGAGAGGACACTTCATACCTGTTTGAATGGCTATTATAAAAAAGACAAGAAATGGAAGTGTTGGTAAGAAGGATGTGAATAAAAAGAAACCATTGTGCGGTGTTGATGGGAATGTGAGTTGGTACAGCCACTATGGGAAGCAGTAGGAGGCTTCACAAAAAATTAAAAAAGAACTACCAGATGATTCTATAATTCCACTTCTGGGTGTTTATCTGAAGGAAGTAAATATGTGAACTCAAAAAGGTATTTGCATCCTCATGTTTGTTGCAGCATTATTCACAGTAACCAAGATATGGAAACAACCTAAGTGTCCCATTGGTAGATGAGTAGATAAAGAAAATGCAGTATATACATATGATGGAATATTATTCGGCCATAAAAAAGAAGGTAACACTTCCATTTTTGTTAATATGGATGGATCTTGAGGGCACTGTGCTAAGTAAATAGGCCAGACAGAGACAGATAATTACTGTATAATTATACTTATATATGAAGTCTAAAAAAAGAACCCCAAAACTTCCCCTAAACCACCACCAAACTCATAGATGCAGAGAACAGATTGGTGGTTGCCAGAGGTGGGGGTTGCGGGGGGTGTGTTGTCAAGAGAACAGATCTTAAAAGCTCTCATTACAAGAAAAAAAATTTGTAATCATGTGTAGTTATGGTTGTTAAAAAAATATCAGTAGTCTAAGTTTCCACCTTAGGAAACTAGGTATAGGAGAGCAAATTGAATCCAAAATAAGGAGAAGGAAAGAAATAATAATTACGGAAGAAGCCAATGAAATTGAAAACAGAAAATCAGTAGAGAAGATCAAGGAAATCAAAATCTGGTTCTTTGAAAAGATTAACAAAATCAGTGTACTTTAATTAGGCTAAGAAAAGAAAACAGGACACAAATTACTAATACCAGAAATGAAAGAGAAGTCATCACTATAGATCATATTAATTGTAAAGATGATAAAAAAATACTAAGAACAACTCTATGCCCACAAATTTGGTAACTTTGATGAAATGAACCATTTCTTTAAAAGGCACAATTTGCCAAAATTCATATGAGAAGAAATAGACAAACTGAATAGGCTTATATCTCTTAATGAATTTAAGTCAATAATTAGTAACTTTCCAAAACAGAAAGCAGGAGGCCCAGATGGGTTTACTGGTGAATTCTACCAAACATTTAAGGAAGAAATTATACCAGTTTTCTATAGTATCTTTCAGAGGATGGAAGCAAAGGGAATCTTCTTAATACATTCTGTGAGGCCAACATTACCCTAATACCAAAGCCAGACAGAAATATTATTAGAAAAGAAAATTACAGAGCAACGTCTCTCATGAATGTAGATGCAGAAATCCTCAGTAAAATATTAGCAAGTCAAATTCAACAATGTATAGAAAGAATTAAACATCACCACCAAGTTGAATTTATTCCACATAGGCAATGCTGGCTAGTTCAGCATTCAAAAACCAATTAATGTAATCCATCAAATCAGGAGAATAAGAAGAAAAATCACATGGTCATATTAATAGATGCATAAAAAGTATTTTATAAAATTCACCACCTGTTCGTGATTAAAACTTTCAGCAAACTAGGAATGGAGAGAACTTCATAAAATTGATAAAGAATATCTGTAAAATTCCTACAACTAACATCATACTTAGTGGTGAGAAAGTTGAAGTTTTCCCACTAAGATAAAGTACAAGGAAAAGATGTCTCATTTCACCATTTCTTTTCAAAATCATACTGGATGTTCTAGCTAATGCAATAAAACAGCAAAAGGATATTAAAGGTATACAGATTGAGAAGGAAGAAATAAAACTATCTTTGTTCACAGATGACATGAATGTTTATGTAGAAAATCTAAAAGGATCAACAAAAAAACTGAAAGTAATAAATGATTATAGCAGAGTTACGTGATACAAAGTTAATATACCAAAGTCACTTGGTGTATACCTTAGTTCCTATATACCAGCAACTAAGAAGTGGAATTTGAAATAAAAATAAAATACCATTTACATTATTATTAAAAAAGTGAGATACATAGATAGTTTTAATTCTAACAAAATCTATATGAGGAAAATTACAAAACTGATGAATGAAATCAAAGGAGAACTAATAAATTGAGAGAGATTCTATGCTCATGGGTAGGAAGACTGAACACTCATTTTTTTCTATCTTGATCTGTACATTTAATGCAAGACAAACTGATTCTAAGTTTTATGTGGAGAGGCAAAAGACCTAGAATAGCTAACATAGTATTGAAGGAGAAGGACAGGTTGAGGACTGACACTACCCAACTTCAAGACTTAATTTAAAGCTACACTAATCAAGAAAGCATGAGATTGACTAAAGTATAGGCAAATAGATCATCGGTACAAAATAGCTGAGAAATAGAACCACATAAAGTATAGTAAATTGATCTTTGAGAAGGCAGCCAAGGCAATACAATGAAGCAAAGGTAGCTTTTTCAAAAATGGTTTTGGAATATGTAGACATTCACATGCAAAAAAAAAGAAAAGTGAATAATTGATCATGGGTGAGGCTATGCATGTGTTGGGGTGGGAAGTATATGGGATATCTCTGTGCCTGTTTCTCAATTTTGCTGAGAACCTAAAAATATTCTAAAAATAGAAAGTCTTAATGAGGCAAAAATAATATACTTTGTATGATTATACCTTGGGACAGGAAAATATGATTTAATGATTAATTAAAATACATTTGTCTCTTTCTGAATGAAAATCTGAATAAGGAGAAAGAAGTAACTTTTTTCATACTAAGTTAAGGAAAGGATCCTTTTCATACCTTAGTATTATTTAATTTTCAGGCTGTAAGTCTTAATAAATTGTAGCCAGTAAAACGTAGTGGGTTTTAGTAACATACATGAAGCAGGTGAATTATGCATAATATTAAAGCTATGACTTATCCTTTAGAAGTTGACATTAAATGCCTTCTGACCTGAATGACCTAGAGCAGAAGTCAGGTGTGAAGCTGTATTGTATCACTCTTTCCTCCTAGGGAAGAAGGTAATTGATGTGGCTGCAGGCTCTACCCACTGCCTGGCTCTGACTGAGGACAGCGAGGTCCATAGCTGGGGGAGCAACGACCAGTGCCAGCACTTTGACACCTTGCGTGTGACCAAACCAGAACCTGCTGCACTGCCAGGACTGGATACCAAACACATAGTTGGAATTGCCTGTGGACCTGCTCAGGTACTGAGTAGATAGTGTGGTTAGGTATTTTGTGGAATTTTGGCTTCCTGTCCTTCATTGCTAGTGTGTAGAAATAGCATTGACTTTTGTGGTTGTCCTTATATACTGTAGTTGTAGTCAGTATGATGTTGAAGAGTGGTGAGAGGAAAAGCACTTAGTATTTCACCGTTTGCTAGGATGTTAGCTGTAGGATTTTTTTTAGTAGATGATTTATCAGATTAAGGAACTTCCCTTTAACTCCTACTTCTTTGAAATTTTTTTGTAATACTGAATAGATGCTGAATTTTGTCTAATGCTTTTTTCTTCTCAAAGGATATGATCATGTCGTTTTCCTCCTTTAGTCTGTTTATATGGTAGAATATGTTAATTGCTTTTCAAATATTGACCAGACCTTGCATTATGGAGATAACCCTATTTGGTTATTTCTTATATATTGCTTTATTTGATTTGCTAATTACATTGTTGAGGATTTTTCCGCTGATGGTCCTCGGAGGTAATTGGGGTGTGTGTGTGTGTGGTTTTTATACTGTATGTCTATCTTTTTTTTTAAATTAGTATTATTTGCTCCATCAGGCTTACACCTTTCACAGCACTCACCATAGCACAAACCTTCCCTAATGTCCATAACCCATCCACCCTATCCCTACCCTCCCACCCTCCAGTAACCCTCAGTTTGTTTTGTGAGATTAAGAGTTTCTTATGGTTTGTCTCCTTCCCGATCCCATCTTGTTTCATTTTTTCCCCTCCCTACCCCCCACAACCNCCCCCACAACCCCCCACCCTGCCCCTCAAGTTCCTCATATCAGAGAGATCATATGATAATTGTCTTTCTCTGATTGACTTATTTCGCTCAGCATAATACCCTCTAGTTCCATCCACGTCGTTGCAAACAGCAAGATTTCATTTCTTTTGATGGCTGCATAGTATTCCATTGTATATATATACCACATCTTTATCCATTCATCCGTTGATGGACATCTAGGTTCTTTCCATAGTTTGGCTATTGTGGACATTGCTTAAGCAGTGTTTTAATTACACCCACACATTTTGATGTGTATTCATTTTTGTTCAGTTCAAAATACTCTCTTATTTCTCTCGAGAATTGCTCTGTGACCTATGGATAATTCTGTCATTTAATTTCACAGTATTTGGAGACTGTTCTGTTACCATTCTGTTACTGATTTCTAGTTTAATTTTATTGTGGTTAGAGAATAGACTATATGATTTCAGTTTTTCTAGACTTGTTCAGATTTATTTTATGTCTCAGAATATGTTCTCTTATTAAGTGAATGTTCAGTGTGTGTGTTTGAAAAGAGTTGTGTATTTTATTGTTGATGTATTTTGCTGTTGTTGGGTGAAGTGTTCTATAAATGTCAATTAAACTCAGTTCATTGATGGTATTATTCTATTCTGTATCCTTGCTGATTTTCTGTCTGCTTGTTCTGTCTCTTTATGGGTGGGTAGTGTTGGTATTTCCAAGTATAATTATGTATTTTTCCATGTCTTTTTTCAGTTCTGTCAGTTTTTTTTTAATATCAATGCTTTTGGTCATTAAAAATTATGGTTGTCTGTGCAGTGGTATTAAATATATTCATGAGATTGTATATCACTGCTTTACGTCTCCAGAACTTTTTCATCATCCCAAACAGAAACTCTGTACCCATTAAACAATTATTCTCCATTTCTCTTCCCCCTGGTCCCTAGTAGCCTCAAATTTATTTTCTGTTTCTGAGAATATGCCTATTCAAGATATCTCTTGTAAATGGGATCATGTAATATTTGACCTTTTGTGTCTAACTTGTTTCATTATATATTTTCTTTCTTTTTTTTTATATTTTCAAGGTTGATCCACATTATAGCATGTTTCAGGGTTTTATTTTTTCTAAAGAATTAATAGTATTCCATTGTATGTTTATCCTACATTTTGTTCATTTATTCCTCCTTCAATGGACACATGAGTTGTTTGTACCTTTTGGCTGTTGTGAATAATACTGCTATAAATATTAGTGTGCAAATGTCTATTTGAGTCCCTACTTTCGGTATTTTTGAGTGTATATCTCGAAGCAGAATTTCTGGATGATATGGTAATGAGGAATTTGAGGAACTGTCAAATTGTTTTCCACAGCAGCTTGATTTTTACATTCCCATCAGATGGGCACAAGGTTTTCGATTTCTCCACATTTTTGTTCACACTGGTTATTTTCTGCTTTTGTTTGTTTGCTTGTTTGTTTGAAGCCATTCTAGTGGTGCAAAGAGGTATTGGACTGTGGTATTGATTTGCACTTCCCATAGAAAATATGTTGAGCATCTTTTCATGTGTTTATTGACCATTTGTATATCTTCTTTGGAGAAATGTCTATTAAGTTCTTTGCCCCTTTTTGAATTGTGTTTTTTTTTTCTTTCTTTATTGAGAAGTTCTTGATATATTGTGGATATTAATCCCATGGCAGGTATATGATTTACACCTATTTTTTTTCCCATTCTATGCTTGTCTTTTCATTCTGTTGATAGTGTCCTTCGATGCACACAAATTTTTAATTCTGAGTAAGTCCACTTTATTTTTTCATATGTTTCCTATGCTTTTGGTGTTATATATATCCAAGAAATCCATTGTCATGTAGATTTTACCCAGTGTTTTCTTCTAATAGTTTTATAGTTTTAACTTTTATGTTTTGGTCTTTGAGCCATTCTGAGTTACATTTTGTGTATGGTGTAAGGTAAGGATCCAATTTGATTGTTCTGCAGTTTTTCCCAGCACCATTTGTAGAAGAGATTGTTCTTTCCCCATTTAATGGTCTTGGTACTTGTCAAAAATCATTTTACTGTATAGGCGAGACCTTATTTCTGGGCTCTCTATTCTGTTTACTTGGTCTGTATGCCAGTATTTTATTGGTACTTTATGCTAGTACCGTAACTGTTTTGATTACTGTAGATTTGTAGGAAGTTTTGAATTAGGAATTGTGAGTCTTCTAATTTTGTTCTCTCTTTCAAAATTATTTTGTTTATTTGTAGTCACTTGAGATACCATATAAATTTTAGGATGGGTCTGTCAGTTTTTGTTTTATATATTTTGGAGCTTTTTTTTTTTTTTAAGATGTGTACATATTTAGGTTTGCCTTGTCATCTTAGTGAATTGACCCTTCTATCATTATGTAGTTTTCCCCCTTATCCTTGTTCTTTGCTGTGACATCTCTTTTCTCCAATTTTAATGTAGGTATTTTATTTTTAATTTGATTAGTGTTTGCATACTGTAATTTTTCCATCCTTTTACTTGAAAAAAATTTTTAAGTTGAAATAAGATATATTCATGGGAATTTGCCAATATCAGAGATCTTATTTACTGTAGCTATAGAAGAAGTTTATATTCTATTTCCTTTGCCTTTCCATATAAAGTTTAGAATAGTATTGTCTATATTGGCAAAAATATCTTGCTTGGACTTTAATAGGAATTGTGTTCAACCTCTTACTAATTTGTGGAGAATTGGCAGTTTTGCTATACATAGTTTTATAGTCAATGAAAATGGTATGTCTAACCATTTACTTACATCTTCTTTGATTTCATTTATCAGCATTTTCAGTGTATGTATGCTTTTTTAGATTTACATCTTTTAACCTGCCTCTCTCATTATGTAGAGTAAGTTTCTTAGATACTACATATAGGTGCTTTTTAAAAAAAATTCTTGAGCCAATCTGTCTTTTAATTGGTATATATACTGTAATTTTTGACATTTATAGATTTAGGTCTTCCATTTTTATTGTTTGACTTTTGTTTGTTTTCTATTATTTGTTCCTCTGTTGTGCTTTTCCTGCCTTTTTTGGAGTATATGGACATTTTTTTTAGTATTCCATTTACCTTTATTTTGAATTTATCTTTACTTTTTTATATAAGTTTTTTTTTAGTGTTTGCTATAGGATTTACCATATACATACTTAACTCCTTACAGTCTACTTAAAATCAGTATTTTACCATTTTAATTAGAATGTAGAAACCTGTTATTTTATTTTCAAGGGCTTGGAGATTTTTCTAGTTATTTTCATCTAGTTTTTATTGATGTCTAGTTTCTGTTGTTGATTTCTAGCTTAATTTTATTGTGGTCAGAGAACATGCTCTATGATTTCAATTCTTTTAGATGATTATTTTATGATTATTCTAAATATGACTATATTCTACTATTGCCAAGTGTTCTATAATGTCAGTTTGTTCTAGTTCATTGATGGTTTTGTTCATTTCTTTTAATTTTTACTGATTTTTCTGTCTCTTTGGTCTGTTTTTATTAGGAGGGTAGTTTTACTATCTTCAACTATATTTTTGGATTTATCTGTTTGTTCTTTTATTTCTATCAGTTTTTACTGCCATGTGTTTTGTAGTTAGGTGCATATCGTTCAACATTGTTCTGTCTTCTGGGTGAATTGACCCATTTATCATTGTATAATGACTCTCTTTAGACCTAGTAATTTCCTTCCTCCGAAGTTTGCTTTGTCTGATATTAATATAGCCATTTCTATCCCTTTACTTTGCCTTTTTAAATCTTTATTTTTAAGGTAGATTTCTTGTTGATACCATATAATTAGGCTTTGGTTTTCATATATCCTGACAATTTCTACTTTTTGTTTGTATGTTTAGACCATTTAAATCTAACGTAATTATAAGTTGGATTTTTTTCTAACATTGTTTTTTGATTGCTCTCTTTTTTTATTCCTTTATCTTTTCCTGACCTCTTTTGGGTTATTTGAATAATTTTTAGTGTTTCATTTTAACTTATTGAGTTGTCTCTTTGTGTAGTTTTTTAGTTGTTGCCCTATAGATTAAATACACCTAATTTTTTATTATTTACTTACAGTTACTTGTAACTGTTCAAGTGGATTATGATCCTCACTGTCATCTATTAATTTGTATCAGTAATTTTGAGAGTTTAAAGATTTTAAACTTTTTAATCTTTTTATTTGTGGTACAATAAGATTGGGTCCTAAAATGAGAGAGAAAATTGGGACACTGATAGTGTATGATCTAGACAACCATGAAAGTACATGTGTGTTTGGGACAATTAGAGGGATGAATAAGTAATAATTTAAGACATCTTTGTAATTCATAATGGTGAATCTCTCTTGTAAAACAGTCTAATAAGAGCTGAATGTGTAGATTCATTTTAGGTTCTTATGATTCTTCCATAGAGTTTTGCTTGGTCATCTTGTTCTGAGTGGTCCATTGGCCTCCGTGTCCCATTTGTGGTGGACATCTGCTCAATGACTTTTGAGCAGCTGGACCTCCTATTGCGGCAAGTGAGTGAAGGGATGGATGGCACTGCTGACTGGCCTCCACCTCAAGAGAAAGAGTGCATGGCTGTGGCAACACTGAATCTTCTACGACTTCAGGTATTAATTATTTTTTCCTCTCCCTTCCTTTGTGTCTTAGGTATTTGTAATAATGTTTCTGTATATTGAAAGGAATGGGTTTTAGCCTGTAAAGTGAACTGCTAATGAAAAATTTGAAGTATTTGTATTTAGATTACTTAGATTAGGTTATTTAGATTATGATGGAGAATAATTTGTATGAGGTTTAAAAAATCAGTCTGGTTATCTTAAATTTATTCTGGAAGTCAGTCTTTGCATGCAGGTAAGTGTGTATGTATGTATTGTATTATTTCTGCGGTAATCAGCTTGTTTGCAGTCATCATGGAGTCAGTCTTGAATTTACTGTTCTTCTGTGTGGAGGAACAACTGGGTGAGGCAGTAGATAATTGAGAGACCAGCTGGATGTGCTAGCCAATCTCTCCTCTGGAGTGTGATAGTTCAATATAGTAAGCTTGGGCTCCAGAAGTACCTCCACTTTGTCACAGAGAAGGTTAAGGTTAAAAGTCAAAATAAGAAAAGCTACAAAAATGTTCTCCTTCCTTCCTTCCTTCCTTCCTTCCTTCCTTCCTTCCTTCCTCCCTCCCTCCCTCCCTCCCTCCCTTCCTCCCTCCCTTCTGTAAAACCATAGCTGAAATCTTTAGTCATCCTATTTCTCTTGGTAATAAAATCCTATGACTGAATGTCAAGAGACTGGTTTTTCTTAACAAAGTAATTTTTCTCTTTATAATACAAGGATTTCTATGTATTCAATCATGTCCCCCTCTGCTCTCTCCCCATTTTTGCCTTGGTTTCTAAAAAACACATAGATGAACATAATGTTTAGTTACATTAATCAAATTAACAGAAGTTTGGAGAGTACTTCTCTTTCCCAAAAGTCTTCTGTAGGAGCTCATTTATTAGGCCCACTGTGGTCCCTTTCACGAATCTACCCAGTTGTTTATCGCTTCCTATGGTTTGTAGCATTGTTGCTGTCTGGTCAGTACTATAGAGAAAGACGTGGTACATGTCTCAGGCTTGATTTTTTTTGACCCATATTTGCCTTGTGCCATAAGTTTTTCTGTTGCTTTATTCCATCTTTCTAGGTCCTTATGCTTTAGTTGTATTATTTTATTTTATTTTATTTTTTAATTTTTTTTAAAGATTTTATTTATTTATTTGACACAGAGAGAGATCAGATCACAATTGGGCATAGAGGCAGGCAGAGAGAGAGAGGAGGAAGCAGGCTCCCCGCTGAGCAGAGAGCCTGATGCGGGCCTCGATCCCAGGACGCTGAGATCATGACCTGAGCCGAAGGCAGAGGCTTTAACCCACTGAGCCACCCAGGTGCCCTAGTTGTATCATTTAAAAAATTCACTTACAAAGCTTGGTTCTTAAAAAGCATCCAATTTGAGAATCTTTATTCATTAGGTGAATTTAATTTTTTTATAGTTATTGTGATTGCTAGTGTATTTGAATTTAGGTTTTCTCATTAGTTTTGTGTAAGTTTATTCTTCATTTTCTTATTTCTTGATAAAGTTTCCAAAACAGTTTTTTCTTTTCAAATACCTTTAATTTTTCCTAAGCTTTTCAATTTGATATCTGGACACTAATCATGTTACCAAAAAATTAAATACTTCTTAATTCCACAAAGTGTTAAGTTAACCAGTACTTCTCTTCCTGAAAAACATAGGGGTTATAGGATGCATTAAATCTATACTCCCTTTCCACCTTCTGTGTTTAAATTGTCAGGTAGTCTGTTGTTACACTGGATCTAAAACACACTGATTTGTGATGTGTGTGTGCCCCTAAAAGAAAAATGCTCTGAATTGCAACATGTAAATACATTTCTGATTTAAGACATGAAAAGAAATTTTCTTCCAATTGATTATTATCATCATAATCATTTTTTTAAAAGATTTTTTATTTATTAGAGAGAGACACAGTGAGAGAGGGAACACAAGCAGGGGGAGTGGGAGAGGGAAAAGCAGGCTTCCTGCCAAGCAGGGAGTCCAATGTGGGGTTCGATCCCAGGATCCTGGGATCATGACCTGAACCAAAGGATGAACCAAATGCTTAACGACTGAGCCACCCAGGCGCCCCCATAATCATCATTTTTTAAGAGACCATACTTACTTTGATATAGTTTTTTTTTTTAAACCAATTTTGTTATTGTTGCTACATCCTCTTCCACCTGGGTACTTCNGGACGTGGGCCTCGATCCCAGGATGCTGAGATCATGACCTGAGCCGAAAGCAGAGGCTTCAACCCACTGAGCCACCCAGGCGCCCTAATCATCATTTTTTAAGAGACCATACTTACTTTGATATAGTTTTTTTTTTTAAACCAATTTTGTTATTGTTGCTACATCCTCTTCCACCTGGGTACTTCCTGCAATAGGTTTCTTCATCAAGGTCTGTGAGTTATAAAGTCTGAAAACTCTGCTTGAATGCTTCTTAAGATAATTTAACGGGGCTTAGCTTTTTAGGTTACCTGTTATTTTACCAGCGGTTTCTTTCTTTCGATTTTTATTGTTGCTGATGAGAATTGTTACATTGGTGTGATTGTTTCTTTGTAACTGATTTGCCTTTCTTTTTGGTAGCCTTTCAGATGTTTTTTTGTTTTATAATTTCAAGATATTATGTCTACGGGAGGATTTATTTTTATATGTATAACTTGAGGTTATGATTCTCATTAAGTCTGAGATTACATATTTTTGTTAAGTTTTGAAAAATACTCACTATTTATCATTGAAATTGCTCTCTTTTTTATCTGCTTTTCCCTTGGAATACTTCTTCTTTATGTATGCTAAACTTTGCTTGTCTTCCCAAGTATTATCTTTTATAATGTTCACTTTCTCTCTTTCCATTCTGCCTTCTGGTTTTCAGTCAGTGCTCTCTTTTAGTTCCCAAATCCTTTAGCTGAATGTTCTATATTTTTGAGTTGTCCATTATTTAATAAATACTCGTATGATCACAGCATTACACATATTAATTCATTAAATCCATGTGCCACCCATCTGAGAGGTAGGACTCTTGATGTGTATTGCACAGATGAGGATGTATAGAGAAGTTCAGGAATGTGGCCCAGGTCAGGTATCCATTGCATGGAGGTTCAGGGCTAGAACTTGGGCCCAGGTTTATTCTTGTAGCTGTTTTTCTCATTTTTAGAATTTATATTTGGGTCTTTTTCAAGGCTTTCATTTCGTTCATTGCATTCTTTTTTTTCTGGGTTTTGTGCCTTCCTTGATCTCTAAGAACATTTACTTTTAATTTTTTTTTAAGATTTTATTTATTTATTAGAGAGGGTGGGGAGGGACAGAGAGACTCCCAAGCAGACTCCATGCTGAGTGCAGAGCCTGACATGGAGCTCAGTTCCACAACCCCAAGATCACGACCTGAGCCCAAACCAAAAGCTGGATGCTTAACTGACTGTACCACCCAGGTACCCCAGAACATTTACTCTTTTCATGGATTCATTCCTAATGTTTGTATTGCTGCTTACTCTAGGGACATCAGTTCTGTCTCTTTTAAGATTCTCCCTTGTGGTTCTCCCTCGTGACCTAGTGTGGCTTGTCCTTTCTGACTGTAACAACCCTTTCAGGGGAGGTCTTGTTAGAGGTATCTCTTTGCCTTTGGCTATGGTGATGTCCCTAGAGGACAGTTTCGTATTTGTATCTTTGAAGCATCTTGTGTTTCTCAGATTCCAGATGTTTTGGTGTTCAGTTCTTGACTTGTGATATCTATACCTAGTTAGATGGTATGAATTTGATTTTACATTTGCTCACAGGGCAGGCCGGGTCTCTGATTTCCTGTGGGGTCTCTTTCTACCCAAAGCCTTCATGAGTAGTGTTGCCTTCAAGTTTTGGCTGGTGATATATGGGTGATCTTCAAAGGCTTAGTGGGCCGCCATGAGCAGTTTGGATCTCATGACTGAAGATCTTTATCTGCTCTCAGAGCCCAGAACCTATTAGCTCCTGCTATATGTGTCTCTCTGAGTTCTAGTTTGGCCCTTGAGAAGTTTCCTTATGTACTCTCAGCTTGGCTATATAATCTTTCAACAGTTTTTTGGTTGTAGTATATTCACTCTTTCTCCGTTTGGATGGTTGGGGGTGGGGAAGAGGTTGCGGTTTAACCTCTCTGTTGATCTTGACATCTTCCATATATGTATTTAAAGTGGGCTTAAAAAATTCCTCTTAAAAATACCTCACCATCAATTCTCAGCTAGGATGGGTAAAATTTTTTAGTCTTGTTAAAAAAATTCATGTATCAGAACTTTTCCTTTATTATTTGAATAAAGTGCAATTTGAGGTATTATTTAATCTTTAATAAGTTTTTAAATCTACTTGTTTTTAGGGCTTCTAAATTAAAATTGTTTTTCTCCTTTCAGTTGCATGCTGCCATTAGTCACCAGGTTGACCCAGAATTCCTTGGTTTAGGTCTGGGCAGCGTCCTCCTCAACAGCCTGAAACAGACCGTGGTGGCCCTGGCCAGCAGTGCAGGCGTGCTGAGTACTGTGCAGGCAGCTGCCCAGGCTGTGCTGCAGAGCGGGTGGTCCGTGCTTCTGCCCACCGCTGAGGAGAGGGCCCGGGCACTCTCTGCTCTCCTGCCCTGTGCAGGTGGGCTTGGGTGAGGAGCAGGGGTGGGGATGGGTTGGGCGCACAAGAGGGTGCCAAGAGGCATTGGTGCTTACCTCACATTGGCAAAAGGGCTTTCCCTTTCTAGTTTCAGGCAGTGAAGTTAACATAAGTCCAGGTCGTCGATTCATGATTGATCTTCTGGTGGGCAGCTTGATGGCTGATGGAGGCTTAGAGTCGGCCTTAAATGCAGCCATTACTGCAGAAATCCAGGTATGTTTCTAGGAGTGTGTATGTGAATTGACAGAGGCAATTTTTATCTGGCAGTCAGCTGAAATTGAAACACTGTACTCATGTGAAGAAATAGCAGTCTATTGCCAGTATTGACAAACTGAAACATAAAACTTTAGTAACATCCAAATATTTTCTATAATTAAAGCTTTTTTATTTTACTAGTTAAAAAATTTATTGAGATATTAAGTATGATAAAATATATCCACTTTTGTCTATTTAAATGAATGTGACAGATACCCTAATCATATTATGAATCATTTCCATCACCCTAGAAAGTGCCATTGTGCCTCTTTGCACTCAAAGCTAGGGCTCCCCTGCCTCCCTCAGGTTAAATTAGTTTTGCCAGTTCTCAATGTCATATATGTGGAATCATATAGTATGTACTGTTTTGTCTCTGCTTTATTTTGCCTTGATAATTTTCAAACTCCTCTACATTGCTTTTACTGTTGAGGAGTATTTCATTATATGATTATGGCATTATTTATTTATCCATTCTCCTGTTAATAGACATGTGACTTTTTTTTTGATTGCTTAAAGCTGCTTTGATCATGCTGTGTATGGTTCTTTAGCGAACACGTTTTTCTCTTGGGTAAATACTTTGACTTATAATTTGCTAGGTCTTATGGTGAGTGTGTTTTTATAGTTTCCCAAAGTGGCTATGCCATTTAATTCCAATCAGCCTATGTGAGAGTTCTAGCTCTTTCTTGACCTCATCAACATAAGTCATGTCATTCTTCATAAATTTAGTTATTCTGGGTGGGGAAGTGTGGTTTTTAATTTGCATTTGCATGTACTTAATAGCCATTCATAGCTTCTTTTGTTGCTTTCATAGTTGCAATAGTTTTTTATTTAAAAACTCACACTGATGAAATTAGATGAAGTAAGTATATTAAAAGCAAAATAATTCAATCAGAAAAAGACAGTTATCATGATCTCACTCGTGTGGAATTTAAGAAACAAAACAGGATCATAGGAGAAGAGAAGAAAAATAAAACAAGAGGAAATCAGAGAGAGAGACAAACCTTAAGAGACTCTTAATCACAGGAAATAAACAGAGTTGCCGGAGGGGAGGGGAATGGGGCTGGAGGGTTGTGGTAACTGGGTGACAGACATCAAGGAAGGCACGGGATGTAATGAATATGGGGTATTATATTAGACTGATGGATCATTGACCTCTACCTCTGAAATTGGTAATACATTATATGTTAATTAATTGAATTTAAGTAAAAAAAGAAAAACTGTCTTTGAAAACATACCTAAATACTTTGATTACATTGAAAAAAAAATAGAAGAAATTGTATATATAATGTTAGGAACAATGACAGTTCTTTGTGTAGCTATTATTTTCCAGATACTGTGCTGTGTACTTTAATTTTCTCTTTTAACTTTGTCAACCTTGTTGAGTGGAAAAAGCGGTTTAAAATTCCATTTTATAGATGTGAACATAAGTACCCCAGAAGTGTAGTGATTTGCTAAGGTGTCAAGACTAGTGAGTGGCAAGTTTGCTGACTCCAACCCTCTTCCTTTTCTTCCTCTTCTCCACATAGCTCCATGTGACAGCTTTCCTGATGGGAGCAGTGATGGTGAACAGGCAGAGGCAGTCCCCATGTGGGTCAGACAGTAACCTTGACATGGCCCAAGCAGTATTTTTAGAACCTATTAATTATTTCTTATTTCTTATTTATTTGCTTTATTAGTTTCAGAGGTAGAGTTCAGTGATTCATCAGTTGCATATAACCCCCACTGCTTTTTACATTAAGTGCCCTCCTTAATGCTCATCATCCAATTATCCCTTCCACCTGTCTCCCCTCAACAGACGTTTCTCCAAGAAGACATACAGATGGTCACCAGACATATGAAAAAATACTCAGCATCACTCACCATCAGTAAAATACAAATCAAAACCACAGTGAGATACCACCTCACACCAGTCAGGATGGCTATTAACAACTTAGGTAACAACAGATATTGGTGAAGATGAGAGAGAAGCAGGTTCCCCGTGAAGCAGGGAACCTGATGCGGGGCTTGATCCCAGAATTCTGGGATCATGACCTGAGCTGAAGGTAGACGCTTAACCGACTGAGCCACCCAGGCACCCCAGGCATGCACATTTTTGACCTTTCTGATTCTTGTTGCCTTCTTATCCTTACGGGTGGGTGATCCAGTTCCAGTCCCACCACTGAGATCGGGTCTTCTTCCCCACATTCTTCAGAACTGGGAAGGACTGTTGGGGTTAAGACTGTTCTGGTTTTTGTCATTAGAAAATAAAGCCCAGAAAGAAAGAACGTTTTGGATTTTTCACAGTAAATTTGGTCACAGAACAATGCTTGGAACATAGTAAGTCCTCAGGAATATTGGTCACTTTTGACTGACAAGGATACCTCCTATTTTTCTTTTTCACTTTTTTGTGTATTCACAGAATTGTGCAATCATCATCACCACTATCTAATTTCAGAACATTTCAGTACTTGAGAAAGAAACTTTGTGCCTCTTAACAGTTACCCCCTATTCCCTACTCCTCCCAGCCATTGACAACTACTAATGTACTTTCTGTCTCTGAAAGATTTTCTGGCTCTGGACTTTCCATATAAACTGATTTATACAGTATGTGACCTTTTATGCCTGGCTTCTTTTTACTTAGCCTAGTGTTTTCAAAGTTTATTTATGTTATCCAAATGGCCAACACACACGTGAGAAAGTGCTCAACATCACTTGGCATCAGGGAAATACAAATCAAAACCACAGTGAGATTCCACCTCACACCAGTCAGAATGGCTAAAATTAACAAGTCAGGAAATGACAGATGTTGGCGAGAATGCAGAGAAAGGGGAACCTTCCTACACTGTTGGTGGGAATGCAAACTGGTGCAGCCACTCTGGAAAACAGTATGGAGGTTCCTCAAAAAGTTAAAAATAGAGCTACCCTACGACCCAGCGATCGCACTACTGGGTATTTACCCTAAAGATACAAATGTAGTGATCCTCAGGGGCACGTGCACCTGAATGTTTATAGCAGCAATGTCCACAATAGCCAAACTATGGAAAGAACCTAGATGTCCATCAACAGATGAATGGATAAAGAAGAGGTGGTATATATATACAATGGAATACTATGCAGCTATCAAAAGAAACGAANAAGTCTTGCCGTTCGCAACGACGTGGATGGAACTAGATGGTAATTTGCTGAGCAAAATAAGTCAATCAGAGAAAGACAATTATCATATGGTTTCTCTGATATGAGGAACTTGAGGGGCAGGGCGGGGGGTCATGGTGGGTAGGGAGGGAAAAATAATGAAACAAGATGGGATGGGGAAGGAGACAAACCATAAGAGACTCCTAATCTCATAAAACAAACTGAGGGTTACTGGGGGGTGGGAGGGTAGGGATAGGGTGGATGGGTTATGGACATTGGGGAGGGTTTGTGCTTTGGTGAATGCTGTGAAAGATGTAAGCCTGATGATTCACAGACCTGTAACCCTGGGGCAAATAATAAATAAAAAATAAAAGAAAAAAAGTTTATTTATGTTGTACTTCATTTTTTAAAATTGCTAAATAATATTCCATTGTATATTTTTTGTTTATCCACTCATTTTGTTTATCTACTCATCAGCTGATGGACATTTAGTTGTCTCTACTTTTAAGCATTTATGAAAATGCTGTTATGAGCATTTGTGTATAGATTTTTGTGTGGACATATTTTTTTTTTTCTTATAGCTGTATGCCTAGGAATGGAGTTGTTGAATTTTATGGTAACTCTATGTTTATTGTTTTGAAGAATGGCCAGATTTTTTTCTTCAGTCACTGTGCAATTTTACATTCCTAGTAGGAATATATGAGGGTTCTAGTTTTCCATATCCTTGTCAATGCTTGCTACTGTCCAACTTTTCTATTATAGCCATCTTAACAGGTGTAAATTTCCCTGATAACTAATGACGTGGAGCAGCTTTTTATGTGCTTAGTAGCCATTTAAATATCTTCTTTGAAGATATATCTAATCAAATCCTTTGCTTATTTTAAATTGGTTTATTTATCTTTTGTTGAGTTATAACAGTTCTTTCTGTGTTCTGAACACATGTCTCATTGGGATTATATCCTCTCATTCTTGGATTCTTGCTTCATGTTTGCAAAACAAATAGACTGTGCATGTATGGGGCTGATCGCATTGGGTATTTTTGAGATTGGGAGTAAAGATCTTAGGGACTTTCCAGAAGAAAGCCGTAAACCACCAGCAATGGCAGCCTGGACATTGAATTTATAGGGTAAGTAGTGTGTTCAGAAACTGAGCACCTGAATAATGGAATTTCAGACAAGTGGGCATGGATCAGTGTTGTCCGGTCATATGTGAGTTAGTGCATAGAGGCTGGGACATCTAGGCTGTGGGATCAGGGCTCAGTCCAGGGTGCCTTCACACTTGCTACTAAGATAACTGGTAACCAGTTCTGTTTTATGAATTACAGGATATAGAAGCCAAAAAAGAAGCACAGAAGGAAAAAGAAATTGATGAGCAAGAAGCCAGTGCCTCGACATTTCACAGAAGTAGGACTCCATTGGATAAAGATCTTATTAATACAGGGATCTATGAATCTTCTGGAAAACAGTGTTTGCCTTTGGTTCAGCTCATACAACAGCTTCTTAGGTAAATAGTACTAGATATATTTTAACAGGATTATTTGTTTTCACAGTAAGATAGTGAGATCTAGCACTAGGGTCTCAAAAATGTGTTTGGGTATTGAGGAAATACTCTGAAAGTTACCTAGAATAGGTTTTGGAGTAAAAAGCAGACTCTTTTTTTTTTTTTTTAAGTTTTTTTTTAAATTCCGGTTAGTTAACTTATAGTGTTATATTAGTTCCTGGTATACAGTGTAGTAATTACAATATAGTAATTTAATAGCTTTGTAGACTGTGTGCTTGTCACAGTACAATCCTTAATTTCCATCACCTGTTTAACCCATCCTCCCTATCCCCCCCCCCCCC